>OX375865.1:19536940-19670846 GCA_947359475.1 Heligmosomoides polygyrus bakeri | reverse complement strand
GCACGCATCTGCCTGCATTTCCCCCGACAGCGCTACACGCACCCTAATAATAACTGAAAGCAAAAAATAAGAGTGAAGTAATATAGGTTATAGTTTTCACTTATCGAGCCTGAACTGAATTTCTGAGTCTTTTCTTTCTACTATACCGCATGCTGTATTGCTTCGAACGCTACTGGATGTTATTGTGCGGCAATCCACGTTTTTAATAAATAAACAAATTAATAATCCTCTCAGCCAAAGTAATCTTCACGATCCGCCTGCTTATGGAAGCTTTCCTCGACTAAGCGGAGGCTCTGGTGCTTAGTGGAGTTACGTGGTGACGGTCACTAATCGCAGGTTTCCACGTAACTTCAGAATATTTGAGCAAGCATCTACACATAGTTGCCTATTAGTAATGCGCAAAACAACCCTAATATACCATGCAGATACTACAATAGTTTGAGAGTTTGATATGTCCAATGAGTAGGATGGAAAACAGCGGTTTACGCTGGATTCTTCGCTATTCACGAGCGCCCTTCAGTTGGATATCTAGTGAAGAACGTCGTTCATATTCGTCAATCTTAGTATCATCATTTTCATTAGCATCTGTCCCGCTTGGCAAAGCCACTGGGGATGACCTGCCAGCCGACCTGTGGAAGTCGAAGGGCTGGTGCCCTGCTGACTGGCTGACTGAGTTATTCACTCAGGTTGTTGCTGAGAAGAAAGTGCCCGAGAGCAGGCAGCAAAGCACGACTATCCCGATTTGGAAAAAGAAGGGCAGTCCTGCAGACTGCGCTAATCACCGTTCAATTCGCCTTCTTTCGCACACCATGACGCCGTACGTCTTCTGCTAGAGAAGCACCGCGAGAAAAAGAAACCGGTGCATTTTGCCTTCCTGGACTTGGAGAAGGCCTTTGACCGCGTACCGCGTGAAGTGATATGGTACGCATTGACGTCCGATGACAGCGTAAAGTTGAAGGTGAACGCACGTGTGAGTGCAGCCCGGTCCAAATGGCGCTCGTTGACTGGGGTGCCTTGCGACAGAACAATACCTGAGCACCTCAAGTCGAAGGTATATAGAATAGTCGTTCGCCCAGTAGCGACGTACGGTGCTGAGTGCCGGCCCGTGACGAAGAAAATTGAAAGCCGGCTCAGTCTAATGAAGACGAAAATGCTACGGTGGACGGCTGGAGTTACGCGTTTGGACAGCGTTCGCAACGAAACCGTACGACAGAGGTTCGGTGCCGCCCCGATAGCTGCGCGAAGCTCGTCTTCGATGGTACGGCCACGTCCTTCACGATGACGACGACACCGTCCGGAAGTTAGGCCTGAACCTTGAGGTCCCTGGAAAGCGGTCCAGGGGACGCCCGAAGCAACATTGGCTAGATATGATGCACTTGGACTTAAAGATGGTTGGTGTGCACCCTGATCAAGCATTTCATCAGGAGAATTGGCGTCACCACACCAGAAGAGCGGACCCCGCCACCAAGCAGGACAGATGCTAATGAAAATTATGATACTAAGATTGACGAATATGAACGACGTTCTTCACTAGACATCCAACTGAAGGGCGCTCGTGAATAGCGACGAATCCAGCGTAAACCGCTGTTTTCCATCCTACTCATTGGACATATCAAACACTCAAACTATTGTAGTATCTGCATGGTATATTAAGGTTGTTTTGCGCATTACTAATAGGCAACTATGTGTGGATGCTTGCTCAAATGTTCTGAAGTTACGTGGAAACCTGCGATTAGTGACCGTCACCACGTAACTCCACTAAGCACCAGAGCCTCCGCTTAGTCGAGGAAAGCTTCCATAAGCAGGTGGATCGTGAAGATTACTTTGGCTGAGAGGATTATTAATTTGTTTATTTATTAAAAACGTGGATTGACGCACAATAACATCCAGTAGCGTTCGAAGCAATACAGTATGCGGTATAGTAGAAAGAAAAGACTCAGAAATTCAGTTCAGGCTCGATAAGTGAAAACTATAACCTATATTACTTCACTCTTATTTTTGCTTTCAGTTATTATTAGGGCGCGTGTAGCGCTGTCGGGGGAAATGCCGGCAGATGCGTGCACCCAGGTTCCTGGCTCGGATTTCCCGCCTAGCCCAACCAAGCCATCCATCCCTCCGGAGTCAGTGAATTGGTATCGGAGTTGTTTGGGGAGGATAGAGCGCTGAATTGTTCATCGGTCGGCCACCGCAAGTCACAGTTTAAGCCAAATACGCATTCAGACCACCTCCACGACAGAAGTCGAATGCGTGTCGGATCCCAAAAGAGATTGAGCAACGCCATCCTTTGCTCTTTTATTTATTATTATTGCTATTATTATTATTATTATTATTTCAATTCAGGTGCTACTCCGCCCTTGCTATTCCAATTGGGAAGGGGTATGAGAGGGCCACCACGGTGTCGCCAAAGCTGTTCACCTCAGCGCTGCAGTGGAGAATGAAGTCACTCGACTGGGCGAGAAGGGCATACGTGTGTGGAAGTTTTAAATCTTCGTTTTGCTGAGGCTGTAGTACTACTCTATAATGCTACCGCTGAAGCCGAGGTCAAGACGGTGCTTGCTAAGCTAAACGACGAAAGGGAAAAGGATAGCACTGCGAATCAACCGAGCACTTTACGAAGGACTCTACTACGTAGGAAATGGAATTCAGCTGGAAGTCTCTCAACCCGCTGAGACGCTGTCCTGCGTGAACCTCAGCCGTTCGATGATCATGTAGCAAGATATGAAGGCGAGCTGTATAGGAGGCGAAGAGCTTCATGTACTGCTTCCGAACCTCTCTAGGGAGCTATGCAATACTATCTCAAGGACAACCACTTCCTAGCGATCCGACACCGCTGTCATGTCAAAGATACTACAACCGATGGACGTAAAGAGCACTGGAGTGGATCCCGATGGACGTCAGGCGCCCTCGTGGGATACACGGCGCACGGCTGATGCAACTGGGATTTCAGCAGTAAAGGAATCAAGTTTGTTGTCAACGTCACCAAGTTCGACTAGCGACACGTCCTGGATGGCGACTTAGAGGCAACGAATGAAAGCGAAGCTGCTCGACTGCTGGAGGGTACCATTCAATTAATTAAGTTTTTAAATATTATCTAATGTTAATACAAATAATACGCATATTGACATAATTAACACTAATAAAAGTCAACTATTTAAATACATCAATAATTCAATATTAAGAATAAATTAAAAGTTGATATGGAAGGATAAAGGATAAAGGATAAAGGACGGCGTTATTCAATCTCTTCTGGGATGCGCCAGCGCATTCTACTTCTACGGGATGTCGTGGAGGCGACATGAATGCGTATTTGGCCATACAATGACTTGCGGTGGCCAGCCGATGAACAAGTCAGCGCTTTATCCTTCCCAGACAAGTCTGGTACCAATTCTCCGACCCCGAAGGGATGGAAGGCTTGGTTGGCCTGGGCGGGAAATCCGAACCAGGAACCTGGTATCGGGTGCACGCGACAGTCGCGCCTCCTCCGACTGCGCTACACTCGCCCCTATGGAAGGATATTAGCCAATTATTTATTTCTTACCGAACCTTCATAGGGGCCCAATTAGATTTAGGCAGATTTTTGTGATATGTTCACAAACGTACCTTTATTTATGGCTACTTTTATGGAAAAAATGAAAAACCTTATTAATGTGTTTCAAAAACTCCTAAGAAATTTCATTGCTCGCAACGGCTTCAAAGTTTTTTTTTACACGGACACCTTTAGTGAAGGTAATAAATACATATACTACAAATCTTTCGATCTTTTATATTCCATTGACAATATACTGAGGAATAGCCACTGTGTATTTGCCGGTATAATTTAAAAAGAAAATAAAGGAGTACCACAGGGGGCAACTCTAGTCCTTTACTTGCATATCTAACCATGTCTATATTTGAATTTGAATACTGCAAAAATACAATTTTAAAGAGACATCAGTTATTCAAACCATTTACATACATGGATGACAAACTTAAAGTTCATAACTTTACTGAAGACTTCATAGATAACACTTGGGTTAGTGTACAAAACACACTTACTTGCCTTTAATAAGACACATTCCACTGAACAAACGTGTAATTATCTGGACTAAGCTTAAGAATTGTAGTTGTAACCACATAGAAACTAAATTGTATAATAAAAGACGATTCATTTAATTTTAAAATTAAAGTTAAACGATTTTGACACATGGATTCTGATCTTTCCATCGAAATGAAGCAGAATGTCATATATGCAGAAATCCTTCGAATACCCAATGTTTGCTTGAAATTTTAATATTTTTGTGATAAATTGAAAGAATTTTATAAAGTTTCTATAAATAACGGATTCAATAGAGATTTTGATGTCAATGACATTGGTAAGTGCATTTTTAAAAATAGATAAATATTGTATAAATATAACATGCTAGATAATTGCGAAATGCCTGTGGTAATTGTGAAAACATTTAAAAAGTGCAAGATTGATACGGAAAATAGTGCCACCGCGTTAACATTCTTGTAAAAGCGAAATGACCTACACTATTTACTATTTACTATTTAGTAGTTTGTATAAGCCAATCCCCTTCATGTGCCACCTCACCGCGGTGAAGGGGTGAACATCACTTTGTGATGGCTAACGGCACAAACGGTCACGCAGTACGCGACGCTTTGTCGTGTATGGGCGGCTCTCCTGTATCCCTGGCCAGGAACATGTGAGTAACCAGACCACCGCTATGGCTCAAACAACTAAACCCGCGCCCCAGTCCTCCGCGCACCGGAGGTGGACTTCTACGACGTCGGTTCATCCACCTCCGGCGAGGGGCCATCTAATCTCGGAGTTAAACTATCAGGACGTCATTGGAATCGGACTACCGGAAACTCCCTCCCACCACGACACGGAAACTGCCTATTCGTCTGCACCTATAACTGTCGTTCGATCGCATCTGAGCAGGATCTTCGGACACTGCTTTACAGAAGCCGCAACATCAAATACGACGTTATCGCCCTGCAGGAAACGAAAGGCAGAACGGAAACCATAAGAAGGACCGACCACAACGAGCTTCTCATTATCGGAGCAAAGGTGGACAGAAAGAATATAGGCGGAGTTGGATTTCTCGTCAATTCGACAGTGCACTACCTAGTAGACTCTTACAAGATCATCAGTCCGCGAGTAGCTGTCCTTCGTCTGGAAACCAAAGATCAAGGAACCATCTCCATCATAAATGGATATGCTCCAACATCTGCGGCCACAGATGAAGATAAGGAGGAATTCTACAAGCTGTTCGGAAGGACTGTCAACGACGAAAAGAGCTACTACAAAGTTGTCGTTGGTGACTTTAACGCTATCGTCGGTACGAATGATCACGACGAATGGAGGCTAGGACCACATGGAACTTCCTCAAGGAACGAAAACGGAGAGCGCCTGATAGACTTCCTATCCGCGTGCCGTCTTTACCATGGAAATTTTATGCTTAAGAAGCCTTCAAACCGACGATGGACCTGGGAAAGCCCAAATGGAGAAACACGTTCGGAGATCGACCATGTTCTTACGAACAGACGCTGGAGTCTGTTCGACGTCTCCGTGCTGCCTTCATTTGACACCGGCTCGGATCACCGTCTTGTCCGTGCGAAGCTGACTCTCCAAAAGAGGATGTTCAAGCGTGACACTCATAAACCGGCACCGGTGAGGATCCCCACATTCAAGTCTGAGGAGTTGGAATATGCAATAAAGTCGTATGATTGGAATCTTCTTGAAGATCCATCGGAAGACTACGACCTTCTCTCCAAGGGACTGTTGAAATGTGCTAACAGCTCTTGCGGAGCCACATCACCGTCTGCTTCAAGACTCAACGCACATGCGATTAAGCTCTTGGAGCAAAGAAGAGCTGTTAAACTGGATCCTAACGCTTCCCATCTGGAAAAAGTCACCATCTCGAAGGCCTGTCGAATTGCAGTGAAGGAGTCCATTCAAGCCTACAGAAGATTGAAGCTGTTAGAAGCCGCTGGGAAAGGTTCAAGCATAAAGCGCTGCAAACGAGATCTCTGCGATCAGAAGGTAATAATGTCAGCCCTTGTGGATAAGGATGGAACAACGCAAACGTCTCGAAGAGCGATGGAGGCCATCGTTCAAGAATTCTACACAGATCTGTTCCGTTCTTCCATCACTGTCCCGAAATGCTTAATGCCACCAGCTGAGGAAGTGCCTCCCATTCTGGAATCAGAAGTTGCTCATGCCATCAGAAGGATGAAGCCGGGCACTGCTCCCGGACCGGACGGCATTTCTGCTGATCTCCTTCGTGCGGTGGCAGTGCCCTCTGCTCACTTCTTGCCAAGCACTTCAACCACTACCTTCGACTTGGTAGGATTCCGGACTCATGGAAGGAGTCGAAAACAGTTTTAATCTTCAAAAAAGGCCAGAAGGAGGATATCAACAACTATCGACCCATCAGTCTTCTCTCGGTTGTGTACAAGATCTTCACCAAGATACTGCTTAGCCGCATGGAGCGTTGCTTGGATGAATATCAGCCAGTGGAGCAAGCAGGGTTTCGCAAGGATTTCTCCTGCATGGACCATATTCAGACTGTCTCACAGCTCATCGAGAGGAGCCGCGAATACCACCTCCCACTTGTCCTTGTCTTCGTGGATTACCGGAAAGCGTTCGACTCTGTGGAAATCAACGCCGTTTTGAACGCACTTGTGCACGCTGGTATACCATCGCCCTACATCCGACTTCTCGACGAATGCTTCTCGAACACATCGACTACCATCCAGCTGTTCGATCGAAAGCTTAAAATTCCTATCGGGAAAGGAGTACGGCAGGGAGACACGATTTCTCCCAAGCTATTCACAGCGGCACTCCAGGATGCCATGAAAGACTTGAACTGGGACGATAAAGGCTACCTTGTCGACGGTAAACGGATCAGCAACCTTCGCTTCGCCGACGATATTGTTCTCATCTCTACCAGCACGGCAGAAGTCGAGGAAATGCTGAACGAGCTCAATGTGGTAGGTATGAAGATTGGATTGGACATGAATATGTCCAAAACGCAGTTTATGGTCAACCAGTGGTGTGACACGGGACTCGTAAGGTTAAATGGAGTCGCTCTACAACAGGTCGGCTCCTACGTATATCTGGGAAGAGAGCTGAACATGGATAACGACCTCGCTCCTGAAATCGCTCGCAGGAGACGCGCAGCATGGGCAGCATTCAGTTCGATTCGCGAAGTCACCGATCAGGTCAAGGATCCTGGCCTCAGGGCCTCGATATTCAACGCCTCTGTACTGCCTGCGATGTGTTACGCGACGGAAACCTGGCCCGACAACAAGGCAATCGCCAGAGCGATGCAAACTACGCATCGTGCACTGGAGAGATGTCTTCTAAGGACGAGCCTTCGTCAGCAATGGCAAGAAGGCCTACGAAGCTCGGAGCTACGAGAGGAGTCGCAACTAGCAGACCCGCTGCAGTACATGAAGAAGTCCAAATATCGCTGGGCCGGACACCTGCTTCGACGAAAGGACGATAGATGGAGTCTCCGTGTCACAGAATGGCTCCCGAGAGACCATAAGAGACCACTGGGACGACCGCCAACGCGATGGGCAGACTCATTCTCAAGATCTTTCAGAGAGCGGAGTCTGCCTCGCTGGATGCAAGCAGCCAGAGATCGAGCGGTCTGGAAGAGTTGTGGTCCCCGCTGAGAAGACCTCCAGCCGACAAAAGGACCATCAAAGTATCAAAGTAAAGTAAGTATAAGCCAATATAACAAAACAACAAAATCAACAAGCGAAAATCGCGACAAATCTGTGGTTGGCTATATAACAAGGAAGGAAGGCGTGTTGTATCCGAAATAAATCTGCTAGCTGAGAAAAGCTCGGAAAAGCTCGTGATTTAGACTATGTATACCACCAATTGAATTTATTTGGTCAATATTGCTCACAGCATCTTTATCCATCTAAACATTGATTTCAGGTCATTTCGATATAAAAATTTCGAGAAAGTTAAAATATCTTTCTAATTCATACTCAGCTTAGCTACACTGAAGTATGAGTTATATGTTATATGGTATGAGTTATATGTTCTGATAGCGAATACTGTATTACGTTGGAGTTATTTTTACTAATACGAAGACCAGAGTCAGCTGATCGCCAGCTGATCGACCCACTGTGAGTTTCAAGACCTTCACAATTTTAACGTAATTTTAAACATAAATTGAGTAAATTGTGTTATGTAAATGTAATCTAATAAAACTAAACATGAAATAAAACTAACGATTTTAAAACAGTCAAAGTTTAAAAAGTTGTCAAAATTTTAATTAATAAAATAGTAATTTCATATATTTAAAATCGTTATAGCACGTTCTTCTTCACAGATGAGCCACCGGGAAGGTGCTATATTAAAAAAGGTTCGTCTGAAGACAAGAGGCAAAGCGAACCACTTTAGAGAAAGTCTTCTTCTTCTTCTTCAGCGTTTGTCCCGCTTCATGACGGGGTCCGCTTTTCTGGTGCCATGTCGCCATCTTTCCCGATCCCGTGCTAGATCAGGGTGGACACCAGCTACCTTAAAGTCCTTGTGTAACGTATCAGCCCAGCGCTGCTTCGGGCGCCCTCTAGGCCGTTTTCCAGACACTACGAAGTTAAGGCCTATCTTACGGACGCTGTCTTCATTTCCACGCAGAACGTGGCCGTACCATCGTAAGCGAGCTTCACGCATCTTGTCCGCTATCGGCGCGACACCGAACTTCTGCCGGATAGCCTCGTTTCGGATGCGGTCCAGGCGCGTGACTCCAGCCATCCAGCGCAGCATCTTCGTTTCCATTACGCTGAGGCGACTTTCCGTTTCCTTTGTCGCAGGCCAACACTCAGCTCCGTACATCGCTACCGGCCGGACGACGGTTTTGTAGATCTTCGACTTTAAGCGCTCTGGCATCTTCTTGTCGCAGAGTACTCCAGTCAACGAGCGCCACTTCGACCAAGCTGCACTCACGCGTGAGTTCACTTCAACCATCAGACTGCCATCAGAGGCTATTGCTGATCCCAGGTATTTAAACACCGAAGTGCGTGCAAGCTCAGTACCGTTAATCTTAATGGAGCCGGACTCATTTACGTCAGTCGTGAAATACTCGGTCTTCTTGACGTTCAATTTGAGTCCGAACATGGCCAGGCGGTCGCACCAAGCTTGCACCTCTCGTTCGAGCTCACCTTTGTCTTCGCAGGCGAGCATCACGTCATCAGCATATAGCAACGTCCAAGGGACGGGCTTCTGGAGATCTCGCGTAATGGCATCCATTACGACAACAAAGAGGAGTGGGGAAAGCGCAGATCCTTGGTGCACCCCAACAGAGATGGGAAACTCCGTCGAGGTTCCTGCTGCCGCTTGCACACGACTCTTTGGACAAGAGTATAGCATTCGCACCCACTCTACAAGTTCTTCGGGAACACCGTGCTGTCGTAGGGCGTACCATATAACCTCACGCGGTACGCGATCGAAGGCCTTCTCCAAGTCGAGAAAGGCAAGATGCACCGGCCTCTGTTTCTCGCGATGCTTCTCCACCAGAAGACGGGCGGCATGTATGGCATCGATAGTGCCACAACCAGCCACGAAGCCGCACTGATTGCTTGAAAGCTTGACGATTTCGCGAATTCGGCTATCGAGGATTCGCTCGAAGATCTTCATGCTGTGCGAGAGCAACCGAATCGGACGGTAATTTGAGCAGTCTGCAGGGCTGCCCTTCTTCTTCCAAATCGGAATCGTCGTACTTTCCTGCCAAACATCAGGCACCTTCTTCTCCGCTACAACCTGGTTGAAAAACTTGGCCAACCACTCAGCAGAGTACCAGAACTTCGACTTCCATAAGTCAGCTGGCAAGTCATCTGGACCAGTCGCCTTGCCCGGTCTCATCTTCCTCAGAGCCGCGTCAGTTTCCTCCACAGTGATTTTGTGGACGGGACCGTGGATAGGAGCCACAGAAGGGACGGCCGGATGAGGGAACTCTTCAGTCGAAATACCCTCGAAATAATCGCACCATCGCTTCAATGCCTTTTTGCGCTCTGTCAGAAGATGGCCGTTCTCATCAATGATGCCAAAGAACTTCTCTATATCCTCGGATTGGCGATGACGGTTTTTCGCAAGTCGGTACAAATACCGCTCGCCATCGCGCGACTCAAGCTTTTCGTAGACATCATTGTAATGAGTGGCTTTTGCTACGGCCACAGCCTTCTTGGCAGCTTTTTTCGCTTCGTGGTACTTTTGCCAGTTATCGGCGGTCTTGTCGCCGAGAAACACATGATAAAGCGCTTTCTTCTCTCGAACTTTTTCTTTCACATCGTTCGTCCACAGCCATGCCTGCATGTCGACCTTTCGTCGTCCAGGCTTCGTAGTGCCAAGTTCTGACCTCGCAGCTTGAAGTATCGCGTCGGTCGCTTTCTTCCAAGTTTCGTCGACAGTCGTGACTGTCGGTAACCGTACGCGAGAAATCACAGCTGCTTCTTTTTCTTTCATTCGCCACCACTTGATTCTTGCAGCACCGCATCGCTCAACCTGCTGCAGCCTCGGAGGAGCGATCTTCAAAGTACAGATCAGCGGACGATGCTGTGGGGCGACCGTTTCATACGGCACAATCTTCGCGTCTGTGACGAGATTTCGGTCACGATCTCTCACAAGGACGAAGTCTATCTGCGTCTTGGTGTTCCCACTATAGAACGAGATAAGGTGGGAGTTGCGTTTGCGAAACACGGTGTTCATTATGGTGAGATTATGCGAATCCGCATATTCAAGGATACGCTCACCATCTGTGTTACGCAACCCATAGCCGAATCCACCATGACAGCTGTACCCGTCTTTCGTAGCGCCTACGTGCCCATTGAGGTCACCAGCGACGATGACGACGTCCTTCGACGGTACCTCTGCTGTCTTCTCATCAAGCAGGCTCCAAAACTCATCCTTCGCTTGATCGGAACAGCCAGTCTGCGGAGCATATGCAGAGAAGAAGTGGAAGAGTCGCTCCTTGGCGGCGACAACGATCTTCATCAATCGATCGTCAAAGCGCTCGGCGCTTACAATCGAGTCTCGGAAACGCTCGGAGACGATTATACCAACACCACTGGTGGTCCTGGGACTTCCACATAGAACGGCCTTGAAGCCACGTCCTATATCTCTCGACTTGCGGCAGGACCACCTCGTCTCCTGCACCGCACAGAAATCAACTCTTCTACGCTCCAGTGCTTCTACCAACTCGCACGAGCGGCCCGTCAACGTACCCACATTCAGCGTTGCTACGCGGGTCCTGCTTACGTTACGGGACTTTCGGACTAGCTCAGTTGCCCCCCGATGCCGTCCTCGCACCAGGGACCCTCGCATACTTCTCACACTCGCCGGGCTTTGCGAGTGCGCGTCGGTTCCCGCGGACGCCGTAGCATTATCCCGAAAAACATGAACTGACATACACCCATACGATGTGACATTGGGTTGTTCGTAGGCCGGCCTGTCACCAGGGCCTGTCGCCTGCATTCGAATGTCCGTGCTTGGCTTAGCTCGCAGAAGCGAGCAGTTTCCAGTGGCACCACGAGGAGGAACGGACATCGCCACCACTTTAGAGAAAGTAGAATTTATAATTTTGTTTTTTGCTTTCACTTCTCTTTATTAAGAAAGTAAGTATATTATTTTTTACTATGGGAATCTGGTCCTTCAGCTGCTTCTCCGCATTGCATTTTCTTCGAGGATGAGCAAGGCTGGATAAGTTAAAAATTTGACTTTTCTTAGGTAGTGATGGTACGACAGTGAAATCAAAACCACAAGCGCTCATCCATATTTTTGAAGCAAATGAACAAATGAGCGGCTTCCTTCTTCTGCCAGCACATCTAAAAACCACGTGTGGCACAATATGCTAGGATAAGTCATAAATTTTGCAACATTTCTGTTCTTCAGGCGCCTAAAGCTAACACGTGCAAGAGTGATAAGTTTGTTTGTTTGAAAGCGCATTCTTCTATGTTCGTATTAAGGTATGAGTCGTAGATTTGGCATGCGTTGTTTGAAGGTTTCGTTCTTTAAAACAATGTCTAGTGAACGTAAAAAATGCGCAATCTCATCTTCTACTCCTTCAAAATTGGCAGCCAGGATCGTCCAATCCAATGAGAAGTCCAGTCCTGCCCGCACAACTTCCTTTTCAGCTAGAAGAGCATAAAAGTGAAACAACGCCTCTACTGGGCCAGTACTACTGGCTAACAACTGTGAACAAAATCACCTATGCAGGTCCATCAAACCGAATCCGGCCCAAACTCAAGCAAATCGCCAGTATTTCTGACTGTCGAGAGCTCCTGCACCGGATGGCAGCCCGGATTGGATCCTTACCTGCCATCAAAATTGGGTACCGCACGACAAAGGTAAAACAGGGAAGAAGTTGCTAGAGCGCATTGAGGCTGGCTCCGAAACTGGAGCTCCAACAAAAGTATCTGCAGCTGTGAGCACGGTGGAGATGGAATGGCACGGTGTGCTGGGATCTGCATTCAGGTGATCTAGGCATCACCGCTGATACCACTGTCAAGCAAAAATTACTAGGGGGGGGGGGAAGTGAGTCGACACGAACCGAATTTTTTCCACGGGAGCTACGCCAGGCCACATTCTGTACTTCAGACGAAGGGAAAAATGGAGGAATTGAGCTGGACAACAACCGACCACCACCTGTATATGAAGGAGTTGGTGATCGATGACGTTTGAGTGATCTAACCTGCGTGAGATACGCCTCATCATCCACCGAGCGGTCAAAATTTGCTGTTCAATGTAGAATGTTGTTGCAGCAGCGGAAGCGGAAGCGCAGCCTTTTACTGCTTTACAGAACGGCTACTGCGCGCGTTTCTGAGCGTCCAGATTCAGAAGCCGTGTCGCCCACTTCGTGCCATGAACATGTGAGGACCACTAAAGAGGTAGGAATGGTAAGGAGACTACGAGGGTGGGGACCAGGAGGGCCACCAGCAAGGATGGAGCTGAAGGAGGGATCAGGATGGGTTCAATAGGGAGAACTGTGAAGCAAGCTAGGAGATGGCAGCAAAAACGGTGGAGGCAATAAGCAGGGACCTTTAGGGAGTTACAAATAAGTGGGAGCAGTAAGGAGGAACACCAAGGGGATCCATCATGAGGGGACCAGTAAAGGAGACCAAGCGTGCGGATTTAGAACACGTGACAGATGTCGCGCAATGGGCGTCCGGTCACCGCCTTAGCGTGGGAGGACACCTTAATGGGGTAGAGTACTAGGGGGACCACGAGGGGGGAGGACCAGGAGAGCGACCAGGAAGAAGGGACCTGATGGTGGAACCAAGAAGGGGAACCAGCAAGAAAGGAACTGCAAGGGGAATTAATACAGGGAACGAGGAATATACCGTCGGTAAAGCCTCTTCCTGCTGGAAACAGCGGCAAGCGCACGTTTCTGAGCTTCTGGATTCAGTGGACGTGAAGAACCGCACCCAGCGCTGTATTGGAAGAATTGGAGAAATCTATTCCGAATGTGGGTGGCAGATGTGATTAGCTTAAACGGTGAGGAGCTATGGATTCGTGGAGAGGGTCATGTGTATTACTAATACGCAGCAGAAAACTGTAGAAGCGCCTAATCTGTGAAAGAGCTTCTGGAATAAATTGTTGTTGTGGTGGTGGAGCAGGGATGAAGGTCTTTTAGTCATAGAAGAGAATAAGTCGAATAACACACGTCGGTAGTGCGGTAAGAACGGATCTAAATCTGTGGTGTGGTTAGGAATGGTGATAAAATACCTTGTGGAAACCGGTCGTTCGGAAACAAAGCGCAAGAGGTGCTGGACTCATTACATATGTGTAAAAAATGTGCGGATGGCAAGCAAAAACCTTATTTCAAAAAGTGATTATTTTTAACTACATCAAGAGTTTTATTGCAACGATGAGCAACACAGCATATATATTTATTTTTATAGTTATATTTTTATTCATTTAAATGTTGAATTGGACACTTTTCAAACCAAATATTTTTACATCAAAGGTTAATTTTCAAACCAAAGAAAATTCGAAACTATTAAAATCAAATTGGACACTTTTAAAATCCAATTAGGCATTCTTCTAAGCTAGCTAAGTCTTTGAAATCAAAGCGAGCTCTTGCAAATTGAAATCACTTTTGGCAAGTTAAACTACAGACTCAATAAGATGGTTAGAATAATTTTGCTTAAGGAAAATTTGTATAACTTGGTTAGAATAATTTTGCTTAGGGAAAATTTGTTTCTTCAAAATTTTTCAGTTTACCTGGCCCAATAAGTGAAATAATTTTGTAAATTTTTTATCTGAAAAAATAATAAATTAAATTTTGTTATGAAGCACAGCGAAAAAAATGCATATAGCGCATTGAAAGATCAGCTCGCACCATTCACTCAAAAAGTTTGCTAAAACTTTCATTTTAATGCTAGTCTAGATGCCAGTTCTCCATGATCCATCAGAGTGGGAACATCTGTATTCCTGTGTTCTTTACAGTTGCTTTTCCTGCACCGTTAACAGGTGTCAATCATCATGCAAACAGAAATTGTGCTATCAGTCGATTTAGAATCTCGACGTGCTGGACGGGGGCACGGCTCAATCACTTTTTGACATAAAAAGTGGCTGCCTTTCTGCTCTTTAAAACAAGCTTTAAATAATTATTGTTCCTCAGAAAATAAAATCTTATAAAATTACAAACAGTGAGTTCGCTTATTGGATAGATGAATTGAAACTTCAAAGAAAGTTATACTACACTTTTACTAAGACAAAAAATTATTCTAACGGTTTTAAAGAGCCCGTTTAATGTAGAAGAAGATCATTTCACTTTGGAAGCCTTCGCCTTGATTTCAAGTCTCAAACTAGCTAAAAAGGGTGTCCAATCTGATCTGAAAATTGTCCAGTTTGATTTGAAAAGTGCCCAGATCGACGTGAGAATGGCATATATGTAAGGTCGGGCCCACTGCCCATGAACGAATGGTCTTCAGAACTCAAAAGTCCCCTATAAGTTATGTGACTCATTGCCTACCTCATCTCGTATCCCTCAGTTAATCGGTGGTTCCCAGTGTTCGCTTTCAACCACTTCCTTAAGCGTTCTCCCTCTAGATTTCTCAGATTCTTTTAGAGAAAGGAAATCCACAGTTGCGTCAGGGCTCACGGATGAGTTTGAGGGTAAGGTGTTTCAAGAACAGATGGTCCAGGTAGCACTGATGGCTATGCAGTGCTCTTACATGTTCATTCGTCCCCATCGGAGAGGCCTCGCTATTTCTCCTTTATAAACTCTTTCTTGGCAGGAACTCAAAACCCATTATAGACCGCACCCTTTAACTCGCTCACGTTGCTGCCTGCTTCGTGGAAGTTCCCCTTTCACTCTGACTCCCGCGTGGTGTGATATGTATGGTGAGTGGACGTGTGCAGAGATGATGCCGTGAGTATGGTCGCGATCGGATTTTGTGGCTTATGGAAAGCCCCTGTCGCTTCTCGAGTGACACCACGAAGGCAAGGTTTAAGAACTTGAGAATCGAAAGCTGCATGACTCGCCTTAGCTACGCTGAGGCTGCGCTTCTGAGCCCTCATCTTTTCTGCTTCCGATGAATAGGCCGAAATCCGGCATAGGTGGTTAGTGTGAAGTCCGGCAGCACCTATACAGTCAAAAGTAGACCATCACGCATTGTGGACGATAGGAGGTTTCTTTACGGTTTACCCTCAATGTACCTTGAATGACCGCCCTTAAAGAACTGGCCATCAATACCCGTCTCATTCTGCAGCATCAGCACTTGATTACGACCACGCATGCTATTGCTGCTCATAGATGGCTCAGTTGCTTATATTCCTTTAAAATTGAAAGTTTTCCTGGAAAATCTCTAATCCCACTTGTTTTTGTTATTTTGTGCGTCAAGGATCACCCGCCGTCCCGTTTGTCATCGAGTTGCTCGAGTGGGCGCTAGCAGCGTCTCCATTCGTCCCTGTCGCGTGCCAGAGTGCTCCAATGAACCCTTGCGTTAATGATAATTTGATTATTGTATTGTTCTGCAAGATTTTTCCTCGCCGAAACACCTTTTGCCACCCGTTGCCGGTACGAAGGAAGCACTTTGAAAGCCTTACACTACCGGAAGGTGTGCTTAGATATTCAGGGTGAACCAAAATAACGTGGACAATATTTTTTCGTCATAATTATAAAGCAACCAACAATTCGAAAAAACTACGACTAAATTACAACAACACAAGCATTAGGGTACATCGTGCTCAAGTGGTTTCGAAGTGGCCTCCCTTGTAGCGGATGCAGTGGGTCACAGTTTCGCGAATTTTTTGGCGATGGGCCGCAGATCATCAGGAGAAAACTACTTCCACCCATGGTGCAAGGATTCCTTCAGGGACTCGAGACTGCGGTGGCGTTTGACGCCGACCCTAGCCTCTAAAATGCCCACACACTGTAGTTCATCGGATTCAAATCCGGAGAATACGGCGGCCATTCCGAAGGCGTGATAAAGTCAGCGAAATTGACCTTGCACCACGCCTGCGCACTCTTCGCACTATGTTCGAGTGAAGAGTCCTGTTGGGACGTCCAATAGGCATCACCGAAGTGCTGGTAGGCCCAAGAAAGAACAACGGACTCAAGAATGTCTCGCTGGCACACATCTTCGTCGTTTTCCACTCCTTCATCCGCGAAAACCAGGGGTCTTGCCGCTGGCGCAGATTCCGCCCCAAACCATGGCAGATTGTGGGTTTTGGACGATAGCAGAGCTGCTTGGAGCCTCTGGGGACCACATTCTACCATTTTGGCGATTGTGCGCTTGCTCCACGGTGAACAGCTTGTCATCCGTGAACAGAATCTGATCCCAGGTACGACCTGCGGTCCATCGCTACGAAACCTCGCGAACGTTTGGCCCTCTGCATCGCTCCAAATGAAGCCACTACGAAACCACTTGAACATGACGAACCCTAATGTTTGTGTTGTTGTAATTTAGTTGACGCTTTCTCGAATTGTTCGTTGTTTTATAATTATGACGAAAAAGTCTTGTCCACGTTATTTTGGTTCACCCTGTGCAATACTGCCCTGTCTTTTGGTTTTTGGGTGGAGCAGGCAAAAAACCTGCCCTTTTTGCCGTTTTATCATAACTCTTCTCAAACGGGTCTATTCAAGAAACAAATGTTAGCATACGAATCCAATGCGGGTTGCCTATCCAATGATGGACGTCATACAGTGGTTTTAGAAAGATATATTAGGTTGTCGGATTATAAATATTGTGTTTGCTCTGAATGAAATTTCGCTACAAGAAAAGAATGATCATACCTTAGTACAAGTGGTAATCTCCACTATTATCACTGACATGTCGCCAACGTCCTCGCAAAGAATGTATGCCTTTCTTGAATAACTCGGGTGGCTGTGACTCGAAGAAGTTGCACACTCAAATTTCGACTTCGTCACGGTTCTTGAATTTTTTCCATGCCAAGGCGTGCTGCATCGACTGGAAGAATTGGTATTCTGATGGCGCGTGGTATGGGCTATAAGGCGGGTGAGGCAGAAGTTCCCAACTAAACCCTTCAATTTTTTGCAGTTCCACCAAGCGTAGAGTAGGACTTTGTTCCGTGAATGTCAGGCTTCGTCGTTTTCTTCGGATTACCACAGGGGCTCAACCATTGCTGCTTTCGTGTGATATTCTTGATCCATTTCTCATCCGACGTCACGATGGAGTCGTAGAAACCGCTGTTTCTGGTTTTGCGGATGAGAGAATTCCTGCGTTGGCGACTTGTGCTGCCTTGTTTGTGTCGCTAAGCTCATGTGGCACCCATTTTCCACACAGATTTGGCTTTCCGATTGCACGCAAACGATCGGCAATGGAAGAATGGTGAAAACCGAATCTCTGTTCGAGCTCGCTTGTAGTTTGTGTTGGATCCGACTCGACAGCTTCCATTGATTCCTGGTTCTCCACAGCTTCAAGTCTCCGTTGATGTCTTCGTCTTCAAGGCTCTCATCACCGTCTCGGAAACGCTGAAACCATCGCTGGCATTGACGTAATTTTGGAACCTCGTTACCAAATACTTCAGACAAGATGCGATGGGATTCTGCAGCAGTTTTTTCTTGCTTGAACCCGTACAGCAAGCAAACCCGCACTCGTTACTTTTGCTTGATTATTGTTAGTCTCAAAAATTCTTCAAAAGGGTCAACGAATCTGAAAAAACTTGGCGAAAGTTGCCCTTGGCAACGCTTGGTAAACACATAAAGTTACATGATACAAGAGACCTGAGATTTTTCGAGAATTTCTTACCATGTCTCTACTTTAGCAAGGCTGTTATGAAGCGTCGAAGAAGGAGGCATTTTCGCAAACAGAACATTTCCCCGAACGCCCACGGAAACAGCCCTGAAATTCTCTCTTCCCGTGACTAGTTAGTTAAATCCCTCTGAGTCCAGCTCATCCTTTTCCCGCTGTGTTTGATTTATAGGAAACTCCTCCCTTTTCATTTCGATAAAGTATCTATAATAATTATGAAAATAACTTTGGAAAATCTCTCCTGTCTCCTGCACACGCTTTGCAATATTTCGGATTTTTTCTACGTTTTGCAAATATAAAACTAATTACAGAATGCGATCTTTGGTACTTTCAATGCTTCTAGCCGCTTGCTCAATTTGTCGTCCTGCGATGACCTACGCTAATTCCAAGTGAGTATCTTTGCATTTCACTATTTATTTTCGCTGCTCAGGTTTTTCAATTAGAAACATGAAGTTTATACTCTTCACAAAGAGACTGCTGAGTTGAAAAAATCCGAAGAACGATGAGCGTGTTTTGATTATGGGTCAAATCAGTACTTGTCGATCGTGTTCGGAAATGAGGTGACAGCGAGAAACACTTCCAGAACAAATTAGGAACATTCGAAAGCGAACATTATATGGGGACAGCATCTGACGAGAGCTTTATCAGCGAGACAAGCGTGGTTTAATGAGCGCTCGACATCAACCAAACACGACAAAACTAGCTTCTTCCACATCTGACAACAGGTTAAAAGTGGGGTTAGGAAGCGAAGAAGGTACCCTACCGAGGCCAAAATGCACTCTTTATTTGCAAAATTGGGAGCAGTCCACTGAGCAAACCGCAGCACAAGAACCGAACCCTCGACCCCCTCCCGTAAATCCGCCTCGCTATCCACTCGGCCATGCATTCGCTGATATAAGCGACATAGGAAATTATCATATCACTATAATCTAACTTTGATTTGAGCTCCAAACCTTTTGTAGGTCGAGTTCTGAGCACGACAGCGCCATTCCAGGTGTCACTTTTGCCTTGTCAGTCCGCCCTGAAGCCTTGCCATTTTCGTACCACCCAGTGGCCCTTAGCAAAAACGAAACAGTTCTGTGATCCTCGACCGATTCCCTACAGGACCATATAGGTCTCAATGAGAACCTCTGGGGGAATTTCATGTGCTTCCCTTGTGAGAGAAAAGGCGATGACCTCCACACATAATCGACTGTTTTCGTTGTAAACAGATTCCTCCGACCGATCAATATTGATCGACGTCCACAATATGGCTGTCGAATAGCGTTAAAATCGAACATAATACCTCGATCACAATCGATTGAGCAATCATCATTGGTCGAACACATAGCATTTATGTTCAGCAGTCGTCAACGCCAAAAAGTACAGTAAAGAATAAGAAATCCACACCAATTAACTAATGTCTAATATCAACCTATGTTGTTTTGTTAGGGTGTGCTGTTTGTCCTCGGCGCCGAACTAAGCCGACAAACGCTGTGCCCAGTTTCAAATATGTTTCCTTAAATTGTAAGCACACGCTACGGCTATGCTTTTCAAGAACAGTTTTGAATGGAATTATTTAAAACAGACGATTCCTGAAAAACCTCCCTGGAATTAGAGAAAGCTATGATTTGTTCGATTTCATGTCATACCGGTAATTCTTCAAAGTGTATTGCACGCTTTCATCTCAAAATAGGCACTCTAAAGAAAACTGGATGTTTTCTGTATATCTTCGACTTCAAGCGCTCCGGTATCTTTCTATCGCAGAGCACCCCAGTCAACGAGCGCCACTTGGACCGAGCTGCACTCACGCGTGAATTCACTTCAATCATCAGTTTGCCGTCAGACGTGACTGCTGACCCCAGGTACTTAAAAACCGAAGTGCGTGGGAGCTCGATGCCGTTAGCCTTGATGGAGCTGGACTCAGTAACGTCCGTCGTTAGATACTCGGTCTTCTTCACGTTCAGTTTGAGTCCAAACACCTCCAAACAATCACACCAAGCTTGCACCTCTCGCTCGAGTTCATCTTTATCTTCGCTAGCGAGCATTACGTCATCAGCATAAAGCAACGTCCAAGGGACGGGCTTCTGAAGATCTCGTGTGATGGCATCCATGACGACAACAAAGAGGAGTGGGGAAAGTGCAGAACCCTGGTGTACCACGACAGAGATGGGAAACTCCATCGAGGTTCCAGCTGTAGCTTGAACTCGACTCTTTGGACAAGAGTAGAGAATTCGCACCCACTCTATGAGCTCTTCAGGAACTCCATGTCGTCGAAGGGCGTACCATATCACTTCACGCGGTACGCGGTCAAAGGCCTTCTCCAAGTCGAGGAAGACGATATGCAACTGTTTCTCGCGATGCTTCTCCACCAGGAGGCGGGCGGCGTGTATGGCATCAATGGTGCCACAGCCAGCCGCGAAGCCGCACTGATTGCTGGAAAGCTGGACGATGTCACGAATTCGTCCGTCGACAATTCGCTCAAAGATCTTCATGCTGTGCGAAAGCAAGCGAATCGGACGGTAGTTGGAGCAGTCTGCAGTACTGCCCTTCTTCTTCCAAATCGGAATCGTCGTACTTTAGCGCCAACACTCAGGCATTCTTTTCTCTATATGTTGTTACAGGATGTTTTGTTGCGATCAAAACTCTTGCGCCAGGCGGGACTCGAACCTGTATCTTCTGCTTTCCGGGCAGCGATGTTCGCCTTACACCACCGGCGCTGTTTGACCGCACGTAACATCCGCGATATCCTCGAGGCCTGTCAAAACCAAAACATCCTGTAACAACATATAGCATCTCTACCAGCCGCTCCAGGCTTAAGCTAATGTGTTAAAAGCATTGTTACTAGTAAGGTCTTCAGCTTAACCGGCTCCATGCTGATATCAGCGACCGGCCCATCCCGTATCACGGGTGGGTGCTGACAGGCCTCGAGGATATCGCGGATGTTACGTGCGGTCAAACCGCGCCGGTGGTGTAAGGCGAACATCGCTGCCCGGAAAGCAGAAGATGCGGGTTCGAGTCCCGCCTGGCGCAAGAGTTTTGATCGCAACAAAACATCCTGTAACAACATGTAGCATCTCTACCAGCCGCTCCAGGCTTAGGCTAATGTGTTAAAAGCATTCTTTTCTCTGCCACTACCTGATTAAAGAACTTCGCCAACCACTCAGGAGGATACCAAAACTTCGACTTCCACAGTTCTGCTGCCACGTCGTCGGGCCCAGTCGCTTTGCTTGGCCTCGTCTTCTTCAAAGCCGCTTCAATCTCCTCCACGGTGATCTTCTGGACGGGGCCGTGGGTTGGAGCCGTTGAGGGGATGGCTGGATGAGGAAATTCTACTGTAGAGATTTCCTCAAAGTAATCGCGCCATCGCTTCAATGCCTTCTTGTGGTCCATAAGAAGATGGCCGTTCTCATCATTGATGCCGAAGAACTTCTCGATGTCCTCGGGCTGGCGATGGCGATTCTTTGCAAGTCGGTACAGATACCGCTCACCATCGCGCGACTCGAGCTTCTCATTGACATCTCCATAATGAGTGGCTTTTGCAACAACAGCGGCCCTTTTTGCAACTTTCTTCGCTTCTTGGCACTTCCGCCAGTTATCGGCTGTCTTTTCGGCGAAAAACACGTGATAGAGCGTCTTCTTCTCTTGAACTTTGGCTTTTACGTCATCTATCCACAACCATGCCTGCTTGTCAACCTTCCGTCGTCCAGGCTTCGTGATGCCGAGCTTCGACCGTGCAGCGTGACGAATCGCGACGGTCGCTTCTTCCAAGTTTCGTCGACAGTTGTCACTGTCGGTAACCGCACGCGAGAAACCACAGCTGCTTCCTTCTCTTTCATTCGCCACCACTTGATTCTTGGTGCACCGCATCGCTCGACTTGATTCAGCCTCGGATGTTCGATCTTTAAAGTACAGATCAGCGCTCGATGCTGTGGGGCGACCTCTCATACGGCACGACCTTCGCGTCTGTGACGAAACTTCGGTCACGATCTTTCACAAGGACAAAGTCTATCTGAGTCCTGGTGTTCCCGCTATAGAACGAGATGAGGTGGGATCGCGTTTGCGAAATACGGTGTTCACTATGGTGAGGTTGTGCGATTCCGCATATTCAAGGATACGCTCACCATCTGCGTTACGCGACCCGTAACCGAACCCACCATGACAGCCGTACCCGTCTTTCGTCGCGCCGACGTGCCCGTTGAGGTCACCAGCGACTATGATGACATCTTTCGACGGTACCTCTGCTGTCTTCTCATCAAGCAGGCTCCAAAACTCTTCCTTCGCTTGATCAAAGCAGCCAGTCTGCGGAGCAGAGAAGAAGTGATAGAGTGGCTCTTTCGCGGCGACAACGATCTTCATCAATCGATCGTCAAAGCGCTCAACGCCTACAGTCGAGTCACGAAATCGTTCGGAGACGATTATTCCGACACCACTGGTGGTCCTGGGACTTCCACATAGAACGGCCTTGAAGCCTCGTCCTATGTCCCTTGACTTGTGGCATGACCACCTCGTCTCCTGCACCGCACAGAAATCAACTCTTCTGCGCTCCAGTGCTTCAACCAACTCGCACGAGCGGCCCGTCAACGTACCCACATTCAGCGTTGCCACGCGGGTCCTGCTTACGTTACGGGACTTTCGGACTAGCTCAGTTGCCCCCCGATGCCGTCCTCGCATCAGGGACCCTCGCATACTTTCCACACTCGCCGGGCTCTGCGAGTGCGCGTCGGCTCCCGCTGACGCCGCAGCGCTATCTCGATAAACGTGAACAGTCATACACCATGTGATGTGACATGGGTCTTCGTAGGTCGGCCTGTCACAAGGGCCTGTCGCCTGCAATCGAATGTCCGTGATCGGCTTAGCTCGCAGAGCGAACAATTTCCAGTGGCACCACGTGGAGGAACGGGCATCGCCACCACACTGTAAGCCAGTGGTTCAGGAAATTTTGGACCGGAGGTTTCAGCCTCGAAGACAACCCCCGTAGCGGTCATCTTCGAGGCTGAAATCTTCGGTCCGAAATTAATCCTGTACGACGAGTTGAAGGAATTGGTGGAAGCTGAACCATCCCAAACAGTTCGAGAGATCGCGGAAGAGCCAGACGTCAGTGAAACTGCTGTTTCGGATGCTTTGAAGCTCCTTGGGAAGGTGAAAAGGCTCAAAAGGGTGCTCACGAGTTTAGTGAGCGGCAAAAATTGCCGCGTTTCGAGATTTGTTCTTCTCTACTTTTACGCGACAAAACTGATCGTTTTTGGATCGTATCATCAGTTGTAATGAAAAGTGGATTCTGTGTAATAAAAGAACACGTTCCGGACAGTGGTTGGACGCCGACGAACTCCATAGGCATTTTCCAAAGGCGAACCTCCACCAAAAAAAGGTAATGGTCACTGCGTGGTGGTCGGCGGCCGGGTGGGATCCGTTACATTTTTTTGGGACCAGGTGAAACAATCTCAGTAGAGTCTTATTGTAAGGAAATCGACGAAACCGAAAATACAGCCTTGGTCAGAGGAGGCTTGATTCTTTCGCACGATAACGCCCGCCCACACGTTTCACAGATCACTTTCGAAAATTTAACGAATTAAGGGTTGAAGTTCTGCCTCATTCTCCAGACCTCTCACCAACCGACTACCGCCTATTCAAAGCTTTCAAAACGTTCCCGATGGTGAAACCTTCACCAATCAGGACCAAGTCAGAACAGCTTTCGTGGATTATGTCGAATCTCCACCACCTAATTTTTTCGCTGATGGAATAAATGGAATGGTGGCCCGCTGGAAAAAGTGCGCTGATTCGAAAGGTGCTTATTTTGACTAAATCCAATAAGATATAAGAATGTTGCGGTAGTCAGTGGATTTAAGAAGATATCCGACCAACGCGATCTGGTCGGTGATTGCTCTCGTCCATCTGGTGTATGTGAGGCACATTAATTGGCCAGCCCATCTAATTATCGAAAAAATCGTTCACAATTGATTTTTTCTAAGAAAAGAACAGCACAGTATATATAACTCCAAACACTGCCTATTTTTTGGAGGATATGAACTATATATTTTTTAAAGAAAGTCGGCTTCAAACATTTTCGTAGGAAAATAGATTCTTTTTATAGCAAGCTGGACGCTTTTAAAGCTATACAGAACATTACATTCAAATTCTCGTTTTTAGAATGGATGAGACACTCTCTAACCTGTTACAAAGCCAAAAGCTTGTTCACTTAACGCAGCTGAGCCCTCAAAAATCTTGTTGCTTCACCAGAGCATTTGTGAGTAGTTGATTATTAGATCAACTGAAGCAATATGGTTCGTCGAGGAAGTTGTGATAAACAGTTCTGCGTATAATCTCATCTAGAAGGAATTTTAATCAACTGAGGCGAAATGCCTGAAAGTATATGCGGTTCTAACGGAAGTCCTGAATTCAGATCGCTGGATCACCGTATCGTCATTCGCGCTGACCGGAACTGTTTCTTTTCGCCGACTAGCTGTTTGTTTCTTTCAGACGAAGATCACTTTCGACTTCGGCAGTTCAGAAAGCGAACTGTTTCCCGGCACTGATAAAGTGATTGTCGGAATTAATCCGTTCTGTACCTTTGATTACTCCTAGTTGTCTGATCTTGATTTGCCTTTGTTTAGAGGATTTCCTGGAGCAACTGTATTGTGCAAACGTGTTGTCCAATAAATGACATTCACCGTTTGTGTTGTTTTTGTGTTTTGCCGAGACTACTACGTGGCATCGTATCGTGCGACATCACGAACATCCTTCACTTACCGGGTTTTTTCACAATAGGTGTTGGTTTGTGAAATAAGTTCGCGATTCCTTAGAAGAGTTTTATTTGAACGATTTTTGCTTTTTGTTTAGCAAACTGTTTGTATTTATTAGAAAACACATTTCTGTTCCACAACACTGTGTTACATGTTTTTAGAATAGGTTCGCTTTTTGTTATTTTTTAGGCTTGGAAGGGGAATACCGAGCAGGCATAATCAGTATTTTCGACAACTGTTCTTCTTCGCATTTCATCGTGGTCAAGAGCAGCCACCCGAGGTGTCTTAAGGGAGTCTACATCACGTAAATGGTTTGCGAAGGGCAAGACCGATGATTTTGACCTCAACGACAGCCCACGTGGCGGAAGACCTTCGGAATTCGATGATGGGCGTCTCATGGCACTTTTTGAAGAGAACGAGAGTCAAACATGTTCTGAATTAGCTGTCACTACGATGTGCGATTAACAAACAGTTTCTATTCACCTCTACTCGATGTGACTTGCAGAAAAATTGGGAGCCTAGGCGCCTCACGACCAGGCTGAAATCAACAAGGAACAACGTCTTCAAATTGCTTCATAATATTTCGTCCAGCATTGACTAACACGCGGCATAAACAACGTTTTTGTGACGGGTCATCACAGGAGATGTGAAATGGTGCCTATACGCTAATATGAAGCGAAAGGAGTGAAGGTGAAAAGCTGATTTTAGACCAGAACGAAATGTGAATATGACCGTGGCACTATATTCAGGACGCCATCTCCGTACACCTTGCATGCGTCACGGGCTACTGCATTAGACCATGATGAAATGCGATGAAGAGCAGGTGTCGAAAATGCTGATTTTTGCCCTCTGGGTAATCAGTTGCCAAGCCTAAAATTTTTTAAAAACTTGTTCTAAAAAACAATCACAATGGGTTGTAGAGCAGAAACGATGCTTTCTAATAAGCACAAAGAGTTTTTTTAAACAAACTGCAACTCATTTTAAAAAGTGAAAAGTTTTTTTGCAAGTTAACAAAAAAATTCAAGAAAAGTTCTACTAAATCCTCTTTGAACAAAAATGTTGTGATCGTCTTACTGAGTCTTTAGCTTAACCAACCTGAAGTTCATCTCGCTATAGAAGGTTCACTTTGATTTCAAAACTCTTAAGGCCAGCTTCTAAGAGTGTCCAATTTAATTTGAAAAGTGTCCAATTTGACGTGAATATGGTATATTTTTTTGGGGCATTCGTAATGCAATCGCAGATTTTATGCACAGCACTAGGCAAGGGCGGGATTTTCGTGGTGTGGCTCATCTAACTTATCCCTGCTAATACAGATCTTGATGATTGACAAGGCCTTCCTGTGTTGAAAATGGATATCCCTCTAATCCTATAATAGTGCAGCGTTTCCATAACAAGAATAGCTTGGCATACAATTTCTATTCTTGCGCCACTCGTAACATATCCTCAAGATGATCCCCACTCGCGCCAATGAGCGTCCTTCAATAGCATCCTTTTGCTAGGCGTCCTTTTCCGTCGCTTCCAATTTTTCCCCTCAATATTAGTGAGCTATCCGCCATGTGTATGAACGTCAGATTACGAGGCGAGAGAAGCGTCCACAGTTTCCTGGGAGCCACGCTTTTCCTGAATGTTCCGTCAGGCTTTGAGGTAGCTGTATGCGTAAACAACAATGCCACAACCGTTCGAGCTCTGCGGAGACTATCGTTGCAACAAGACCAATCAACTGTCTCCGCCCCTCTCTCCTCTTGAAACCACGACATAGATGCTTACAGTGAAGTTGTTGGTTCCATGCCGACGACGCAGGTAGGTGGAAGAGTATACTATAGGCCAAACATTTTGACTGCTTCGTCGTTTTCATATTATAATGATGACTACAAGTTTTTTCTACTTCGCCTCACTGCGCTTCCATTTTTCACTTGAGGTCAAGGATGGCGCAAGGTGGCAATGCCCGTTCCTCCACGTGGCGCCCCTGGAAAATGCTTACTTTGTGAGCTAGGCCAAACCCGGACACTCGATTGCAGGCGACAGGCTCTGTGAAAGCCGGGCTACGGAGACACATGTCACATCACATGGTGTTTGATCA
Source organism: Heligmosomoides polygyrus bakeri (assembly GCA_947359475.1). NCBI lineage: Eukaryota > Metazoa > Nematoda > Chromadorea > Rhabditida > Heligmosomidae > Heligmosomoides > Heligmosomoides polygyrus. The sequence continues at coordinate 19,643,822 of OX375865.1, read as the reverse complement.
GTCACGTTTTTCGAGATTGTGTTACGGCGTCCGCGGGAGCCGACGCGCACTCGCAAAACCCGCGAGTGTGGAGAGCATGCGAGCGCGGCGACTGAGATAGTCCGAAAGTCCCGTAACGTAAGCAAGACCCGCGTAGCAACGTTGAATGGTGGGTACGTTGACGGCCCACTCGTGCGAGTTGGTTGAAGCAATAGAGCGTAGAAGAGCTGACTTCTGTGCTGTGCAGAAGACGAGGTGGTCCTGCTGCAACTCAAGTGACATAGGACGTGGCTTCAAGGCCGTTCTATGTGGAAGTCCAAGAACCATCAGTGGTATCGGAATAATGGTCTCCGAATGACTTCGCAACTCGATTGCAAGTTTAGAACGCTTTGACGATTGATTGATGAAGATCGTTGTCATCGCTAATGAGCGATTCTATTACTGCTTCTCTGCGTAGCAGAATGGCTGCTTTGATCTGGCCATGGAAGAGTTTTGGAGCCTGCTTGATGAAAAGAGAGGTACCCCCGAAAGATGGCATCATATTCGCTTTTGACTTTAATGGGCACGTAGGTACGAAGTACAGCTGTCATGGTGGTTTCGGATATGGGTCTGGTGACGAAGATGGTGAGGGTATTCCTGAGTATGCGGAATCGCATAATCTCATCATTGTGAACACCGTCTTCCGAAAGCACGACTCCTACCTCATATCATACTATAGTGGGAGCTCGAAGTCTCAGATAGACTGTCTTCGTGAAGGATCGCGACCGAAGCATTGTCAAATACGCGAAAATCGTGCCGTGTGAGACGGCCGCCGCAGCATCAACAGCATCGACGCTGGTCTGCACCTTTAAGATCACACCTCCGAGGGTGCAGCAGGTTGAGCGATGCGGTGCGCAAGAATAAAGTGGTGGCGAACGAAAGAGAAGGAAGCAGCTGTGATTCCTCTCGTACGGTTACCAACAGTAACGACTGCCTGACAAGTTGCAAGATTGGAACTTGGCACTACGAAGCGTGGACGACGAAAAGTCGACAAACAGACATGGCTGTGGACGGACGATGTGAAAGCGAAGGTTCGAGAGAAGAAGTCGTTGTATCATGTGTTTCTCGGCGGCAAACAGCCGACAACTGGCAGAGGTATCACAAGGCAAAGAAGGCTGAAAAGAAAGCTGTGGCTGTTGCGAAAGCCACCCATTATGGAGATGTCTATCGAAAACTCGAGTCGCTCGGTGGTAGCGGTGTTTCTACCGATTTGCTAAGACTCGCTATCGCCAAACCAAGGATATTGAGTTCTTTGGAGAGCGGCAATCTTCTGACGACAGACCGCAAAAAGCGCTTAAGCGATGGCGTGATTACTTAGAGGAAGTTTCCACTATGGAATTTCCTCATTCGGTCATCCCTTCTGTGGCTTCTGTCCACGGTGCCGTCCACAAGATTACCGTGCAGGAAACAGAAGAGGCTCTGAGGAAGATGAAAGGCAGCAAGGCGACAGGGATGGATGCCACTACAAGAGATCTTGGGCCCCCTGTTCCGTGGACGCTGCTTTATGCTGATGACGTGATGCTCGCTTGGGAAGACTCGGATGATCTCGAGCATCAGGTGCAAGCTTGGTGCGGTCGCTTAGCGATATTCGGATCAAGTTGATCGTCAAGAAGACCAAGTGACTAACGACGGACGTGAACGACTCCGACTCCATTAGGATTAACGGTACAGAACTTGCACGAACATGGGGTTTAAATACATAGGGTTAGCAATAGCGTCTGAGGGCGATCTGATGGTTGAAGTAAACTCACGAGTGAGTGCAGCTTAGTCCAAGTGGCGTTCGCTGAGTGGCGTGCCCTGCGATGGGAAGATACCAGTGCAGCTGGAGTCGAAGATCCAGAGAGCCGTCGTCAGACCGCTACCAATGTACGGCGCTGAGTGTTGGCCTGCGACTAAGGAAGTTGGAGGGCGCTTCAGCGTCATGGAGACGAAGATGCTGCGCTAGACGGCTGGAGTCACTCGAATGGATCGCATCCGAAACGATGCTGTGCGGCAGGAGTTCGGTGTCACGCCGATAGTGGACAAGATACGCGAAGGTTGCTTACGATGGTACTGCCACGTTCTGCGGAGAAGAGTAGACAGCGTCCGCAAGATAGGTCTTGAGTTGGAAGTGTCACAAAAGCGGCCTTGAGGACGCCCGATGCAGTGTTGTACGGATACGTTACACATGGACATGAAAGTAGCTGGCGTCCGCCCTGATCAAGCGCAGGATCGGGAGAGGTGACATCACCACACAGAAGAGCGGATCACGCATCGCACAACAAACGACAAACGCTGAAGAAGAAAAAGAAATCAAGTACGGCGCGAAGCTCCTAAATAAAGGATAAGGATAAAGGACGGCGTTACTCAATCCCTTCTGGGATGCGCCAGCGCATTCTACTTCTACGGGATGTCGTGGAGGCGACATGAATGCGTATTTGGCCATACAATGGCCAGCCGATGAACAAGTCAGCGCTTTATCCTTCCCAGACAAATCTGGTACCAATTCACCGACCCTGGAGGGATGGAAGGTTTGGTTGGCCTAGGCGGGAAATCCGAACCAGGAACCTGGCATCGGGTGCACGCGACAGTCGCGCCTCCTCCGACTGCGCCACACGCGCCCAAAGCTCCTAAATACCGAAGACAAATTCTCACCACTCACTGTAGCAATACTACTCACCGTTAGAAGGCCAGTTGTGAATGAAACTCGCTAGGGTCTCACCTCACTCCTGAGGCCGGATGCACAACTGATGAGGTAATGGATTAATGGTAGTGGATAAAGAGAGGTTTAGTTCGAAATAAGTCTTAATCAGCGGCCTTAATTTCGTATGATGCTGAGCAGAAAGCCACGTCGAGGAATCTGGCGAGATGTATTGCCAGAACAAACGGGTCCCCGCAGAAAGGATTCAGCGGTAGCGGAGACGGCGAGCGGCGGCTCATCGTCAGGACGATGGGAAAATACCCTTCCGCATCCCACTTTAGACAGACGAAACAAGTGCGGCCGTCCTCATGTCCTCAAGGAAGGTCTAGAGGAGCTGGTGAGAGAGGTTCCTCCCACCAATCTAAAGGGGCAACTATTTCGGAACCTGCTGTACGACAGGAAATGCACCACGCCATCCTGTGTTATTTGCCGGTTCGGAAGTGAAGAAGACTGCATGACGATGGTGTCTCTCATTACTTGCAGTCAATATCGCGAAAGGATGACAATTCTTGGTGGCACATCCTTGCTGCTAAGGAGAATTATATACTTATTTATTTACTTATTTATTTATCCGTATGAACGGATGCAGTTCTGAAACGTCGATAATGTCGTCGGATACGGTGTTAGCCACCGATATATATAGAGAGATGATAGAAGATAGAACATATAGTATATATATATATATATATATATATATATAGAGAGAGAGAGAGAGAGAGAGAGATGCAGTGAACATGTAGTAGTTCGTAGCGTGTAGTAGTTCGCAAGGAAAATATGGACAGTAGCACTCAGTATATAACAGAGCCAGCATGTAATAGACACAGTAGACAATTTAAGTGCTGCAATATACTCTATTTTAGAGATAAGTAAAAATCGGAAACAAAAAGACTTAATCATGAATAACAATCCATGAATAATCCAGATATAAATATAAATATATTTAGAGAGTAGTATGTAGTGTCTAACAGTAATAGTCTGGTCTGTAGAGCACATAGAGAATATAGAACATAGTATAGAAAAGTGACAATATGTAAGGACCCAATAGATGATTGAAGTACTGCAAAATACTTTTTAAAACTAAGTCAAAACATGAAAACGAAAAAGTTCACCATCTAACATAATAATAATCTTCTTGTCATCATAGTCGTCTGCGAGAGATAATAAGATAGTGCTTCCCATTGTCTTTTCAGGGAAACACGTTTTAATATTCTAGTAATATATGAACTTTTCAAGGGCCATCATATACAGAAGTACTTCAGAAGTCGGTAATTTGCAGATCAGAAAGAAAATCTCTTTGCTTCAGATTTTTTTTAACAGAAATATTTGACGACTCCAATATGTCACTTGGTAACATCTGGAACCAGCGAGCCCCCCTATAAAACAAAGAGTCAAACATATGCATGCGACGAGTCCGGCGTACTGCTGAAAGCTGGAAATCTACCAACACGTCCACTACAGGGCCTAAATATCCAGTATTTTGGAGGTTTTATTTTCAGTTAACTTTTGAGAACTTTAAAACAGAAAGAAACATCGAATAGGGTGCGCCTGTAAAGTAGGTTTTTTAGACAAAATAAATTTAGCCTTTCCCTATAACTAGGCATTGAATATGGAACCGCAGCTAATGAGCATCTCCATATTAATACTTTAGTAAAAACCTGCTGAACTTTTTCAAGTATCGTTAGCATTTTTCTGGTGAAAGGGCTCCAAATCTGCGACCCATATTCAAGGATTGGCAAGACATACGATTTGTACAATTTGATTGACATAAACGGCTCGTTGCATTGAGCATTTCTAAGGATGCAGAAAAGAGTGGAGAACGCCTTTTAGCAATTCTGTCAACGTGTAATTTGAAGTTTAGTTGACGATCTATATAGATCCCTAGATCGCGCACCTCAGTGACGGTTTTAAAAAGAATGTCTTTACACATGTACGAAATGCTTGCATCTTTCCCAATATGGAGAACTAGTGATTTCGAGATGTTTACGGGAATCTACCAGACGGAAGACCATTCCATCATTCGTTTGATAGACTGCGATAAAGCATAGCGAATTTCTTTGTTGTTTTGATGATTGTAGATTCCATAACTTTAATGTCGTCAGCATATAAGTTTACTTTAACTGATGTCGTCAGCATATAAGTGTACACATAAACTTTAATGTCGTCAGCATATAAGTGTACTTTAACTGATGGATGTGTTTTTAATTTTGAAGGCAAATCATACGTGTAGATAGGAAACAGTAAAGGCGATAGCACGCCACCCTGAAGCACTCCGCTAGTGCATGGATAGCTCATAGAAAATGAGTGTTCAACTTAACATACATACTTCGATTTTCTAAATGTGAGCGGAACCAGTTTAACAAAGTTCCCTGAATGCCAATGTGATTGAGTTTATGTAGAAATTTTAAGTGGCATACTTTGCCAAAGGCCTTCGACAGATCAAATTAGATAACGTCGACAGAGGGTCCTTTATTTAGGGCACAATTCCAATCAAACACACAGCCAGCCAGTTGAGTAGCAGTAGAAGCGCCACTTGTGAAACCATGTTGTTTGGGTGGAATCACCTTTCTTTTTTCTAACCAGTTTACAATTTTGTCACGTATAATTTTCTCCAAGATCTTAATAGAAGTAGGAGTGATACTAAATTTGCATTAGCAACTTTAGGCATGGCAGTAATTATAGATTTTTTCCACATTTCAGGTACTTCAGAAAAGAGTAGAGAGCTATTAAGAATCATGGTCAAAGGTTTGTGCAGAGAAAGAGCGCATCTTTTGTAAACTATCTGCGGAATACCATCAAACGAAACAGAGTTTGATCCTTTGAGGGCTTTCATGATTCTTTATACTTCTGATGTTTCCAGAACAATCTCACTCAAAGCACTCGTTGAGTAATAGCCATCGATAGTAGGAGTGCAAGTGGCAGAGTCAGAATTGAACACCGAGGAAAAGTATTTTCATCAGTCACATAACGATTACCCAACTCGTCCAGAAAAACTGGTAGTTTTCCAATTCCCTTAATCGTTTGCTTAATAAGTGAGAATATTACGTTTCTTTTTGTTGAGGAAAGAGCTCGCAGCTCCCTATATGCAAATAACTTCCTCAGGTGACGATCTAGTTCTATATTTACCTTTTTATAGCGAGAATCTAATGACGGATTAGCCAAAGATTTGAAGAGCCGAGTTTTTTGACTCATCAGATTTGTAATGTGCTTAGGAAAACAACTTTGTCTAAAACTTCAGTTGAGTGAAAAGGTACGTGGTTAGACAAACCAGCATAAACTACACGAGAGAATCGTTTGTACAAGTCGTCTAAATCTGTGGAGTTACGTAGGATGTCCCACCAGCTAACAGTTAAAAAAGTGCACTGTAGTTAGCCTTGCTAAAATTTGGGAGGGGTATTTTGTGCTGTTTATCATATGAGCACATGATATGGAATGAAACGATGGTATGATCAGATGGAGCAAATGGAGGGAAAACAGAAATATTTTTTAGAATCGGTGCTGAAGTAGGACAATGTCAAGGTGTTGATACACCTCGAGTAGCTACAGGCACGTGTTGAGAAAGACCATACATCTTGAAGAATTCCACGAACTTCTTAATATTGGAACTGTGATGTTCATCACGGCTAAAATCGATGTTAAGATCACCTAACACTATTACGTGGTTACAAGAAAGACCCAATTCAATTAAGCATTCCAAATGAGTATCATCATCATCAGATGTTGCATTAGGAGGCCGATATACTAAAATGATCCTAAAAATAAAAGCACCGTTCGCATCAGAATTTTCAAGACAGAGCAGGTTAGATCTAATGCAGGAGCTGAGGAAAACCGGAATAACGTTAACTATGTCTTTTACTAAGCAAGAAACACCTCCGCTTCTACCCCCTTTCCGGTCGCTACAAAATTTTTTATAGAGGAGGTTACCAGTGAGTTCAGAGTATAATATTTTTGAGGAAAGCCAAGTTTCAGTGATAAAAAAAAGTCTGGATTTCGTGTTATCAAAAAATATTGAAAATGCATAAACTTATTAAACCAAACTTCTGGAATTAATTAAGAAGCAGATCAGGCCTGAGTGTGTTCCTTGCGCTGTGAAACGTTTCCCGCAATCTTCGAATTTGGTAGGTCTTCCACATGCATTAGTTTCTCTCTGCAAACAACCCAGGTGCGATGCTTTAGATTTTTGTTTTTTATTTGCATATTTGTCTAAGCTCAAAGTCATTCCTTCTTTTCTCCTGTGTCATGCTTTGCGAACATAGATATTATTAAAGCCACTGCTACGTAACCGATAACTATTAGAAAGAGCCGTAGTCCAATTGGATCTGAGGGAAGTACAACTTTAACCAACCGTGGAAATCTATCATTTGGGCGTCCCAGCCTATAAACATCCACCGGATTACATTCAACCATCAGCACATCCAAAATTTCACTTATTTTTCCCTCCAGATATCTTTGTTTCGCAGATGGTTGCAATTGTTCGTCTGCTTCTGGTAATCCTGAGACTACCAGACTTCTTCCTATTTTCTCAGCTTTTACGGTCTCCCTCATTTCATGAGGCAATCGATCAAGAACATCTTATCAATTTCCAGGTTTTTGTTCTTCTCAATTATCGCCTTTAATGTATCGAACGTTGTCATTTTAGCGTAATCGACATCCAAAACAGAAGTGCCCTGAGGGTTAGCGTTTGTAATTTGCTTAGCATTTACATTCATAGAACTGGGAACAGTCTCATTTTTCTTGCCGATAGAGCGCTGATGCGTTTGCGACATATTCGATCAGGCCGTTAAATTGGTGAAAAACTAACAATGAGCACAATAATGGACACTTATCTGCAGTGTGATATATATATATGATCAAAAACTAATTTTTCAAATAATTGCTGGTCGCCTGGACGTTGATATCAATGAGCTATTCAATCCTCTAGATTTTAGCAATCGAAGAGAGGTCACCCATGGCGATTGTTCTCAGGAAGAGTTCGTAACAAACAGTTTTCGGATTCATTTCTAGTAAGAGCTGCTCGAGTTTGGAATGGCTTACCGTTGGCTGTAGTCTCGTCATTCTCACCAGCTATTTTTACTCGGGAGCGTCATCTCCAACAACGGGGGTTTTTCTGAGCTTGATTGCAAAACTATTTCTTCGGCATAAATTTGTGCCAACACTAATCCCAAATTCTTTTCATATTTCGTTTCTCTGCACTGTTTGCTAATGCGTCCTAATTTTTTCTCGCATTAAGTTAGCGTGTTTGCATTGGCTAAGAGTAGTACATGATTGCAGTTAATATCTTTTATACGATTATTTGATTTTTTTCTTGCTTTTGATCACCTTTTAAGATTCTCATTCTCCGTACTGACGTCTTTCGTTCGTGCGTTTCAGTATGTGCTCCTCGCTTCTATGCTACCGCCTGAGGTGCGTACTAGTTTAGAGAGGTCGTGGGGTCGTGGGCTTAGAAGGTCGTAGACCTGGCGCATCGCATGCGGCAAGATTTTTATAAAAGTTTTATGTTCTTTTTATGCTTTCAGCAACCTTTAAAGATTATTTTCTCCCATTATAAGAGACAAGGACAGACTACTCTTCGCCAATTGCAAATATCAGTCTGAATACTTGACATTTTTTAGACTTCTTCCATAGCTAATCGTAGATTTCTCATTGTCTGTCTGTTTTTTGTAATTGTTATTGGCGCTACAATGAATATAAATAAATAAACAAATAATAAATAAATAAACATGAGGAGGGAAATAGAGGGAAGACAGGCAGACCCTTTGTACGATGGTGAAGAAGCACTTGGATGGCCTAAGGAAGTTCAAACGGTCGACCACTTTGGGGGCAAAGGGCCCGAAGCGATAGTGGCGCAATGGTTAAGGTGGTTGTTACGATCTTGACACGCGAGCGAGACATCTCGCTCGCCGAACACTCTAGGCGTTTTTTGTATCGCTCTCCATCCAAAAATCAATCGCAAGAAGTGCATCCCTGTGACGCAAGAGCTGATGCCTTCGTCGACCTCTGTGAGGTTAACCTACGCGGTCGCGCTCAAGGGGAAGGGGTTTTCCGGGGCAGGTGGTCCGTGAATATAGGCTCACCCACCAACCTAAGTTAGCCCACCCACCTCCAGCAAGGCTGACGGGTGACCTCAACCGTTCAGGTGAGCGTTTCTGGTTTCTACTACTTCGCCCCTTGACTCCTTGTTTCCTTAGGAAATAGATTCTGTAAGATGAATTGCATGAGTGGTTTCCAAATCTCTCTTCGACTTTTCTATGTTCTGGCGAAGGCGACAACGCGGAAAATATACCCAGAGTATAGATCGATACCAATATTGGTTAACAGCTGCAGTCAAGTTTATCACATCAATGCTAGCAATGCCGAGATTTATGGAAAGTCGGTACGTGGACGATAGTGGATACATTTACTAACAGAGGATAGTGTGCAGATGGCGAGTTTTGTATTTATAATATTATATGATTCTGTGAATGATATAATTCTACCGACCATTAACCAACCTTTACGTTTTTGTGAATACCAGCTAATGCTTCCATTTATACGCTATACCCGCATTCATGAATCCGGTCTCTGATAGAGTCGCAGCGTTAAACGCTTAAATCTTACACTTGATATTAATACTATTTATTTATTACATAGCTAACATTCATGTGAAGGACGATGTAATTAGAAACGGTATAGAATGACATCCGTATGACATTGGTTAACGATCTAGGCCAAAGTAAAATAATTAGAAAGAACATGCAATAGCAAACACCCAGAGATAAATAAAAAATAGAGGGGATAACAACCAAGAGGGGCTCTGCTACAAGATCCCGTTATGTCCTAGAATTATTTATGAATTGACTTGCGTTCTCAATAAATGGCTCCAGCTTGTATGGAATAGCTGCGTCTTCCCAAGTTTTGTATAATCCGAACCTACTCTATTAACAAAGAAAATATGCCGAATTGAGAATTTTGCAGCATTTAATAAAAGTTTCTGTCTACCAGCTCGGGCTCTGGATGGCCTCACCATGAAGAAGTCACATTTGTGAAGTCCACAGAAAGCATGGAGGACTTTGTGAACCATTATGAGGTCGTATATTTTTCATCTGTATGAAAGTGTTTGTAGTCCAGGCCTTTTGTTTCTTACTTCACTATTGGGAATAGCATAGTAATCAAACCCACATTTCATGTAAAATAGTTTTTTTTAGTAAAGCTACCTAGACTTTTTAAGTATAAGTATGTTTTTCTTCTTAACTGGGTGAAAAATTGTTGTTCCATACTAGCCCACTCTGCAGGGGACCTATTTCTCCTTTTGAAAAAATCAACAAACATTGAAATCAATAAACATTTACTTATGTTTTTATTGAACATTTAGAAAGAGCAGTTCATTTAATAAAATCGAACAGCAACAATAATAGTTCATTAACATCACATCCAAAAGTTCTAACTCACAACCGAATGTTCACATATTGTCAAGACTTCACAAAAATACTTCAGGAGCAAAATCTCTTACAAAATCAGAAAACTTGAAACTTCACTTGGAAGACCTCAGAAATTCATAAAACTTGACAAGGATAAAACAGTGTCTTCTTGCAAAGAGTCGGTATATATATATATATATATATATATATATATATATATAAATATAAATATATATATATATATATATATATATATATATGGAGATATATTTAGCTTATAGTGTAGTAAGTGAAGAAATCACATACGGGAACAAGCGCATTCCCCTTCTTAACGTACTGGCGCACGTTATTTCTAAAAGTGTAGTAATTTATGCGGTTTACGAGGTGTGAGTGTGAACTTTCGATAAGACAACTTGAGACCTACAGAGCCCTTCCCAACGCAGATTTCAGTGAACTCGTCCACATCACGTGGGGCCTGCCTTTCAAGAACCTTAGCTGTGCTATCCTCAAACTCGTGAGCAGGTGCATGTGGGCGGACATCTTGGCAATGTCGCTTTTAAGAGCGGCAGCGTTCACGAATACATTATCGAGCTATAAAGCAATTTTGAATCACTGGAGCTAGTTGAGGATAGGGGTATATAATTGCGTCCAACCACCATAGCCAGTTCTGTTGCGATTGCACACGACTTTAGAAGCAGTACTTGCATCGACTGCACGACAGCACCAGATAACGGAGGCAGTTGTTTCACTGCCATATGGATGTCTTTCTGCTCGCTGAGGCTGACGCTGGGTCCTTCAAGCGATTTGTCACCAGATGCTAAAGTTTATAAACCCTTGTAAGAATATCGGTATTGAAAGAGAGGTAATTCACGTCACATGTCTCTCATTCTAAATCGCTACTTCTTAACGCAAGCTTTCCCACATTAGCCACGGAGAGGGGTTTCGTTCAAAGAATGGTGTTCGCGTAATCAAGAGACGGAATGTATTAGGGTGTCCAGAAAGTATCTTCAGAAATACGACAATTTTTCAAAACAACACAAATTTTTATCAACATTTTATTAATCAACCAACCAATTTCCATCAACATCGACTACCCTCCGCCAACATTCCACAAGACTTCTAATTCCTCTGACGTAGAAATCCGGCGACTTGGTTGCAAAAAATCCGGCCGTTTTCGAGGAGGTCACGATCTTCATAACGCCTTCCTTCCAGATGATGCTGAAGTGATCGAAAAAGGTGGTAGTCACTTGGGGCCGGATCTGGTCTGTACGGTGGATGCGGCAGAACTTCCCATCCGAGTTCCAAAGTTCTCTGAGAAGTCGTCTTCGCGATGTGTAAGCGCGCGTTATCGTGAAGCACGCGAACTTTGTCGAGCCTGGGCTGTTCCTTGCGCATCTTATCGGCTAGTCTCTGCGGTTGGGTAAAGTAGACCTCAGAAGTGACCGTCATGTTGTCAGGCGGCAGCTCGAAATGATAGATCCATAAACTCCTCACCAGACGCTGATTTTTCTCACATGAATTTCACCTTTTACGAAAGATTCCGACACTTCGTCGCGTTGGCACTATGCACGTTTACGAGCGTGGTTGATGTAGAGGACCAATTTTTCATCTACTGGTGTCCAGCCAGTTGAAGTGCGACTTCGGGAGAGCAGCTGAGTGCATATGTCCAGACGTCTTCGCTGGTTGTCGTCGGTCAGTTCAGTGATCAGTACAGTGAAATAGGCAAGGAATAGGGAGCTGGACATGTTATGCAGATACAGGAGGATAGTGTCCTTATATAGCAGTTGTGTTGAAATCTTCAGAACATTCTAGAAAAAATCTGAGCGTTGCGAAATTTTTGCAGTTACTTTCTGGACACCCTAACACAAAATTGGATTGTACATGAAATGTCCAAATCAGGAGCCGAAGTGTACCGCTTGCAGAAATTCTTTCGACATTTGACCCTTCTTCGACAGTTGGCGCTCTCTGATTTGTCAGTAGTCTATCATACAGACAACAGAAGTAGGATTTCTGGTAATCGTACGCTCACCAGATATCGTCACACAGTTTTTTAGACTCGGCCCGTACCTCAATTGTTTTTAAATAAAGTTTCTTGTGTTCAATTTTTGTTAACTCAAGGAATTCGAATGAAAAAAGAAATCAAATTGGAATAAAAAAGAGCATTTATTAGGTTGTAAACCTTCAGTATTTTTTCACAGGAGCTTCATGTTGCCAAAGTCACATGTCAAAAAGTTTTGAAGCTATCGTGGACTTCGTTGAGGCCGGATGGGTCAAGATCAGTTAAAAATTTTCTCCTTTTCAATGTTCCTATAGGAACATTGAAAAGGAGAAAATTCGAAAAAGAAACAACGCGATACGATTGCCAGCGCAAATTGGTTCACCCTGTATTCAGTGGTTCTAGACCCAGGGATGGGCGGAAATCTTCCCAGAAACTCCGAAAATCTTCGAAAGTTTTCCAAGAAAACAGAAAACAGAAAATTTCTAAATTACCATGCGAGCTAATTATTCTGTCGAAAGATCCATTGTTCCAGCAGCAAACGCTTTTGCTATTTCTAGAAACTGCGGTTGTGGACAAGCGGAAATCGAAAAACAATGATTCTATGATACTTTTTGAATTCATTTAATTGGGGATATCTATGTTACGATTTTGTTCGCAGCTCAATTTTCTGTTTTCTGTCCATTTTTTGGCCACTTTCCTAGGAAACAGAAATTCCGCCCATCCTTGTTCTCCACCTTCGTAAGACTCCCCCACCCAAATTGCGCCGAAATGCTCCTCAAAGTGTAACAACCCGATAGAATTAAAAATATATATATATATAAAACGGCCAACTGTTCGCACTGTAGATATGCCAGTTTTGATCGCAAAAAATCAGCAAAATAAGGTCCCCATCTTATGGGACTCCGAAATGTAGCTCAAACAGTGCGCAGTGCACAGCCTTTTGATTGGGCCCTAGAACAAAGAGCAGGATGGCACTAGTAGCTCTTCTAGCCGACAAATAAACCACATTAACGGCTCATTTTTTGGCTAAAAGAACAGGAAGACAGAAGTAGCTCTTCTAACCGACAAATGAACCACCTTAACGGCCCATTTTTCGGCTAAAAGAACAGGTCGAAACAGTGATAGCCGTTCTGATTACGTAATGGGAGCTTGCCGATCCTCCCAATCAGTCCTCTCGGGCGAATGTCTCGGAGGCAAGTCGTTCCCTACTGTTATTCCTCGTAGTGCCGATCGTCTCCGTCTGAGTGATCAGCTGACCGTTCACTGTTGTCTCTTGAAGTTGTCGGCACGCCCAGACGAGGCGCTTTTGGAAGGGGAGGCAAACTTGCTGAAACATAGTCGAGAGCACCAGCCTTAGGCTTTGCATTCCTAAGATGGAACATTTTTTCTTGTTTTCTGATTGCCGCTCGCACTTGCACAGATCTTAGAATTAAGCGAGTTATGTCAGCTTCTGTAAAATCACTCCATTCTGTAATTGGCAGAAAGAAAATTTCTTCTAGTTTTTCGATTGCTGCACGCATTTGCACAACTCTTAAAATTAAGAGAGTTATGATCGGTTAAACAAAGTACAAGTATTGCACCTCCCAGTTACATCGACAAGCGGTCGACCAGTGATACATCCTTCTTGAATTCACCGAAACAGCTTGTGATGAGCTCCATATTTTATTATGCATTAACAAAGATTGGGCTTTTGTAAAGCAACATTTCAGCTCTAAAAATCGTACCGTTTAGGTGAAAATTTCTTTAATTTTGAAAAAAAAAGAAAAAATTTGAGCATAACTTTACCTGATAGCGAGGAGAATCGCCTAAGAAAAGTCTTGATTTCTTTAAGGATTGCGAATCAAAGCTGGAGGGGGTCGTAATGTTTGGAAGAAAATGCAGCCCACGCCTGAACCTGTGTAATAGTTTGGGAGTTTGATATATCCGATGAGTAGGATGGAAAATAGCGATCAACGCTGTATTCGTCGCTCTTTGTGAGCGTTCTTTAGTTGGGTGTGTGGCTAAGAGCGTCGTCAAGCTTCCCTCTCTTTCTCAAGCAGATTTGAGAACCTGCAGCAGTGGAAGGTTTGGCTTGTTTGGGAGACCGCCAAACCGACAGAGTCAATTCGGAGTAGATACGAGAGTCGGCCCTCCTCCGATTGGGCAAAACGTAATAATATAAGCAATACCTCTGTGTGGTGCGCCGCATTGTGGTAATCAGCCGGACGAGTGTCCAATCTTTTGTAGGCTAGCCTGTTACTGCTAATAGTCAGCAGAAGGAAGAAAGGATTGGTTGTCTTGGGCCGGACATGAACTCTACGGCCCAGGGTTTACGCGCTTTCACCGCGTTCTGCGCCTGTGTCCAGGCCCGCAGAATGAACATTCTAAATTGCTGAGGTTGGTAACGTGAAAATGGGAGCAGGAAACGAACCAAATGAATAATTTTTAGATATCTGACATTAACATCCATATCCGAATCATCAAAAAATCCGGGGTCCACAAAATCGCGCTTATCCGAATCATCAAAAAAAGTCCGAGGTAAGCAAAACAGCCCTTATCCGAATCATCTAATTTCCGACGATTTTCGATTGGATCCAATTTATAGTGCCCGTGCTCGCTAATACCGTTGATGTAGCTACGAGTTGAAACTACTCGGCTGAAAAAGACTTGAGCATGACCTTATTGTTAGTGGTGTATTGTTTATGTCATGGAAAAAGCGTACTTGTAAGGCTACGAGGAATAGGAAGCAATCGAGTTGAGTGAAGGATAGCAGAAACTCTACAAACAATTTAGAGAAAAATTACATTTGCAACGAAGTTTCGCGAAAAAATTATCATTTTACGTTCAGCACGCGGTCTAATGAATAACATGGATGCAGCGCTTAATGTAGTTTTCCTTATCTGCCCTTCTAGCACTTTTGCTCCTTCGCTTTTCGTTGCTTAAAAGGGTTCAAATTTTTGTGATGTCAGATATGTATCTTCCTCTTATAGCAAATTCAGCGTTTGCATTCGTTCGTTTGCATTTGGATAAATATGTTGTAAGGCAGTGGAGCTAATAAAGATACACTTTAAGCTCAAAATCATTTGAAGTAATTCCTTACCCACTGCGAGGACCATGTTCGCGACTCAAAATTGGACACGAGGCTTCGTTACCAACGCACATGAAAATGGTATGAGATTCTTTTGCGGCTCTGGAGAAAGCTATCGCTCTAGCCAAGTACAGTTTTACAGGGTATTCGGTGAAAACCAACCCGATATGCTTCCAAAGCTTCCCTTTCTGAGCCACGCAATGGTATTCCACAGGTTGTCTATGGAAAATCTAAAAAATCTTGCTCATAACTCATTGGTGCTCATACCATCAGAAGGCTCCCATTAAGCCACAAGTAGGACGCAATACATCGTACATCGTACATCTCTAACTTGTGTGTAAATGTTGCATAAATTGTGTCAACTTTGCTTTATCTCATCCGCTATTATGTATATGGCTAAGTTATGAGTTACCCCACAGTGGTGTTGTAATTAATACCTCATTAATTGCAGATTGAAGAAGAGCAACGTGGTGCCCCACATCGGCGATAGCTATATCTTTTAGATAATCCGCAAATTCTTTGCAGGGGACACCACTCAGATCAATTTAGTGGAAATTTCTGATGTGAAAATGTGATTTTTTAATGGCAGGGAGAGGGAATCGGATTGAGTATCTTATATTGCATCTGTATAACCTACATCACCTGTCGTCCCGCTGAGCATCAAGTTGTTCGAGTGGGCACCAGCAGCGTCTTCATTCGTCCCTGTCGCGTGACAGAATGCTCCAGTGGATCCCCTGGGTCGAGGGACACGAAGAGTGTCATATCGTTCGTTCAGAACTTTCACAAAGAAATCCGCCCAACGCGTTGATGAGCGTCCTGGTGTTCTCTTGGCAACCGGCGGAATCCAGCAGCCAACGGATCTTCTCCAGCGGGAGCCTGCTGTCCACGTGGTATATTTGTCGTGCTCTGGGTGAGTCCGCCGCACAGTTGGTAGAGCTCCTGCGGCCCTCAACCCGAGGCCACGTGATGAGGCACAATCAGGGTCGAGGTCTTACCACTTGTTGCGCTAGCTCTTACTTGTGTGCCACGTTTGGGGTTAGGTCCTTAATGCCCGACTGTAGCACTCTTCACACCAGTGCGGATGTTATTTAGGATCTCCAGCGAACTACGCCTGCGCTGGCCCCCAACATCCTTTGCCCATTTTCACATCGCTCACATGATACAACTGAACCGACCGACTCTCGTAGTATAAACTGCTGCGATCGTAATAAAGCATTTCCCAAGCTAAAGTTGTGTGTCATTGCGCAATAGACACGCTTCATAGCAACTTCAATACAGAAGAGTCAAGGCTAAGCCCTGTCTCCTCACCTACGGCTCAGCCTTAATCGCAACTCGCAGATCGTTCCTGGCTGCTACCCTGGAGCCTGCACTCACAAGGGTGGTGGCTCGGTCGACCTCTTAGTTGCCTCCGATCCGATGTTCCTACACGTCCTGTCATGGTCATCCTGCTATCCTGCGCGGCTGGTCGAGTCGAGGTCCCGATAGTGGTGAGACCGCGCTGACGATGGAGTGGCAGCGACTGGCTGCGGCGGTGAGAAGAGCGGACCGACAGCTCACTGCGACGACGAAGACGAAAACTGACGGGCGAGCGCGGGAAATCGTTTATACTGCGTCACGGCGCATGTGCGCGACCGTATGCCGTCCGTGTTAGGATCTGATCCGCTACAATTAAGTAGAAAGCAAACTAAGAGAAGGTGAAAGGGTGAGTGAACAAGATATTGTCCGTTTCGACCCTAACCCTTAGACGGACAATAACAAAAATAAACGAAATATAAAGTCAGTCCCGGGTCTCCTCAGTAAGGAAGACTGACTTTATAAGTATGTGTTAAGGAACTAACCTGTGTTTTAGGATATGATCCACTAAAACCTTCAGAGAAGTCCATGCACCACAACAGATAAATCACTAATACTAGAAATCACCAATTAGTACAACCTGCAAACAACTACCAAGTTGCGCGTCAAAGTAACACCAATCACCGTGGAAAACTCGACGAAAACGAACGAAACTGCGAAAACTAAACTGTGAGGCAAACAACGAACAAAGGCGCAAAGCAAATAATGAGCGTTAACTGGAGCGTTGGCCTTAATTCGTCTCAGCGAACGTTCCAGAGACTCAACACTCCTTCCCAAATCAATCGAAACAGGCGAGACAGTGGGCCGTGCAGCAATCCCGCGAACAATACGCCCCACACCACACACCGCCTCCCCGGCGCCCAGTTGCGACAAGGCTGGAATGGCCAGAAACTCCACCACTCCATCCAAAATAATCGTAATAGGCGAGACAGTGGGCCGTGAAGCAAACCAGCAAACAATACGCCCCACACTGCACACCGTCTCCCTGGTGGCTAGTTGTGACAAGGCTGGAATGGCCAGAGACTAAACCAATCCCTCCAAATCAATCGAAATAGGCGAGACAGTGGGCTGGGAAGCAAACCCGCGTACAATACGCCCCACACTTCACTCCGTCTCCACGGCGCCTAGTTGCGTCAACTCAGAAATGGCGCAGTGTGCTGCGCATAAGCTTAGGAACTCCAAAAGAGACATTAGAGGCCACACAAGGCACCAATATAGTTGTGAGTTCTTAAGGAGGTGCCAGCACATTATTATTTGCACTGTTGAGCCTGCTAAATAAAGGCAGAGTGTACAATGGGTAAAAGCGCTGCATCAAAAGTTAGCCAGACAATAAGGCCCCTGGACCGGAGTGCCTGCCTTTAACACACACCGTGTAACAGTCGGGAGACAGAGACTTGTAGCTAGGTATGTGTAACATATTGTAGAGTTGTGAAACGGTCACCATTTGGTGAATTTAAACCTGGTGTATTTTTAATCTAATTTAAATTTGCCTTTATGTAAATTAAGGTTATACTTGTATATTATGAATTTGTTTCTATTAATGCATTTAGATAGAGAGTGGTCAAAATCTTTAGGGGTATATCCATTGTCTATTAATATTGAGTAAAGCAACCTTAACTTAGTTGTAAAGTCTTGTAACAGACTGCAGGTACGTGCTATTCGTAACATTTCTGTATAAATTGTCGCTTGTTTAGTTCTATCACTGATATATGAACTTGAATTAGGAAGCCTGAGAACCTTAAAATTATAGTCATCAGTTTTATTATACATACTTGTAAATATTTTGTCATTATGTACCCATATGTTTAGATCTAGATAACAACATTTTAATTCATTCCTATGTGTTATTTCCAGTGATAATGTGTTTTTATAAACCCTATTCAACATATCAGCAATGACATTATCATGTGCATTATGTATTATCAACAGGTCATCCATATACCTAAATGGTTTAAACAGTATGTTATAAATGTAATTATTAATGGAATATTCGTATTCAAAATATGACATTGTGAGATCGGCTAATAGGGGACTAAAGTTGCCTCCTTGTGGTACTCCTATTTTTTGTTTGAATGTTATACCTGCAAATTGACAAAAACTGTTGTTAAGCAAGAAGTCGACTAAGTAGATTAGATCTTGCTTTGTGTAATATTTAAATTTACTATTTTCACATTTGTCTGTGTAAAATATTTTATCAGTAAATTCATTAACAGCTAAGTATTTTTTGTTAGCGTTATTGTAACATAGTTTGACAACCTCACTAATGTTACTAATAATGCATTTGTGTGGAATGTTGGTGAACATATTGGTGAAGTCTGCAGAATAGACCTTGAGTGATTTTTCTCGTATATTGTAAAGTTGTTCGCTTATATTGATGTCGTCAATAGACCAATAACCTATAAAATTAGCATTTCTAGATTTGATTGCTTCGTTATATTTTCTGAAATGTTTTTTGATGAACTTGAAAATTCTATTTAACTCTATTGCAATGGGCTTAACCGAGCTATTATACGCACCAGTGATAAATCTAAATTTAATAGGATTCTTATGTAGTTTAGGTAAACAGTAAATGTATGGTATTACTGCTTCTTTTGTTTTAAAACCATTTATTGCACAAGTATTATTATGATATTCCAGTAATTTAGATACGTTAATATTATTGCATAATTCGTATGTGTCATTATTATTTGTGTTGTTCTCTTTTGTAAATATTCCCATTTCTTTCATTATAATATTAATATACAATTTTTTGCATATGATTCCATAATTATTACTTGCTTTATCTAAAGGGCATATTATGAAATGTTGGTGTATGTAATCTAGATACTTACGATTGTACGTGTAATAGTTATCCTCGTAAATGCAATGCTGTTTAAGAATTGTATGTGTCTTTTTCTTAAATGATTCTTTTAAGTATTTTCTAATTATCTCAGTCTTGTGGTTGTCGAGTTTGTAATTACATTTAAGTTTGGTTGCCACTTTGTTAGTTGTTTCATCTATCCAATTTATAATATCTTGGTCTTGCACTTTTTTAGGTACTCTGAATTTTGTACCTTTAGCCATCAACTGGCGTAGTCCTCTGTCTCTAATTAAGTCTAAGTTACCAGTTATTACATGTCCAGAATTTTTTTCTCTGTATTTAATGTATTCTGTATTATTGCACAGACAAAATAACTCTTCAAAAGCAAAGGCTTGTTCTTTGGTTAATATTTTTAAACTTTTATTATAGTTATATATATTTTTAGAAATAGGCTTATCGTAAGTGTATACCATAAGACATTTTGTGTATTCGTTGGCATTAATGACATTTTTAATAACAGTACTGTTTATGATATTGTTGAAATTAACTCTATCAAGAAATTTGTGTATATACTTTGTGCTAATTATGAGGTGTTTTTTGTTGTTCAATGTGTCTTTTTTGTTGTAATTATAGCTGCATAGTAAAGCCAATAATCTGAGTTTTTTGGTTAGTTCTAAATCATTTAGAGCGTATGCATCGAAGCTTAGCTTTATAAGTTTATGAATGTTCTTTTTATTAAGAGTTCTGATATATCTATACAATTCAAATGTGCTTGTGTAGTTATATTTGATATTATTAATTACATTATTAATGTCTGTTGGACTCTTATTCTTACGCTTTTTACCTCTTATCCTGTCTTTACGTATTATCGTTAAGCTGTAGTAAGGATGATTAGCTTTGTAAGTTAATGGATTATTTATGTTAGAGATATTGCCATAACCTTCAATATTGTCGTTTAAGCCCAATGGGTAAGCTGTGTTTAATAGTTTAATCCAAAACAATTCTTTATCTTCTAGAATATTTTTATCACTGTTCTCAGGTAGCGAGTCCAGAATTGTAACTTTTATATTACTTTCAAAACATGTAGAGGAAAAATGTTTGTATAGATAGTTATTAACATCCTGTTTGTTTATATGATAAAGATGCTCCTTAATTCTTTTATTAAGTGGCCTAGTTGTGAGCCCTACATATTGCATACCGCATTTTATGCATGTTATGCAGTAAATAACATTTTTACTTTTACAGCTACTATTATCACAGAGATTAGTATATATCTTTAACTTAGTAGTATTACTTGATATAAAACTATCTCTGTTCATTATACTACAAATTCTACAGTTTTGTTCACATTCTTTAATTTTTAAATTGTTACCAAATTCACATAAGACATAAGTTCCGTTGACCTTACTTTTGAAAAATTTGTTACAGAGATAATAATTATACTTATTAGATTGGGTTGTTTTTGCAGACCAAAATCTAAGCTTATGGCAGGTCTAAACCATAAGCAGAGGAAGGAAGCTTTTTGCAGGACTGCTGCAGGGCAGTGGCAAGCCCTATATTGAAAGTGTTAAGAAAGTGTGGAGAAAGAGTTAAGGCTTCTTTGGAGGCGTGGGAGCTATCCCTCCGTTGCCCACTCCCACTTTTATAAACCCCATCAAAAAAGCCCCTATTTTTTGAGAACAAGAGGTATGGCCCTCTTATCAAAGAATGCTTAATGTATTGATTAAGTAAACGGAATGAAGAAGAAATAAAAGTAATGTGTAGTGTTTGAATTAAGGAGGATGGGATAAAGAGGGGGTAAATGCCCCAGGTTTATAAGTAAGGCAACTAAAGTAGGTGGTAACCTTAAATAAATAACTAAATGAATCTATTATTCGAATTATTTATGATCTAGAAGTATATCATATATCGGGTTCCGCATGGAATGAATACCGTACCAACGGGCGGTGCGAAATCATATATAAGTCTTCATAGGATGTTATGTGTACCACTTTGTCTTTTTGTTATACGACCAAGTTGTTGTTAGGTTATCTCTGTTTATAACCCGTGTAGCCTATATGATGTAAACATAGTAATTTAGGTGTAGTTATAAATAATTATAAATGATTTACATAAAATGATATAAAACTGTAGAATTTAGGTGAGAATGAGTGACAATCTTGAACAAGAACATATTAACCGTAAAGTCTTAATTGACTGGGTTCGCATAACGGGGCTGCCCATAACTAAGAAGAGCACCTACGACGACATCTTACAGAATTTTTCGAACAACATTATAGGGTGAGTTTTATGTAAGTATTAGTATATTAGTTACTAACTGTAAGCGTTAAGGTACCCAAAAGAACGTCCTCAGGCGTTTTCATGGCCGGTCCAAGCAGGAGTAACTAACGTGGGTCCAGCTATCCGTGTGAGTTATATTTAAATGTATATACGTATATATAATATATATACCCTTATACATATAATGTGTAATACCAATGCATATTAAACCTCCCTAAAAAAGGATTTAGGCACGCATGTCTTATGATTTTTGGAGGTTTTTCATGAAGAATGGTAGAAGAAACTTGGAGGAATACAATAAAAAACAGGGTACCGAGATTCATATAACTCGCGAAAGAACCAGAAAGGTGCAAGACCAGGAGAAATTGGGGTGAGTGTAAAGATAACTGTTGCTTAGGATGAGACTAATTGTTATTTTTAGATTGTATATAAGACGAAAAGTGCGTGAGGCTTGTGTGCGTTCAAAGACATCAGGCGTGGACGTGTCTTTAGTGAAAGGATTTATCCGTATTCAGAACGAGCCTGTAAGTTTAGTTTGTATTAGATGTAAATGTAATAGTAACAATTTGTACTTATTTAAGCTAATGAGGCCTGTCGTCGCAGCGATAAGACTTGCTTTATCCATGCAAGACTGGATAGGCCCGAAATTAGAAGACATGTATACCGAGCAAGACAGGAAAGACTTAGAGGTAAATACCTGTACAAATATTAGATGTTATATTAGCTTACAGTAATATTTAGAGTGGAAAGCTAGTATATGGTTCCCTAAAGTTACCAGGAGTGGACTTGTCGTCTAAACCTTCCACATCAAATGTTGCTAATGAAGTGAGTATATTGCTAAAAATATTGCTTAATAAGTTTAGATTTTAAATTTCTTTTTATAGGCCACTTCCGCGAATCAAGCACAAGAGGAATCGAGCGATCAAATTGTCTCTGTGTCCAATTTTTCTCAACAAAGTCAAAATGCTCCAAAGAGAAGAAAGTTCGAACCTTAATGTTTGCAGTTTATTCCCTATCCATTATCTAAGTTAAGTTTTATGTTTTGTTGTTCTATGAGTTTTAACTTTATGGAAGAAAGAAGTTTTAGCTTTTACAATGAAGTTTTGATCTGTAGTTGTGCATTTACAAAAACAAGTTAATGTTATCAAACAATAAGAACCGTCAATTTGACGGACGACCAATCGGTCGAAAACAAGAGCCCAATCGGGCTATGAGGCCGAACCTCCACTACAATCAATAAATGAACATCGATAAAGGTAACTACTACCTAGTGGAGCCGGGTATCCCTCAGGACTTCCACTAGATAGCAGCTATACAATTAAGTAGAAAGCAAACTAAGAGAAGGTGAAAGGGTGAGTGAACAAGATATTGTCCGTTTCGACCCTAACCCTTAGACGGACAATAACAAAAATAAACGAAATATAAAGTCAGTCCCGGGTCTCCTCAGTAAGGAAGACTGACTTTATAAGTATGTGTTAAGGAACTAACCTGTGTTTTAGGATATGATCCACTAAAACCTTCAGAGAAGTCCATGCACCACAACAGATAAATCACTAATACTAGAAATCACCAATTAGTACAACCTGCAAACAACTACCAAGTTGCGCGTCAAAGTAACACCAATCACCGTGGAAAACTCGACGAAAACGAACGAAACTGCGAAAACTAAACTGTGAGGCAAACAACGAACAAAGGCGCAAAGCAAATAATGAGCGTTAACTGGAGCGTTGGCCTTAAATTGAAATTTAAATTCCGTTAAGATCCATTTTCAGCTTTAGAAGTTACATCTCTTAACTAAAAAACGCGCTGAGCGGTCACTGCGAAAAATGAGCAGCAATCGAGCAATTTCAGCTGTTTTGAAAAATGCTTTAAAAAATTATTATACAATCCAATATAGAAAAAAAATTCAAATGAAGTCTGCTTTCCATAGAAGAAGCGGTGCTCGGGGTGTTGCCATGTCATTTTCATGCCTAAAAAATCTTCCATTAATTGATTTATTTGCATCCAAACTTTATTAATTAAATAATAATAATAAATTTATTAATTACCGGCCTCTGCTTACAACAAATGCAAAAGAAGGATCCCTCCAAGGAATTGTGTCTTAAGAACCAATACGATTCCTCTTCCCCTCCAACTTGAACCAAAGTACGACCCCCCTGGGATTCTCGCAGCCCACGCTTGAGCTTGCTGTTGCAGTATTTGCATGGTACATTAGGGTTGTTTTGCGCATTACTAATAGGCAACTATGTGTAGATGCTTGCTCAAATGTTCTGAAGTCACGTGGAAACCTGCGATTAGTGACCGTCACCACGTAACTCCTACTGAGCCATAGAGCCTCCGCTTAGTCGAAGAAAGCTTCCATAAACAGGTGGATCGTAAAGATTACTTTGGCTGAGCGGATTATTTATTTGTTTATTTATTACATACGTGGATTGCCATACAATAACATCCAGAAGCGTTCGAAGCAATTACAATAGAGTATGCGGTATACGGTAGAAAGAAAACACTCAGAAATTCAGTTCAGGCTCGATAAAAAAAACCAGCGGCAAAAACTATAACCTTATATTACTTCACTCTTATTTTTTACTGTTAGTTATTATGCCGCGCGTAGCGCAGTCGGTGGAAGTGCCCAAGCAGTTGCGTGCACCCGATCCGGGTTTCTGGTTCGGACTTCTCGCCAAGGTCAACCAAGCCTTTCATCTCTCCGGGATCGGTGAATTGGTACCGGATTTGTCTGGCAAGGAGAATGCGCAAACTTGTCCATCGGTCGGCAACCTCAAGTCACTGTATGGTCAAATATGCGTTTAAATCACCTCCACGACAGAATTCGAATGCTTGGCGTTGATCCCCCAAAAGGGATTGAGCAACGCCGTCCTTTATTATCCTTTTATTTGCTATTATTATTATTATTATTATTATTATTATTATTATTATTATTATTATTATTATTATTATTATTATTATTAATACAATTCAACTGTTTAACCGCTCTCGTATTTTTCTCTAATTCTACCGCTTAAGCCTAGGTCGAGACGGTGCCTTCTAAGCTGAACGACGAAAAGAAAAAGGATAGGACTGTGAATCATCCGGGCACTATACGAAGAACGTCTACTACGTAGGAAATGGAATTCAACTGGAAGTTTCTCAACCCGCTGAGACGTCGTTCTGCGTGTACCTCAGCCGTTCGATGATCATGTAGCAAGATATGAAGGACGACTGACGAGACAGGAGGCGAAGAGCTGCGCGGGCTCCTTCCGAACCTCTCAACACCATCTGACGGACAACGATCTCTTAGCGACCTAATTCAACACGACTGATCTCCGTCGTGGGAGATCAGTCGTGCTGAATTCGTGAAACATGTGCCGATACCGCTGTCATGTCAAAGGCACTACAACCAATAGACGTAAAGAGGAGCAGATCCCGAGTTGCGTCAATCGCCCTCGTGGGATACATTGGTCGCACAGCTGATGCAACTGGCATTTCAGCTGTGTAGGAGTCAAGTTTCTTGTTACCGTCACCAAGTTCAACTGGCAACAACGTCCTGGTTGGCGACTTCGAAACAGCGAGACGAATAAAAGCAAAGCTTCTCGACCGGTGGAAAGGGATCATTTAATTGCTTAAGTTCCTAAATATTATTTGATGTTAACACAAGTACAACCCATATTGACATAATTAACACTAATAAAAGTCAACCACTTGAAAACGTCAAGAATTTTATTTTAAAAACAAGTTAAAAGTTGATGTAGGAGGAAACTTGCCAATTATTTATTCTCTACCGAAACTTTATAAGAACCCAATTAAATTTAGGTTTGTTACTGGCGCATACAATAAAAGTGTTAAGTCAATAGCACTACAGCTTTGTTGCATATTTTCACACCTTAAAACTCATTCGTTAATTATGCAAACCTCACAGCTAATAATTCTAGAACGATTAAAACGTACTGTCTATTAAGAACCCAAACGTAATACAAGAGCCTGCAAGTTTTAATTCAGAAAATGTTAGGTTAGATTTTACTGATATGCTTACAAACCTACCTCAAACCACTTTTATAGAAAAATTTAAAAACTTTATTAATATGTGTTTCAAAAACTCCGGAAAATTTTCATTGCTGGCAACGGCTTCAATTTTTTTTGCACGGACACTTCTGATAAAGATAATAAATACAGATACTACAAATCTTCTGATCTTCTATATTTCGTCGATTATTTACTGAGGATTAGCTACTGTATATTTTCTGGTACGATTTTCAAACAAAGTAAAGGAGTACCACATGGAGGTATTTCTAGCCTTTTACTTGCATATCTAACAATGCCTCTGACAAAAACACTTGCCTTTAAAAAGACACATACCATACGTGTAATTATGTGGAGCATAAGAATTGTAGGAAGCCACATAGAAACTAACTTGTTTAATAAATCCGATTCATTTGTTTGCGAAAATTCGGACTCGAAATTTCGGAAAATCGGACTCGGAAGAAAATTCTTAGAGTAGACAATGCTTGCTCAAAATTTGAATATTTTGTGAAAAATTAGAGGATTTTCATAACGTTCCTGTAAATAACGGACTTCACCTGTATCACCTGTCGTCCCGTTGATCATCGAATTGCTCGAGCGGGCGCCAGCAGCGTCTCCATTCGTCCATGTCGCGTGCCAGAGTGCTCCAATGGATCCTTCTAGCTCTAGGGACACAAAGAGCGTCATAGCGGTCGTTCAGGGCTTTCACGAAGAAGTCAGACCAACGGTTGGTGGGCGTCCTGGTGTTCTCTTGACATCCCGCGGAATGCAGTCGGTGACGGCTCTCGTCCAGCGGGTGTCTGCGATGCACATTGCGTGGCCGGCCCACCTAATTTTCGACAACTTGGCCCACGCGACAGCGTCTCTGATCTTCGAACGTCGGCGACGCTCGAAACTCTGGAGGCCTTCTCTCACTTGTGTGAGTCGTGTCACTCCGAGCATCGTCCTCTCGATTCCACGCTGCGCGACGCTGATCGCGTGTTCATCCTGCTTTCGTATAGCCCAGGTCTCTGAGGCGTATGTTAGGAAAGAAGACCAGTGGAGTCGAATAGACGGGCACAGAGTCGGACGTTCTTCGTCTTCTTCGCGACTTCTTCGACGCTCTTGAAAGCTCCCCAAGCCGCCCGTTTCCTCTTGCTCAGCTCTGGCGCTAGGTCGTTGGCCAAATTGACTTCGCGACCCAGATACACGTAGATGGAGCATTCGGAGATGTTCATTCCGTTGAGCGAGAATGGAGCATCAGAAACTTGCCCGTTCCTCATGAACATCGTCTTCGTAAGATTCAGCTGCAGTCCAACGTTCTCACATACACGATCGAAGTCGGCCAGCATTCGTTCCGCCTGACTGATGCTCGGTGTTATGAGCACAATGTCGTCAGCGAAGCGAAGGTGGTGCAGTTGCCGGCCGTCGACCTTCACTCCTACGTCTTCCCATTCTAGTTCGCGCATGACGTTTTCGAGAGTGGCGCTGAAGAGCTTCGGGGATATGGTATCCCCTTGCCGAACCCCTCTCTTCACGTCGATGACGACGTCGTTGTAGAATGGTGAGATCTTGGTCGTGAATCCACTGTACAGCTCTCGAAGGACTCTGATGTACTAAGTAGGAACGCCCTGAGTGAGCAGGGCTTCGATGACCGCTTCAGTTTCGACGGAGTCGAATGCCTTCTTCAGGTCGATGAACGTAAGGCACAGCGGCAGCTTGTACTCTCGTGACACTTCGATGAGCTCCGTAATGGTGTGTATGTGGTTGATCGTGCTGAATCCTCTCCGAAACCCTGCTTGCTCGCATGGCTGTCCTTCGTACAGCGTTCTGCTAAGGGAACCGTGAGGGGAAATAATAGAGGGGAAATAATACAGGAAACGAGAAATATATCATCTTTACATCCACTTCCTGCTTAACACAGCGGCAAATGCGCGCTTCTGAGCTTCTGACTTCAGAGGAAGTGTCCCCTACGTCGCTTCTGACTTCAGAAGACGTGTCCCCTACGTCAAGCGAATAGGCTAAGAAGACGGGTTCCCTTCGTCACGTAACAAGGGTCTGAATTCATGAGAACGGCTACGGAGGAGCAACCTGAGAGACAAAAGTACAGCGCAGCAGAAACCAATGACGTTACTGTACGGTGGTGAGAACGCCTATGATGAACGAACGAAAGTAGTGAGCGAGTTCACTCCGACACAGTACGCAGTAGAGCTTAGATGATAGCGAATTTTGTGTTTTGCAAAAACTACTTTCCGTAGGTGAGTGGTGCTGGAAAGCGGCGCGAAGCGTGGAAGTGCGAGATACGCCGTTATGCGTAACAGTGCACTTGAAAACAATAACACAGCTTGGACATTAGCCGTCCAACTACTCTGTTACATGTGATGGATCACTTCCTCCGGGTGCTTCACCGAAATCGGTGAGGTCAGGGTGGTGCTGGCACTTCTCCAGATCGAAATGAAACCAAACTCTAGAAAGATGGAATTCACCAAATGCTCGAAAAGTGGTAGAGGGTCATCGACAGTAACGGCAACAAGTTTGTTTTAGTCAGTTTTATTTTGACTTTTGTAATTTTGTTTTTTGCTGGAAAATAAATTTGCAGCAAAATTAATGACTCATCCTAATACTACTATCGTGAACTAATGAAATTGTTCGCAATAACAGTAACGCGAGGATATCTAAAATATTTTAACAAATGGTGGATTTCTCAAAACCGCTTTCGCAAATTCCAAATTTATGGCACTTTAGCCGAAAAAAAAACCTATGACCACATTTACATAGGGAGCGAAGAACCGCACCTAGCGCTGTATTGGAAGAATTGCAGAGATCTATTCTGAATGTGAGTGGCAGATGTGATTAGCTTAAACGGTGTGGAGCTGGGGATTCGTTGGAGAGGGTCATGTGTATTACTAACATGCAGCAGAAAACTGTAGAAGCGCTTAATCTGCGAAAGAGCTTCTGGAATAAATTGTTGTTGTGGTACGGTAGCAGCGATGAAAGTCTTTTAGTCACAGAAGAGAACAAATCATCGAATAACACACATCGGTAGCGCCTTACCTAGCACTTTATTCCACGCGGAAGGTATCTTATGGTCAGCAGAAGGTGAAAACTACGATTATTGATCCTAAATCGTAGAAGATACAGTGGCTTGTCAGCATTGAGTGGCTGAAGCATTTGTAAACTTTGATTAATGCATCGACCCGAAGCTCAATGTTTATAGACAGCGTTCCCGGCATAAACCGTTCTTAAGGATAAAGGATAAAGGATAAAGGATGGCGTTACTCAATCCCTTCTGGGATGCGCCAGCGCATTCTACTTCTACGGGTTATCGTGGAGGCGACATGAATGCGTATTTGGCCATACAATGACTTGCGGTGGCCAGCCGATGAACAAGTCAGCGCTTTATCCTTCCCAGACAAGTCTGGTACCAATTCACCGACCACGGAGGGATGGAAGGCTTGGTTGGCCTGGGCGGGAAATCCGAACCAGGAACCTGGTATCGGGTGCACGCGACAGTCGCGCCTCCTCCGACTGCGCTACACGCGCCCTGGTTCCGTTCCGTTCTTAAGGTCTAAATGAAATGATGCTGTGAGGCAATTACAGTAGGCGGTAAGAACGGACCTAAATCCGTGGTGTGGTTAAAAAGGGTGATCAAATACCTTCCGGAAGCCGGTCGTTCGGAAATAAGGTGCAAGAGGTGCTGGACTCATTATATACCAATTGTGAAAAAAATGTGTGGATGACAAGTGAAATCCTTGTTTCAAAAAGTGATTATTTTTAACTACATCAAGAGTTTTATTGCAGCGATCAGCAACACAGTACATATATATTTATATTTATATTTATATTTATATTTAAACGTTGAATTGGACACTTTTAAAATCCAATTAGACTTTCCTCTAAGCTAGCTTAAGTCTTTGAAATCAAAGTGAGCTCTTGCAAATCGAAATCACTTTTGGCAAGTTAAACTGCAGACTCAATACACGGGGGCAGACATAACTCCAACACCGCACGAACCCCCCTGGCGTCGCGCACGGTGCGCGGCAAAATTGGACGAGTTGATGCTTCCGAGATGCGGCACGCCTTTGTCTTATTTCAACGTTTTTTGGAGATGGTATATGAATGTGGTTTCAATAGGACGATCAGCGACAGTTTATACAGGAATTCTGGTCATGTGGATGGTCTCTAGCGTCAGTATTTGCCATCTACAACTTCTTCGGTCAATTTTAGCCGTGATTATGATTATACTACGGAAAAAGGTCACTATCACCCATTCTCGGATCAATTGTCCTACTGCAGACTGTTGCCTACCATATTCTGTGGGATCTTAAGTTCCTTGCTAGAGATGTGGTCTGAGAGCTTAAACACTGAGAACATGCTCGTGCTCCGCGGCTAACCATGCGCCGCTGAGCGCACGTCCGCGTTTCAGCGCCGCGATGTCGCACGCGGATAGCGCGCGACGTCGCGTTGGAGTTAGGTCCTGGAGCCCTCAATACAGTGGTTAGAATAATTTTGCTTAAGAAAAATTCGTGTAGCTTTCTTTGATTTTTTTAGTTTATCTACCCCAATAAGTGTAATAATTTTGTAAATTTTTTAAAAATAATAAATGATTATTATTTTAATAGATGATTTTGGGTAAAAAATCTGGCCAATTTCAAAAATACTGATTTTTATGACGTCATCGTCCGCGCAGGCTCGCTCGCCTGGAGCGCCTCCGTCCTCAATGAAAAATTGTCAAAAGATCGATTTTTCTGAAATTGTTCGAGATTGATATCGTTCAATAGAGCTTTTAGTGGTGAACAAAATGGTGCTATTGCGAGTGTCGAAAATCCACATATGGGCGAATAATGGGGCGGGAAACTTCGAACGCTAAAACTCCACCGCCCTAAAATGGCAGTTGGTGCTAAGGTAGTTTAATCAGCTAGAGACCTTTGAGCACGTCTTCGTAAACGTGCTCAAAGGTCTCTAGCAGCATTAAGCGTTCTGCTCGCCTGTGCATTTTTCGGCCGTTAGCTCTCTGCGTTTACCCGCAGGTGTCGACTGAAATTGGAAAAAATCGCCCAGATTACAGTTTTTCCTATCTTTAACAACATCATTCAATTTATCATGAAAAGCTCTATCGAATGGTATCAAGCATAGCCCAATTCCAAGATATCGATTTTTCGATAACATCATCGTCCATCTGCCGCGTCTGAAGTCGGCGGAATTTTCAGAAACGGACGTTGGATTCGTAATCAGCGCCGCAAAAATGACCCTTTTTTGTGCGAAGTTTGCATGAGGAAATTTGGCCAATTTCGAAGACATCGATTTTCAACGACGTCAACGTCCATCTGCCGCGGCCTCGTGCTCGATGCGATTCTGTCAAAACATCGATGTTCCCAAAATCGGTCAAAATTAGAACCGTTTCATAGCGCTTTTTATGATGAACAGAACGGTACCATTGCGAGTGTCAAACACTCAAATCTGGGTGAGTAAGAGCGCAAAAAACTCTAACCGCTATCTTCCGCCGCTTTAAACTGGCAGCTGATGCTAAGGCAGTTTAGGAAGCTGAGGAGTTCTGAGCCAGTCATCGTGAAGTACCTTAAGCACTCTGTCTGCAAACGCATTTCAAGGTCGTAATCTCGCCGCATCTTCCCGCAATGCTCCACCGAAATCGGAAAAAAAATCTTCACACAGGCGCCTCGAAAACGCCCGCGCGTGCAATTTGCAAGCGGTCGCCCCACTCGATTGAAAGGTTCGATTCTATACGTATTGTTCATAGCGCCTTGAGCAATTCCACAGTAAGGCAACTAGAAATTTATGATAGATCTCCGCAAACACTCACTTTACCAGTTGTCGAATCCATTCGATTGATAGGCTCACCTCTACACGCATTGCACACGGCGCACACTTAAGTCTCACCGGAACAGACTGGAGCAATTCCCAAGAAGGGCGACTAGAAATTTTTGATGAACTGCTCTAAACGGGTCGAAATATCTTGAAGGCTTTATATTTTTCAGAAAGGGAAGATAGAAGCGGAGTGAACATGCTTTCTCCCACTCGATTAATAGGTTCGATTCTATATATATATATTATGCACGGCGCACTCTCAGAGCATTCCAGGCATGACAGAGCACTGACATCGTAAGCCATGCTTAAGATACTCCGAAAACATGCACGTCCTGGGAAATAAGGTGCTCTAATCGCAAGAGCCTGCTGCAGTCATTAATTAGGCCACCCACGGCGAAAACCCGGTGATCTGGTAAAGCTTTATATAAGATTGGGTAGATGTCAAGGAGACAAATCGAATGATGCCAACAGTTTCTCAAACAACTTAAAATAAAGGAGTTATGAGTGCGACGGTTTGCGACGGATTTTTCCGTCCCTTTTTCCGTCCGGCGCGGGCGGTGTTGTACAATGGCCCACTGCCCGTGAACGAATGGTCTTCAGAACTCAAAGTCCTCTATAAGTTATGCGACTCATGGCATACCTCATCTTCTATCCCTCAGTTAATCGGTGGTTCCAAGTGTTCGCTTTCAATCACTTCCTTAAGCGTTCTCCCCATTAGGTCTGCCAGATTCTTTTGGAGGAAGGAAATCCACAGTTGCGTCAGGGGCTCACGGGTGAGTTTGAGGGTAAAGTGTTTCGAGAACAGATGGTCCGAGTAGCACTGTTGGCTATGCAGTGCTCTTACATGTTCATTCGTCCCCACCGGGGAGGCCTCGCTATTTCTCCTTTATAAACTCTTTCTTGGCAGGAACTCAAAACCCATTATAGACCGCACCCTTTAACTCGCTCACGTTGCTGCCTGCTTCGTGGAAGTTCTCCTTTCACTCTGACTCCCGCGTGGTGTGATATGTATGGTGAGTGGACGTGTGCAGAGATAATGCAGTGAGTATTGTCGCGATCGGATTTTGAGGCTGGTGGAAAGCCCTTGTCGCTTCTCGAGTGACACGGCGAAGGCAAGGTTGAAGAGCTTGAGAATCTGAAGCTGCATGGCTCGCCTTAGCAGAAAAAATGAGTGCTCAGAGGCTGCGCTTCTGAGCACTCATCTTTTCTGCTTCCGATGAATAGGCTGAAATCCGGCTTAGGTGGTTAGTGTGAAGTCCGGAAGCACCTATACAGTCAAAAGTAGACCATCACGCATTGTGGATGATAGGAGGTTTCTTTACGGTTTACCCTCAATGTACCTTGAATGACTGCCCTTAAAGAACTGGTCATAAAAACCCCTCTTATACTGCACCATAGGAACTTGATTCGGCATGCCATTGCTGCTGATAGGGAGCACTGGCTCAGTTGCTCATATTCCTTTAAAATTGAAAGTTTTCCTGGAAAATCTCTAATCCCACTTGTTTTGCTTATTTTGTGCGTCAAGGATCACCTGCGGTCCCGTTTGTCATCGAGTTGCTCGAGTGGGCGCTAGCAGCGTCTCCATTCGTCCCTGTCGCGTGCCAGAGTGCTCCAATGAACCCTTGCGTTAATGATAATTTGATTATTGTATTGTTCTGCAAGATTTTTCCTCGCCGAAACACCTTTTGCCACCCGTTGCCGGTACGAAGGAAGCACTTTGAAAGCCTTACACTACCGGAAGGTGTGCTTAGATATACAGGGTGAACCAAAATAACGTGGGAGCAGTGAGCAGTGGCTCAGTTGCTCATATTCCTTTAAAATTGAAAGTTTTCCTCAAAAACGATCTATGATCTCGGTTGTTTAGCTTATTTTGTGCATCAGGGATCATTTGTCGTCCCGGTTGTCATCGAGATTTTCTCAACGAAACACTTTTTGATTGCCAGTTACTACAAGAAGATGTTCATGGTCGCAGTTCCGTAAAACGACGCGTACAGTACCGTCAGTAAATATCCGCGAAAACGCGGCCGGCGGTGGATTAATCCGCCGTTTCCGCCGTCTTGCCATAACTCCTTTCAAAGTCGATTATATCTACTGAATGCAATCTGTCGGAACCAGAACAACATGATTTACCCAACGGCGTAAAAAGCCTTGTATGATTTTAGAATTTTTGAATGCATTAAGAGAGTCCGTAATTGACTCGTCTGACCCATATTTGCTCCTGGGTCCCGCTTAATTACTGCCAGGAATGGACCAGCTTAGTAGAATTTTAAAAGCTTTGTACGTTGTAGGCCATGTACTTCATGCCAATTTTAGGTTTTGCCTCATCATGGTGATCTGTTTGGTATGAAATTTACCTAGACTGACTCCATTTACAGCACTGCGTGTAACACTAACTGCCACTTACCGAACCATCAGTAACCTGTGATATTGGTTGCTTTAGCTATCCTACTATATATAATCGGCCAATGTCACGTGCCCGTCACGGGGAGTCGGCCTGAAGCAGAGAGATGCCTACGACAGTGCGGCGTATGCCAGCCGGGCTTTCTTTGAGTTTAACCATGGGCGATTGCTGGCGGACTATATCCTTGGCGGCTGATCGTCCAAGTTTACGAGATATTCAAGGGGCAACGCGTCAGGCTATGAATGGGGATCGAGTGCAAAGCGTAGAGACTCAGTAGGCATGCCCTAGACGTCGTTCAGCATGCGTCTGGATCAGAAGACGTGCTGAAGACGTCGTCTAATGTGCGTAGGTATTCAGAAGACCTTCGCTAGACGTTGTGAGTCAAGACTCAGTAGACCTGCGCTAGACGTCGGCCAACGTGCGTAGGGATTCAGAAGACGTGCTGAAGACGTCCTTCAACGTCGTCTAACATGCGTAGGGAATCAAAAGACGTGCTGAGATGTCGTCTAACGTGCGTAGGGATTCAGAAGACTTGCGCTAGACGTCATGAGTCAAGATTCAGAAGACGCGCTGAAGACGTCATTCAACGTACGTAGGGATTTAGAAGACGTTCTGAAGACGTCTTCCAACTTGCGTAGGGATTCCGAGTAAGGGCGATCAATAAAAGAAGACCAACAAAGGGGATCATTAGAGGGGTGAGCGTGAATAAGGGAGGGGGACCCGCATTTTCCCTCAACATCGTTCAGTGTGCGTCGGATTTCTGAAGACGGCTTACAGAAGTCGTGGCACGTGTGTCAGAGTGCAGATGGAGCGTCATAGATGTCGTGGCAACGTAGTGACACGTGAATGGGTACTCAGTGCCACATGTGCGTGCTGACCTCACACCCCGTTTCTTTGCCAGCACATAGGAAAGGAAGTATTTGGGTAAGGGGGAGGGGTAAAAAGAGTGACCATGGGATTCCGAGGAGTATTATTGTTGTCGGACAGTAAGCGGTGTCGAGTAATACCGATTAATTTTATTTATGATTTTGCTGATTAAGCACCGGATTGGGGCTCTCATTACCTGGTTCTCGACACGTAGAGAACGAGCGCTTCGGAGAATAAATCGCGTGCATGTGATGGAGGGTGGATGGCCTTCATATGCGCTGTTAAAATTCCGCCCTACCATATCCCACTGCACTAATCTATATACTAGAACCAGTTTTTTAACTGTAAGAAGGACTAAAGAAGAAAGGAGGAAGATTGGGGCTGTTCTATTCTCGGGGTTTGGCGGCGGAGCACCAACCAGATGGGATGGGTTGTTTTATTCTCGGAGTTTGGGGGCGAAGCCCCCAACCAGACGTTTGGCGGCCGCTAGGCCGCTGAACGTCTGATAGAGCTATAACCCAGAATTTGGAAGTAGATCTTGGGTACTATACCTATGGTTAGGTGCTATCTTATTGCCTATTCAATCGGGAAGCTTCTTCAATAAACGGGTCTTTGCGTTCTCACAACAGTACGAAGTGGCGAAATTTGGTAGAATAGACCTACAAACTGCACATCCGTCGTGTCGTAGTTCTGCCACGTAACCAAGGTAATCGGACCAGAGAAACTGTTGGTAGAGGAAGGATGGATGAGTAGTCGGTTATCGCGCAGTTCACATCTCATCACTGCCACGGGTATTGAGGTATCGAAACCTTCCTTAACACGCTTCTGCGCTTTCATGTACATCATTAGGCCCAGCAGTAAATTCACTGAATAGGTG
Organism: Heligmosomoides polygyrus bakeri; assembly: GCA_947359475.1. NCBI lineage: Eukaryota > Metazoa > Nematoda > Chromadorea > Rhabditida > Heligmosomidae > Heligmosomoides > Heligmosomoides polygyrus. The sequence continues at coordinate 19,608,267 of OX375865.1, read as the reverse complement.
GCGATGTCCGTTCCTCCACGTGTTGCCACTGGAAACTACTCGCTCTGCGAGTTAAGCCGAACACGGACACTCGATTGCAGGCGACAGGCCCTTGTGACAGGCCGGCCTACGAAGACCCATGTCACATCACATGGTGTATGACAGCTCAAGTGTTTCGAGATAGTGCTACGGCGTCCGCGGGAGCCGACGCGCACTCGCAGAGCCCGGCGAGTGTGAGAAGTATGCGAGGGTCCCTGATGCGAGGACGGCATCGGGGGGCAACTGAGCTAGTCCGAAAGTCCCGTAACGTAAGCAGGACCCGCGTGGCTACGCTGAATGTGGGTACGTTGACGGGCCGCTCGTGCGAGTTGGTTGAAACACTGGAGCGTAGAAGAGTTGATTTCTGTGCGGTGCAGGAGACGAGGTGGTCCTGCCGCAAGTCAAGGGATATAGGACGAGGCTTTAAGGCCGTTCTATGTGGAAGTCCCAGGACCACCAGTGGTGTCGGAATAATCGTCTCCGAACGATTTCGTGACTCGATTGTAAGCGTCGAGCGCTTTGACGATCGATTGATGAAGATCGTTGTCGCCGCTAAGGAGCGACTCTATCACTTCTTCTCAGCGTATGCTCCGCAGACTGGCTGCTCCGATCAAGCCAAGGATGAGTTTTGGATCTTGCTCGATGAGAAGACAGCAGTGGTACCGTCGAAAGATGTCATCATAGTCGCTGGTGACCTTAATGGGCACGTAGGTGCTACGAAAGACGGGTACAGCTGTCATGGTGGGTTCGGATACGGATCACGTAACGCCGATGGTGAGCGCATTCTTGAGTATGCGGAATCGCATAATCTCACCATTGTGAACACCGTTTTCCGAAAACGCGACTCCCACCTCATCTCATACTATAGTGGGAGCTCCAAGTCTCAGATAGACTTTGTCCTTGTGAGAGATCGCGACCGGAGTCTTGACACAGACGCGAAGATCGTGCCGTATGAGACGGTCGCCCCACAGCATCGACCGCTGATCTGCACTTTGAAGATCGCCCCTCCGAGGCTGAAGCAGGTTGAGCGATGCGGTGCAGCTAGAATTAAGTGGTGGCGAATCAGAGAGAAGGAAGCAGCTGTGATTTCTCGCGTGCGGTTACCGACAGTCACGACTGTCGACGAAACTTGGAAGAAGGCGACCGACGCGATTCGTCAAGCTGCACAGTCAGAACTCGGCATTACGAAGCCTGGGCGACGGAAGGTCGACAAGCAGACATGGCTGTGGACAAACGACGTGAAAGCGAAGGTTCGAGAGAAGAAGTCGCTCTATCACGTGTTTCTCGGCGAAAAGACAGCCGATAACTGGCAGAAGTACCAAGAAGCGAAGAAAGCTGCAAAGAAGGCCGTGGCTGTTGCGAAAGCCACTCATTATGGAGATGTCAACGAGAAGCTCGAGTCTCGTGATGGTGAGCGGTATCTGTACCGACTTGCAAAGAATCGCCATCGCCAGACCGAGGACATCGAGAAGTTCTTCGGCATCAATGATGAGAACGGCCATCTTCTTATGGACCACAAGAAGGCATTGAAGCGATGGCGCGATTACTTTGAAGAAATCTCTACCGTAGAATTTCCTCATCCAGCCATCCCTTCAACGGCTCCAACCCACGGCCCCGTTCAGAAGATCACCGTGGAGGAGACTGAAGCGGCATTGAAGAAGATGAGGCCAGGCAAAGCGACTGGGCCCGATGACGTGGCAGCTGATTTGTGGAAGTCCAAGTACTGGTATCCTGCTGAGTGGTTGGCGAAGTTCTTTAATCAGGTTGTGGCGGAGAAGAAAGTGCCTGAGTGTTGGCGCCAAAGTACGACGATCCCGATTTGGAAGAAGAAGAGCAGTCCTGCAGACTGCTCCAATTACCGTCCGATTCGCTTGCTTCCGCACAGCATGAAAATCTTTGAGCGAATTGTCGATGGACGAATTCGGGACATCGTCCAGCTGTCCAGCAATCAGTGCGGCTTCGTGGCTGGTTGTGGCACCGTTGATGCCATACACGCCACTCGCCTCCTGATAGAGAAGCATTGCGAGAAACAGAAGGCAGTGCATATCGCCTTCCTCGACTTGGAGAAGGCCTTTGACCGCGTACCGCGTGAAGTGATATGGTACGCCTTGCGACATCATGGAGTTCCCGAAGAGCTCATAGAGTGGGTGCGAATTCTCTACTCTTGTCCAAAGAGTCGAGTTCAAGCTGCAGCTGGAACCTCGATGGAGTTCCCCATCTCTGTCGAGGTGCACCAGGGTTCTGCGCTTTCCCCACTCCTCTTTGTTGTCGTCATGGATGCCATCACACGAGATCTTCAGAAGCCCGTCCCTTGGACGTTGCTTTATGCCGATGACGTGATGCTCGCTAGCGAAGATAAAGGAGAACTCGAGCGAGAGTTGCAAGCTTGGTGTGATCGCTTGGAGCGGTTTGGACTCAGATTGAACGTGAAGAAGACCGAGTATTTAACGACGGACGTTACCGAGTCCACCTCCATCAAGGTTAACGGCATCGAGCTTCCACGCACTGCGGTCTTTAAGTACCTGGGATCAGCAGTCGCGTCTGACGGCAAACTGATGGTCGAAGTGAATTCACGCGTGAGTGCAGCTTGGTCCAAGTGGCGCTCGTTGACTGGGGTGCTCTGCGATAGGAAGATACCGGAGCGCTTTAAGTCAAAGATCTACAGGGCAGTCATCCGGCCAGTAGCGATGTACGGCGCTGAGTGTTGGCCTGCGACCAAGGAAGTTGAAACGCGCCTCAGCGTCATGGAGACGAAGATGCTGCGCTGGACGGCTGGAGTCACGCGCATGGACCGCATCCGAAACGATGCCATTCGGCAGAAGTTCGGTGTCGCGCCGATAGCGGACAAGATGCGCGAAGCTCGCTTACGATGGTACGGCCACGTTCCGCGTGGAGAAGAAGACAGCGTCCGCAAGATAGGCCTTAACTTCGAGGTAACAGGAAAGCGGCCTAGAGGGCGCCCGAAGCAGCGCTGGGCTGATACGTTACATACGGACTTGAAAGCGGCTGGTGTCCACCCTGATCTAGCGCTGGATCGGGAAAGGTGGCGTCATGACACCAGAATAGCGGACCCCGCTACGAAGCGGGACAGACGCTGAAGAAGAAGAAGAAGAAGAAGAAGAAGAAGTAAATTCACTGAATAGGAAAGCCTGGGAAGAGCACAGAGCCTCAAAATTCCCTCAGAAAATTTCGAAGCTCAGCTAATCTGCTTAGTATACTATAGAAAGATTAAATAACGCTAATTTTTAGAAACAAGTAAAGAAGTACCATTATAATAAAAAGGAATGTGCTTTATAGTTTTTAGTGGTGTTGCGTAACAGTAAGGACGCTGATGATTAAATTGATACATTGAGTTGGTGTGAGTAGTGAGAGGAGAGAGGCAGTGTTTGGCCCAAAGGAGATTGTTGGCCGGAGATTACAGGTCACTGTAATTACGACAAGAGCCTGGACTCCAACTCTAGGTTGTCTCACCGCATGAATAAGATTTTGGTTGAAAATTGAAATTTTTTTTGAAAATATTGCAAATACCATATGTGCTTTGCCAAATGGCAGGAACTGCTCTGCAAGGTCTGCACAAACCTCTCCTTCGTATCCCATGGTCGGATTTGAAGGAAACTGCCTTTCCAAGAATGTGAAACTCCGAGACCTGAGTTGCCAGATCCATCGTTTTTGTGAGACAGCATCTCTGCATGGTGTCGGACCACATAACCAGCTTTCATACTGTTCTGCCACGTGCAGACACAGATCAACAAGCGTGAAATAGCCCTTGCAGGGCGTGTCTTTTTGGAAACCTGGTGCACTGCCAATTTTATAGCTGATTACTACCTTACCTTTAAAAAAGTTAAAGTAAAGCTAAATCCTATAGTTATACCTTTTTAATAAGGATTTAAGCAAAAATCAGCTCTTCAACAAAATTAATTTGGTACTAAATAACTAACAAAAATGAAAAGCAGTTGAGAATGCATGGAATGATCTAGATAGAGCCAGTCTAGGCAAATTTGATATCACGTAGGTCGACGTGATAAAGCGAAACCTAAAATTAAGATAGAATGCACTCTCGATAGCGTTTAAAATTTTAAAATCTACTGGGAGGTCCGTTCCTGCCAGGGGTATAAATAGACTGGACTCAGGAGCGAGTATGATTCAAAATTCGTGCAGGGTTTTTTACGCAATTGGTTGGGTAGATCATGTCGTTCTGATTTCGAAAATGTGCATTTCAGTAAATGTAATCGACTTTGGAGAGAGTAATGGCAAAGCGGCGGAAACGGCGCATTAATCCGCTGCCGGCCGCGTCTTGGCGGATATGTACCGACGTTACAAGATGAACAAGGCTTTTTCTCAAAAGGTGGATAAAAATTGAAAGTTACAAGGAGAGAAAACTATACGGCTACGGGCTAGAGAAAAATTCCGAAAGTGTGAAGAAAAATTGAAAGTTAAAATTTGAGAGAGTTTCATGGCCACAGTTTGTACGAAGTTGGGCAGAAGGAGAGAAATAAGCTATCACATCTTCCATATTTGCAGTCAAAATCGCCGCTCTACCGGGATGGGCGTATTGCTTTTAAAATAACAAAATGGATTTAAGAAATATAGTGTTTAATTGTTTTTTATCACTCACTGATCGTTTTAACAATTTTTTTACTCTTTTGTACGAAGACTTACCGTGTAAAACGCTGTATACTTGAAACGTCGTAAAAGAATAGTTATTATTCGCAGCTGAACGCTATGCCTATGGTATGTGGCTCCTCAGAAGTACTCTTTGAGATCCTGCTACTATGACTTTGACATGGCTTAGCTATCAGAAATTTTTTATTAAATAAAGCGGCATCTAAATAACTCGTACGACTGCTTCAGCCACACTAATAAGACTGTACATCTTCGTCTTTCTGCTCAAGGTTTAGGCCTAGAAGCAACTTCGAGTTTGCTTTGGCCCGCTGCTGAATTGCAATGATCGGCAAACTGACAGCCTTCCTGAACTGTCGGGCAGCTGCCCTCAGCACGATGTTCACGGTGGAGGAGCCCTTTGAAAGCCTCACACCACGGAAGGTGTGTGTAGATATAAAATACTGCTTCTGTTATTTGATTTTTGTTTGTTTAGATATAAAATACTGTCCCTGTCTTTCGATTTGGGTGGAACGGGCGAAAAAAAGCTGCCCTTTTTCCGTAACTCTTCTCAAACGGGCCTATTCAAAAAGCAAATGTTAGCATACGAATCCAATGCGTGTGGTCTATTCATGCAGCGGTTTTGGAAAGATATATTAGGTTGTTGGATTACAAATGTTGTTTTTGCTCAGAAAGAAATTTTGCTACAAGAAAAGAAATACCACACTTTAATACGTGGTGTAATTTCCATTATTATCACTGACATCTCGTCAACGTCTTCGTAAAAAATGGATGGCTGCAACTCAAAGAATTTGAGCACCCAAATTTCGACTTATTCTCGATTGTTGAACTTTTCCTCAACCAAGGTGTACTGATGGAAGTATGACGGCGCAAGGTCTGGGCCATAAGGCGGGTGAGGCAGAACTTCCCAACCCAACTCCTCAATTATTTGCAGCGTGATATTTGCGGCGTGCAGTCGAGTGTTGTCATGAAGGAATTTCACAGTTGCTGTGTTCTCTCAACCAGACCTCTACTGTTCCGGCAAGCGCAGAGCATGACTTGTTTCCGTGAATGTCAGGTTTGTCGTTGTCTTCGGATTGTGCATATGCAAAAATCTCAATAGCAGTAAGGAATCAAACACAGCTAGTTAGAACGGTACGGAGACAGTGCTGCAGGATTAGAAATCGACAGGGTGAATGTGTCGTTCAAGAATGAATTGCTGAGAGGGACCAGGAGCCAATCCTGAAATAGTTCACAGTTGCTCTTGATGATGAAGCCACTCCATAATTTGCTTAGAGGAACTTCTGTTGTTTGAGATGGCACTCAAGTTTTCGAATGAAAATCGCCGGTGACGATGATGAGACTACAGCAATGGGTAAATCATTCCAAACTCTCGCAGCTTCTGCTAGATATGACTCCAAAAACTGTTGGCTAAAAACACTTCCTGTGGACAAACGCCATGGGTGAGCTCTCGTTTTGCTGCTAAATTCTGAACGATTAAACAATTCATTAATATCAACGTCTAAACAGTCATTAATTATTTGGAAAATTAGAGTTTGAACATATATCTCTTGTTTGTAGCAAGGACGTGCCACCAAGAAGCCCTCAAACAATCCCTTTCTAATGAAGATTTGTTCATAAATTTTTTCTGAACCTTTTTAATTTTCTCAATGTACGTCCGCTTTGATGGCGGCCAAACTGGTGTGCAATACTCTAGCAATGGTCTCACGTACGCAGTGAAAAGTCTAAAAAGCGTGGAACAGTTTCGAGTTTGAAGGGCGCGTAGAATAAACTTAGACTTTCTATGCGCCGCAGACACAATATCTTCAACATACTTCTCGAAGGAAAGAGTGTTTGAATAGGAGATGTCGAGGTCTCGAACAGATGTTGAGATTCCAACAACGTAAGGTCCTAGGTAAAATTGTATCCTTCGTGGGTAATTATTACACATAATGGTGTTTTTTGTAAGAGATATCGAGCATCCATTTGCTAGACTATATGTATATGGCACACAAAGCTTGCTGAAAATTTTTCGCATTGTTGTAGCAGTAAAACTAAGAGCCATCTGCATAAATAGAGCGGTGCACCCCGTAAGGAAGGCAAATTGTCAGACCATTTATATATAGGAGAAACATCAGGGGGCTTAAACACGTTCCCTGTGGAACGCCACTGGGAGTTTCGTATGTGTCTGAAGCAGCACAATTGATCCAGACCCTCTGTGTACGTCCTATTAGAAACGACTGCAAAAATTTTAAAAGGCATCCATCTATACCGTGAGCGCGAAGCTTGACAAACAGGAGGTCAACAGGAGATTAATAGAATCAAATGGCAAGATGCGATGGGATTCTGCAGCAGTTATTCCTTGCTTGAAGTCGTACAGCAATGAAATCTGCATTCATTCTTTTGCTCGATCATCGTCTATCTAGAAAATTTCTTTAAAAGGGTAAACAATCCGAACGAAACTGTGGCAAAAGTTGCCTTTCGCAGCGCTTGTTAAACACGTATATGATTCGAGAAATGACAATAGAAGGAAATGACAAATCGAAGGCAAGCGACATTTATAATCCGACAACCATAAAGTTTTGGTGACCTATAAAACCTAACGGCGACCACTTTTCAACTATCGCTCGAGATTATTGCACCTACAGGTCCAAGTTTTATTGTTTATATCTCGAAGCACTTAAATCACTTGTTTCTTGAGAAGGCTCATTTGAAGAGTGTTATAGGAAAATGACAAGAGCCCCAGTTTTTTGCGCTTATTCCGCTCAAAAACCAAACACAGGTTCGACAACTTCGGTGCTCCATCGTTGACCAGATGAGGATAGTCGGTTGTTTTTAATGAGAGACCACTAATTTCTGACGAGAGAGGCGGCAAAAATAATGGTTTTGCAAAGTACAGAACTAGGTAGTTACTATAAAAGGATAAAAGGATAAGGGACGGCGTTACTCAATCCTTTGGGATGCGCCACGCATTCTACTTCTACGGGATGACGTGTGGGTGATTTGAATACGTATTTGGCCATACAATGACTTGTGGTGGCCAGCCGATGAGCAAGTCAGCGCATTGTCCTTCCCAGCCAAGTCTGGTACCAATTCACCGACCCCTGAGGGATGGAAGGCTTGGTTGGCATGAGCGGGAAATCCGACCAGGAACCTGCTATCGGGTGCACGCGACAGTCGGCGCCTCCTCCGACTGCTCTACACGCGCCCTGGCAGTTACTATGTATATGTTGACAAAATTCTTTCGACAACTGACAGTCTTTTCTAAGCAAATTCACGAAGTTTGATACAACAGTTATGCGGCAGACCTGGGATGTTTCCAGATTTTTTAACTATTTCTCTACTTTAGCAAGGTTCTTATAAAGCGTTAAAGAAGGCGGCATTTCCTAAACAGAATATTGCCAGAACGTGCATGAAAAAAGCTGTGTGGTTCTCTCTTTTCGCTGTTTCGATTCTGAAGTCGTCTTACTTCCTTCTAATAGCAAGTGGCTGGGGGCCAAACACATCAGATATTACGACGCGACTAGTTAGTTAAATCCCTCTGAGTCCCACTTATCTTTTTCCCGCTGTGTTTGATTTACAGGAAACTCCTCCCTTTTTTGGTACAGTATTTATAGTATTTATGAAAATAACTTTGGAAAATCTCTCCTGTCTCCTGCACACGCTTTGCTATATTTCGGATTTTTTCTACGTTTTGCAAATATAAAACTAATTACAGAATGCAAACTTTGGTACTTTCATTGGTCCTAGGCGCTTGCTCAATTTGTCTTCCAGCGATGACCTACGCTGATCTCAAGTGAGTATCTTTGCATTTCACCTTTTTTCGCTGCCTCAGATTCTTCAATTGCAAACCTTAAGCTTGTAATCTTCACGATGCTGCTGGAGACGCTTGTGATGTTGATTTTCTGTATTGAAATTCATCACGAATTTCATATCAGAGCGAAGTTTTAGACACTCCGATAATGGAACTGTGTTCCTGCAGTTGTGGGTTGATTGCCCTACAGACTTCTCACGACTGGCCACGCAGTGAAATACCCAAAACATTATAGTTTCATTTTCCAAATCTGCCGCGGATTAATAGGTTGACGCGCCTGACTTTTACTCCATCCCGAGACGTCGAGTAGCAAGCCGAATCAGCCTCCCCGAATTGGGTGGAATTAGAGGGCTTCGGTAGACCAGGAGATCTGTAAAATCTCCTTACTCGTAATATTTCGTCGGGCACAGTGCGTGACGAAATTGGAAGAGTTGTCGCGGTAGCTGATCTGCGTCTGGAAACCAAAGATCCGAGAACCATCTCCATCATAAATGGATATGCTCCACCATCTGCGGCCACAAACAAAGAAAAGGAGGAATTCTCACAAGCTATTCGAAAGGACTGTCAACGACGAGAATAGGTACCACAGAGTTGTTGTTGGGGACTTTAACGCTACCGTCGGTACGAATGACCATGACGAATAGAGGCTAGGATCACATAGAATTTCCTCAAGGACCGAAAACGAAGGTCTGATAGACTGATAGACTTCCTATCCGCATGCCGTTTCTTCTATAAATTCTATGTTCAAGAAGCCTTCAAACCGGCGATGGATCTGGGAAAGTCCAAATGGAGAAATACGTTCGGAGATCGACCATGTTCTTACAAACAGACGCTGGAGTCTGTTCGACGTCTCCGTGCTGCCTTCATTTGATTTGACACCGGCTCGGATCACCGTCTTGTCCGTGCGAAGCTGACTCTCAAAAAGAGGATGTTCAAGCGTGACACTCATAAACCGGCACCGGTGAGGATCCCCACATTCAAGTCTGAGACGTTGGAATATGCAATAAAGTCGAATCTTCTTGCAGATCCATAGGCAGACTACGACCTTCTCTCCAAAGGACTGTTGAAATGTGCTAACAGCTCATGCGAAGCCACATTACCGTCTGCTTCAAGAATTAACGCACATGCGAATAACTTATAGAGCAAAGAAGAGCTGTCAAACTGGATCCTAATGCGTCCCATCTAGAAAGAGTCATCATCTCGAAGGTCTGTCGAATTGCAGTAAAGGAGTCCATTCAAGCCTACAGAAGATTGAAGCTGTTAGAAGCCGCTGGGAAAGGTTCAAGCATAAAGCGCTGCAAACGAGATCTCTGCGATCAGAAGGCAGTAATGTCAGCCCTTGTGGATAAGGATGGAACAACGCAAACGTCTCGAAGAGCGATGGAGGTCATCGTTCAAAAATTCTACACAGATCTGTTTCGTTCTTCCATCACTGTCCCAAAATGCTTGATGCCACCAGCTGAGGAAGTACCTCCCAATCTGAAATCAGAAGTTGCTCATGCCATCAGAAGGATGAAGTCAGGCACTGCTCCCGGACCGAAAGGCATTTCTGCTGATTCGTGCGGGTGGCAGTGCCCTATTCTCACTTCTTGCCAAGCAATTCAGACACTACCTTCGACTTCCCAGGATTCCGAACTCATGGAAGGAGTCCGGAATCCTACCAAGTCGAAGGTAGTGATTGAACAGTTCTAATCTTTAAAAAAGGTCAGCAAGAGGATATCAACAACTATCGACCCATCAGTCTTCTCTCGGTTGCGTACAAGAACTTCACCAAGATACTGCTTAACCGTATAAAGCGTTGCTTGGATGAGTATCAGCCAGTGAAACAAGCAGGGTTTCGCAAGATTTCTCCTGCATGGACTATATTTAGACTGTCTCACAACTCATCGAAAAAAGCCGCGAATACCACATCCTACTTGTCCTTGTCTTTGTGTATTATCGGAAAGCGTTCGACTCTGTGGAAATCAACGTCATTCTGAACGCGTTTGTGCATGCTGGTATACCATCGCCCTACATCCGACTTCTCGACAAATGCCTCTCGAACACATTGACTTCCATCAAGTTGTTTGATCGAAAGCTTAAAATTTCTATCGGGAAAGGATACGGCAGAGAGACACGATAATTTCGTTTGATACCAACACGACCACGGATATAGTCACAAATATCGAACGATTGCCACGCGGATTCGGTTGCGTAACCTCAAACTTGGGTAATTAAACCTTTATAAATAAAATAACAACTATATAAAACATGGCGATACGAAATAACCTATTTTGCTAAAGACCTACAGCTCAGTTTCCACCTTTAGTGCTCGTGACAACGTTAGGCGGTGGTAGTGCGCGTGACCTAGAAGTGAAACTGTGATACATACGAAAGCAAAGGCTAGAAAGTAAAACGAGGAGCGAAAAAGACTGAGAATGTTACAATCAGCTTGGCTTATAAGCGGTTGAACATCAGATATCAGCAGGAATGCGGCGCGAAACCACAACATAGGCTCGGCTTGAACAACAACAAAGCTGTGAAAATCGCTCAACAATTCCACTGTAGCCTACACAAGCTTTAATACTGAACTCGGAGTTCAGTATACTCCGCCGCCTCGATTTGTTCAGTTCCTGATTCTCGATGGTCCCGGTTGTGAGCAGTCCCCTCCCGACGGGCGCCTATCTCCGTTCCATCTCCGCTTGTCCTCGCGCTGTCTGTCTGCGTCTCGTAGTGAGAGGTGATCTGACTTTTGTGCGCGTGAATCAGCCAGGGCGCTGCCCGATGTGCTCGTCGAGGGGTCCCTTTTGCACATTTCGATGATCCTCGTGAGTTCGTCTTTCCTTTCAATACGTCTCATGATGTCCTCAGGTCTTCCACATATGCTTGCGTGGTGATCGTGCTCGATGACATCTCGCTTGTCTCCGTTTGATTTTCCTTTGCCCGCCGCCTGATCGACGGCCTTACAGTAGAAACACACTGTAGGCTTCGAACACTTCTCGTCGAAGTGTATCTCCAGACAACGGAAGCATCGATGCTCAGATCGAAGGAGTTCCTTCCTGTCGAATGTGCTGCGTACCTCTGAGCAGGCGTCAGAGTAGTGACTGCCAGTTTCTTTGCAGAAAACACACATCAGCACACCTTTCTCGTGTTCCTTCATTTTCCGATGACCAAAGCGGCGTTCCCTGAACGGCACCGAGCGAAGATAGTGATCTATTTCCCTCAGCTCGCTCTCGCACGCTCTCAGGAACTTTTCTCTCTCGTGTCTGTTGGTAGGGATCATCACGCCATCCGAACGTCGCTTGTATGCCTCAGGTGCGACGCTTGGGCTCCGCTCGCGCTGACGGACTCTGCTCCTTTCCAAATGCCAGCTTCGCACTTCTTCAACGCTCGCAGTGACTTGGTCGAACCTAATTTTGTTGTCCTCGGCTTGCCTTGAGAGTTGTGATAGGATCTCCTTGTACCCTTCGGCTGCATTTGAGAAGAGAGGAATAGTGTCCTTGTAGCTTGCAGTCATCTTCGTGATCTGTGTCATTATCGATCAATAGGCTTCCTCCATCCTCCGCATAGTGCGCGCCGTCTCGTTCCTTTCGTATCGGAGTTCGTTCTGCATATCGAAGTAGGCGTTTCTCATTTCGTTCATGGTTTCGTCCTCAAGAGCCGTTTTAAACCTGGCTTCCTTTTCAGCCTCATCAACTGCTCTCTTTTCCTCGTCAAGCAAAACGTCGAACTGGATTAGCTGATAGCGCATCATGTCCACGACGTCTCTGCAGATGTAGCTCTTTCGGACGCTTGCAGGTTCCGGGTAACCTTTGTCGCCGGGCTCCGTTGGCTCGATGAACACTTGGTCGCACAGAAGATTTATGAAGTCTAGTCGGGATGACTCCTCGGCTTCATCCGCCGCCACGAGGATTTCATACCACTCATGAGACATAACGAAGAACTCAGTGGCCGTGACCAGATCCGCTCTCCTTTGCGAATGAGTAGAATGCAGCTGCCTGATTTTCACTAGATAGTGAAAAGCACCGCCTCTTCTGGTGAAGAGGTCTCGTTTATCCTGCATTAGAGCAGCAAACTCATGTCGTGCCTGCCGGATCGTCGTTACAGCTTCATGACACTTGTCACCGTAGAATCGAAGACGCTCCTGGATTGTCGGTTCCGTTGGACGTGCTCGTGATCTTTCAACGAAAACGATTTTTTGCTTCAGCTCTCGCTTCAGGCGCGCTTCGAGGTCTTCCCAATTCGTCGTGACGGGCATGCTGAAATTACAAAGATCTATTGAGTCCTTTCATTCAGCATGCTGTTATTGTCAAGGATGTAGAACATCAGATCATGCATTTCTGACGTGGTATAGATGGAGTTGACAGGATCGTGACAGGATCACAGAAGTTTTACTTCTGATTTTGCCGTGACCACTAATTTCGTGTTTGTCGTTAGGTGAAGGAAGACCTTGCACGGTGTCCAGATGAGCGTCCAGGTGATCCGAAATGTCAAACGAGCCATTAGCAAGATCATGCGAAGAAAGTTCTTAAAAACGAAAATGCATGCAAAGTTAGTAACACATGCATACGTGGTCAAAAGAGCCACTATCAGAACGATGACTGTAATGAAAAGGGTTCCACTCCACCTGAGGAAAACGTCAATTACATGACCAATATCCGGCAGGTTTATCTCCGAGAATATCTCGCTTTCTTTATTGAGTAGCCGTCTTGCCGCCATTTGCATGCTTCCCGTGTAGCGTAGAATACCAGTGATCTCGAAAGTGTTGCGGGACGTTCCACACTGTACAGAACAGTTGACATAAAATCGTTCTTTGTTGGATGTGAAACGGAGTTCCGATTGAGTTCCATGTGTTGAACAGGGCACTGTAAACCCGTCCTCATCGCAGCGAATTTCTGCTCTTTCCTGGGGTGTTGACGAAGTGCAGGTGATGTTTACTCGAACTCCCTTGGCACACTTATAGCATCCTATAGCATGTGCACTTTTTACGGTGCAGACGGAATCGGAAGTCAAGGCAGTGGTGCGGAATCGATTCTTGATCCTGAGAATGAATTCTGCCGTGGGCGAGCGTAGAATTCTTGACGTGACGCTATCAAGACGTGATCGGAGTTCCAGGTTTGGGCGTATAATTGGTAGTCTGTTCTCTATAGTCAGCATGTGAGCGGTCAGATTTACATCTTTGCAGTCGCACATCATCTTTACTTCAGCAGGCAGTCCTCCACAACCTCACACGTCATATTCTCTGCGTCTTCCCATGTAGGACATTGAAGTGGTGGATCATAGTTCCAAGGTGCGATAGCAGTACGTGCACCGTCTTTTATGAAGTGTGAATTCAGTAGTGGAGTTGGTGGGACACTTAGTGACGACAGAGTGATGGTGAAAGGTGGTATTCGTTGTGGCTGGTTGGGAATAACGTAGAAGTTGTGCGTCCTTGTTGGTGAGTGGGCTTCGCTGACCGTGAGTTGAAGATACACTGATTCCTTCCATCTAGTGCATTGGAAGAATTCATATACTGCATCATCGTTCGGGATAAGGTATATCCGGTAGAAAAGGCATCCAGAACTGGGGTAAAAACAATCGCAGCCAGGTCCACCGCAACTCTCCACACAGCCTGTTACTCCAGGATGAGTATTGGCTTTATACAGTTCTGGTATCCGGGACGTGCGGTTTACTCTCCCGCATTTTTCTCCTGTGCAGGAGCCAGCGTGAGGGCACCTTTTGCTGTCGAGTACCCTATACCTTGTGCTGCGTGACAATCTTTTCGTCTCCTTCAAACACGTCAGTTCCAAAGTCTTCCAAAGTAGCTTGACCTCAAGAAGGCTGGTGTTCTTATGGATGAGTTGGAGACACCCTTCTTGTTTGAAAGGATTGATCTTTACAATTTCCGATGTGTCGACGGTGCAGGATTCTCCTCCAATTGACTGGTGACATGACTGGATGTGGTTTTCGTAGATTTCGACTTCTTGACAGCATTTAGCTGCTCCGACGGCAACAGTCAGCACAATGGCGATATCTGACCATAGTCGACGACGTCGATTTCGATAAGTGCCTCTGACGAACCTTATAAGTCTTGAGGGCAAGATTTGCGCGAAAAATATCATAATTGACTTCGACGTTAGAAAGGCGATGTTTCCGGTGATTCGCAGGAAGTACAGCAATGGATTTCCGATGATGACCGGGACGTAAAACAGGAAGTAGCACAGGGTTAGGAGCATGTAGATTGTGAGGGCGGTGAGAAGAATGGCTGTCCTTGGCCAACATTCTGGGTTCGTCATCGTGGCTACGCAGAACGTGCAGTCGAGCTGTGCGCAAAATGGGGCTGCCTCACACGTCGTCTCCAGTACCTTCACTTCGGGATCGTCGAAAATACGCCATTTTACAACATGATCGTGTAGAGTGACATCGGGTGGAAACTGGACCACTTCTGTCTTGTGAGGGGTTTTGTAGGATAGACAATAGTCTTCAGCGCAAATGTCATACGGGCGCTGAGAGGGTTGAGTGAGGATAACTCCACCAATAATGCACTAGAGATGGTGACTTTCGTTGAACTCTTTCGTCGCGTTTGTGCCGGTGAGAAGGAGAAGTAGTAGTGTAAGGAATAAAGGTACATGTCGTATAAGGTTCAGTGAAGAATGAGGTGTAGAGAAGCTTGGTTGGTTGGCTCGATCTTCCAATTCGTCTTCCTTGTCTGATTCGTCTCGAACATCGTTCTCCTCTCGTTCATTGTAATTGATTGGCTTCCTCACGCGTAGGTTGTAGGGATGTTGGGGAGGTAATGCTGACACGGGGGTGGGTGGCGAATAGACGGGGGTACTTGAACCGTCCTCCGGTGGTGGTGTCGGCTTGTCGTCGATCTCCAGTGGGACGACTTTGTTTACAGGTCGACGTATTCTGGATTTGTTAGGCAATTCGATGACAACCTCTCGAACCTTATCCAGTGGATTACTCCGTATTCCCACAATGCGTCCGATTCTCCACATGTTTCTGGGTTGTGAAGCGTCGCACAACAAGACAACCTCTCCTTCCTGAGGTTTCGTGTTCGTCCCTCGTTTATTATCCATATGGAGCTTGTGATGTTCCCGCAGGCTTGTGAGGTACTGACTGCTCCAGATTCTCCAGAAATTTTCTGTGAGTTTCACCGAGGATCGGAGCGCTTCTTCTACTTGTCGCTGAGTTGCCAGTTGCTGTGCTTCCTCGGGTGTATGGTAACTATGGTCCTCATCTCCTGTGTGTTCAAAAGGGAAGTTGAGAGTTACGTTTTTCTGCAGAAAGTCGATGGGGCGAAGAAGTGGCTGCTGGTCCCATTGCTCCTCTTGGTATGTTAGAGGACGTGAATTTAGCACTCCTTCAATCTCTGTTAGCGTCGTCCTCAGGACATCGAAGGATACAGTTCGTTTTCCAAGCGCCTTGTACAACGAGTATTTGACGGATCGGATCAGCCTTTCGTAGAATCCACCCTGCCACGGTGCAAAAGGCGTGAAATGAATCCATTCTATTTCTCGTTGTGCTAGTGCCTCTTCCGCTCCTGTGTCTTCCAGGATCTGCTTGGTGATGTTTTGCATAATTTGTTCTCCTAATAGGAATGTAGGAGCATTATCACATGTGATTGAACGTGGTACACCTCTTCGTGCGAAGAAACGACGAAGGGCGTTGAGAAAGGCTTCAGTCGTCAAGTTATGAACGAGTTCCAGGTGTATAAGTCGTGTTGTTCTACAAGTGAAGATGCACCCATAGGCTTTCGAAGTTTCGTCCGTTGTGGTCGTGACCATCAAGGGCCCAAAGTAGTCGAGGCCGATATGCTCGAAGGGATACGTCTTGTGCACGCGAGTTTTCGGGAGGTCCTCCATCTGCGGGTAGCGGAACGGCAGGTTGTTTAGCTTCTGACAAGGTACGCACTTCTGGATTATGACCCGTACTTGTTGTCGCAGTCTGGGAATCCAGTATTTCTCGCGTATTTTTGACATCGTATGAGCAACTCCGCTATGGTAGAGACCGTGTGCCTCTAGGATGATCAGTCTGGCTAGGGCTGTCTTCGGTGCAATGTAGATAGGCGTCTTGGATGGTGTAGAAAGATCAGCATGTTGAAGGCGTCCATAACATCGTAGAATCCCGTCCTCGTCCTTCTGGATGTTGAGGTTTTTCTGGGACTTTACTCGATGCTCTGACAGTATTACTGTTTGATGATCTCTTATCAGGCATCGTTTTGACTCTCTTAATTCGACTCCCTTCAGCTCGGATGTGGATGCCGCTACTTTGAGTGCTGGTATATTCTTCAAAATCGTCTCTTTCCTCGAAGCTGAGAGATTCCGCAGTGACCGTGAGAGGAATCTTATGACGTAAGCGACCACCCTCTTTGCTCTGTAAAGAGAGCTAAAGCGGGACAGGTTGAAGAGAGTGGCTTCATCCAGCTTCCTTTCCTCCGTGGTCATAAGAAGAGCAACGGTCGTTGTAGGAGTCTCGTCGTGCGACTCGTCGTTAGGCGGAGACATCGGAAAGACATCGTCAGCCCCTCGAGTTGCTGCGAAGCTTTGGATGAGTTTGGGACCTTTCCACCAAAAATGGTTTTGAAGTGCGTCGGCGGTGAGACCACGTGTCCCACAGTCTGCCGGATTTTCCGTAGTTGGGATATATCCAAATCGACATTCTATACCACTTTCGTTGAGGTCTCCAGTAATCCTTCTTAGTTCATTGAGACGGTTAGAGATTAGCGTTCCTACTGCTTTGCGTGCAGGTGGTGACTTTATCCATCCAAGGACGATTTCAGAGTCCGTGAAGAAAATGACTTCTTGAATTTTGCAAAGCGAGTCCAATGCTTTGCAAATGAAGTTTACGACTCTGGCACTCAGAGTGAGTGCGTTCATCTCTAGTTTGGGTATAGTGGTGGAAGCCTTTAGTGATGGCAGTTTGGACTTGGCCATAGCGAGTTGCACGTTCTCGTTGCATCCAATGTATGCACATGTTGCGATTGCGAATTGACTGGCATCCGAGAAGGCGAACAGTGTGCAGTTGTTGTCGGGATGCAGCATGAACTGCCTATCCAACTCCTTGTAGAAGGTAGACACCTGACTCGAAATAATCCGCCATTGTTCGTGCAAGTTTGGTGGCAGAGTCACATCCCATGCGAATTCGTCCCTCCACAGCGACTGCAAAAACACCTTTGCAGGTAAGAGGAGGGGGACTAGCAGCACTAGTGGATCGAAGATGGATGCCAGCTGTTGTGAAATGGAACGCTTAGTGACTTCCTTTCTGGGTGTCATTGTGCCCTTTAGGATTATCTTGTCAGTTTTGGTGTTCCAGGGAATTCCGAGCACTTTCGGATGCAGGTTTGACGATCGATCATGAACTGGGATGCGGGAGTTAAACTCTTCGTCATTGGACATAAATTCCCGCAAGTTCATATTTAGTCCGTCAAAAATTCTCTTGGATTGGTGGTATTTCATCAGTGCGTCCTCTGTGGTTCGGGCTCCATATATCAAATTATCCACGTAGAGGTTTCCTCGGATCTCCTCCACCATTGCGTTCGTTGCTCCGAGTTGTTCCAGGTGAAATTCAATTGTGGCTCCAAGGAGGAATGGTGACGTGTTGAGGCCGAAAGTGACTCTCTGTAGATGATGATGTTGTCTGGGGTTACCGGACGGGTGACGTCCCGGACCCAAAGACAACGGGTGGCGTCCCGATCTATCTCCTGTAGGCGAACTTGCAGAAATGCTTTTTCTACATCGGAAATCACAGCTATGTTATGTGCTCGAAAGCGTAGAAGCATTCCAACCATGTCTGGCAACATTAATGGACCTTGGTGCAGGACGTCGTTGAGGCTTGGACAGTTTTTGTAGTGCGCCGAGGCGTCAAACACGATTCTCATCTTCGTGGTTTCCTTCAGTGGAGTGATAATGGCTTGGTGTGGAAGATAGTGAATCACGTTTCCTTCCTGTGATCTTTGCGGTGGAACCTCCTCGATAATTCCTTTTTCCTGTTGCTCGTGAAAAATGCTGTCATACTGCCTCAGGGTTTCAATGTCGGCTGAGTACATTTCAAGGACCTTTTCCAGACGTTTCAGAGCAATCAGTTTATTGTCCGGTAGGACAGGATTCTTGTCTTTCCATGGTAAACGCACGTAGTACCCGTCCTCACGCCGTTGGATAGTCCTTTTGAAGTCTTGAAGTACTTTTTCGTTAAGCAACTGTAGCTCCGTGCGTTGTGATCCTGTGTACTCATCGGTTCCTGAGGATTCGAGAGACCAGTATCGATCCCATAGTTCCTTTTCCGATCCCGAGTTCACGAGTGTCAGGACGGACGAAGGATGAGCAGCATGTGACATCTGACGTCCGCTGATAATATAACCGAATTTCGTTGGTATCAGCTGGAGTCCTGATGGAAGGATAAGTCGGCCCATTGGCATCATAAAATTCCACAGGTAGTCGCACCCGAGCAGTATTTGGGGTTGTAGAACTTGTCGTTTCATCGGGAGGGATAATGTAATCTCTTGGCTTCCAATGAAGTCCAGATCACCTTGTTCCAGATCGGCTTGCTCTATTGGTCCGGTGATGAAGTCGCTTTTATAGAGGTTAACGTCATGTTCCACGCCCTCTATATCACAAAGCTTTAGCGAGATTATCTCACATTCCCTTGAGCAAGGTTTGGATGAACCAAATGTGCTGATTAGCAAAGAGGTTCTTCCTACCGCGGATAACTCTAGATCTTGTGCCAGGTGCTCGTCGATGAAGGATAGTTCTGACCCAGTATCGAGAAGTGTTGTGACATCTCGGGCATTCTTCTCAGAATCGTACACCCGTGCCGAACCAGCCAACAAAATTACCTTTTTTCGGTTTCCTTGGACGTAGTGCTGGTTTTCATTCATATGAAGAACCACTGCATCGCTCTCAGGTTCGACTTTCGGAGCTTCTACAGTGATGAGATGCTGTCGTGATTGACCGTGAGGCTGTTTTGTCGATTTCTCAGCCTTCTTGTATGAAGAAATCATTGGTCTGAATTCTCGAGGTGGAGGTGGTCCCGTTGTGAGACGTGTTTCTCGTTCTGGCAGGGCCGTTGCTCCCTTAGAGCATATCGCAGTGTGGTGTTTGCCCTCACATTTTCGGCAGCTACCGCTAGAACAGGACGATACGCGGTGACTTGTCGATCCGCAATTGAGACATCTTTTAGATTCCACTAGGAAAGTTCTTCGAGCGGATGGACTAGGAATTCGTGGGCACGTATTCCATTTATGCCCTTTTTGTCCGCAGCATTCGCATCCCATGGCGCCGTTCCATTTGTACTTTGGACTGCTAAATTTTTGTCGCTGCTCGGACTCCGTAGAAATGATTTCCTTGAGTTGCTCTTCCTGAGCAATGGCTTCCTCGATTGCGTCAAGCCAGTGGCTCAGGCTCCATTCAAATCCATCTTGATTCCTTGTTTTGAAACGTTTTTCCGTGGCCGCTTTCTGAATTCTCACGTGAAACTTGTGCAAGAAAGTATGGATTGTGAGCTGATTGTCAAGGTTTTCTCCATGTTCCTGAAGCTGTGCAGCAATTGACGACAGTTTATCATAAAGCTGCCTTTGATCGCTGGTGTTTGGTCCTCTGGTTGCACAAGTAGTGAGGTATCTATTTAATTCCATGACTATGCCCTCTTTGTTGCCGTAACGCTTCTGAAGATGTTCAATTGCCTTCTGGTAGTTGCATGAGGTGACATGGTAGCGGGATATTGATTGCTTCGCCTCGCCTCTTAATGATGAAAGTAGGTAGTTGAATTTCTGAAGCTCACTCAATTCCTGTTCGTGCACATTTGCTTGGAAGAGAGCCCAGAAATTGTCCCATTCCCACCGTTTTCCCGTGAAAAGCGGTATCGGAATTTGTGGGAGCTTACTGGTCGCTGTGAGTTCCGTAGCTGTGGTGGTGGCTCTCCTTTGCTGATCTTCGTGTTCAACTCCGGTACAATCCGTCAAAACACGCTCAAGATCTGATTTGTGCACGTGGAGTTTCATTATGGTTTCTTGGGTACTATCCATGTACTTATCGAATTGCTTGTCATCCTCATCTGAATGGTCCTCTATGCTATCGAAGGCGTTGGCTAATTTAACCATAGAAGTCTCCAAAAGATTGACATAATCTTCGCACTTTTTCAGTGCTTGCCGAACATTCTGTCCAAGTTCTCGCCTGGCAGCATCAGACTCAGGGAGGGGGGAGATCAGCGTAGCGCTCTCATTCAACCAGTCCAGAATGGTTTGGCAGCGCTTAGTCAAAAGTCCCTTGAAGACCCGCACGGTGGAAGTCATAGTCTAGCCAAAGTGATTCCGAAGTCCTCTAGTGTTGGTGATCAAATCGAATCGACCCAGAGAATCTCGACGTGCAGACACAGGTGAGCATGCAGTAAATACCGTACCTGTGATGATATGCGTCCGATGTCCTTTGCTCCGGCCGATGCACCACTAATTTCGTTTGATACCAACACGACCACGGATATAGTCACAAATATCGAACGATTGCCACGCGGATTCGGTTGCGTAACCTCAAACTTGGGTAATTAAACCTTTATAAATAAAATAACAACTATATAAAACATGGCGATACGAAATAACCTATTTTGCTAAAGACCTACAGCTCAGTTTCCACCTTTAGTGCTCGTGACAACGTTAGGCGGTGGTAGTGCGCGTGACCTAGAAGTGAAACTGTGATACATACGAAAGCAAAGGCTAGAAAGTAAAACGAGGAGCGAAAAAGACTGAGAATGTTACAATCAGCTTGGCTTATAAGCGGTTGAACATCAGATATCAGCAGGAATGCGGCGCGAAACCACAACATAGGCTCGGCTTGAACAACAACAAAGCTGTGAAAATCGCTCAACAATTCCACTGTAGCCTACACAAGCTTTAATACTGAACTCGGAGTTCAGTATAATTTCTTCCAAGCTATTCGCATCGGCACTCCGGGATGCCATGAAGGACTTGAACTGGGACGACAAAGGCTACCTTGTCGATGGCAAACGGATCAGCAACCTTCGTTTTGCCGACGATATTGCTCTCATCTCTACCAGGACGGCAGAAGTCGAGGAAATGCTGAACGAGCTCAATGTGGCAGGTATGAAGATTAGATTGGACATTCTCAAGATCTTCGAGAGAGCGGAGTCTGCCTCAGTGGATGCAGGCAGCCAGAGATCGAGCGGTCTGGAATAGTTGTGGTCCCCGCTGAGAAGACCTCCAGCCGACAAAAGAACCGTCAAAGTATCAAAGCAAAGTAATTCTTCAAAGCGTATTGCACGTCCTTCATCTCAAACTAGGCACTTTAAAAACTGGACGTTTTTAAGAATAAACAAACATCTTCCAGAATAAATTAAACACTTTAAATAGACTAACATAACTGCTTGTCATAAAAAAATTTTCTATGGCTATCACTCTGAAGTTTTTGTAATTCACGTGATAATAGGTTGTCCGGAAAGTTTTCAGCCTAGTAAAAATTCAACTTGCATTAATGCTACTTTCTGTACGGGATTTTTCGCTCCATCTGACTAAATAATTCATTCAAATCAGTTTTTTTAAGCCTCAATTGGCTGTTATCGAGGTTGTAAGCTGTCACAACGATGTTTTGTTGCGATCAAAACTTCAAGCGCCAGGCGGGACTCGAGCCCGCACCTCCCTCTGACCGGGCGGGAATGCTCTACGCCATTACACCACCGGCGCCGTTTGATCGAACGCAACATCCACACCTCGTGGGACCGATCAGCACCCACCCGTATCCGGGATGAGCTGACCGCTGATATCAGCATGGGACCAGTTAAGCTGGTGGTCTTGATAGAAACAAACAAACAATTGTTCATGTTCATAATTGTAATTGTAATTGTTCATTGTTCGTAATTCATGTTTCAACGTTGTTTTATATTGCTGTTCTGGAAGGGCTTATTGAACTATGTCCCAATTTGAAATCAACATTATTTTGATTTCAAATTGGGACAGTTCGCAGCCGAGGCAGCTCGAAAAATAGGCGTGGGGGCTGATAGTGTTGGAAAAGTGCTGTTCGCCAGTGGTTCAGTAAATTCAGTACCGGAGATTTCAGCTTCGAAGACGACCCCATAGCGGTCGACCTAGAGCAATCCCGGACGATGAGTTGAAGGAGTTGGTGGAGGCTGAAGCATTCCAAACAGTTCGCGGATCGCGGAAGAGCTAGGGGTCAGTAAAACTGCCGTTGCGATTGCTTTGAAACGCCTTGGGAAGGTGAAAAGCTCGAATAGTGGGTGATCCACGAGTTGAGTGAGCGGCAAAAATTCCCACGTTTCGAGATTTGTTTTCCTCTACTTTTACCCAGCAATCCTGACCCGTTTTGGACCGATTCATCACTTGTGATGAAAAGTGGATTCTGTATGCTAACAGAAAACGTTCCTGGTTGGGCGCCGACGACTCCCTAGGCATTTTCAAATTCGAACCTCCATAAAAAAGGTAATGGTCACTGCGTGGTGGGGGCGACTGGTGGGATCTGTTACATTTTTTTGGCACCAGGTCAAGCGATTACAGCAGAGTCTACTGTAAGGACATCGACGAAATGCACCGAAAATTGCGTCAACTTTAGTCAATAGAAGGGACCCGATTCTTTTGCACGATAACGCCCGTTCACACGGTTCACAAATCACTATTCGAGAAATTAACGAATTAGAGGTTAAAGTTCTGTCTCACCGGCCATATTCCGCAGACCTCTCACCAACCGGCTACCACCTTCTCGAAGACTTTCAGAGCTTTCTCGCTGGAAAAACCTTCACCAATCAGACCAAACCAAAAAGTTTGCTCTGATGGAATAATTCGACTGGTGTCCCGCTGGCAAGTGTGTAATGACTCGAATGGTGCTTGTTCGACTAAATCCGATAAGATTAAAGAAAGTAATAGTAGTTCAAATTGAAGCACTCAAAATGCTGAGGACTCTACGTACAACCTAATATTTTCAAATAAAGTCAGTTTCAAACATTTTCGTAGCAAACTAGAGTTCTTTATAGTAAACTGGACGTTTTTAAAGTTATTCTGAACACCTCATTCAAAAATCTTGTTGTTCGAATGAATGAGACACTCTCTAAGCTGTTATAAAGCCAAAAGCTTGTTTACTTGACAAGGCTTAGCCTTCAGAAAAGTTGTTGCTTCACCAAGGCATTTGTGAGTAGTTGGGTATTAGATGAACTGAAGCAACATGGTTCGTCGAGGAGGTTGTGATAAACAGTTCTGCGAATAATCTCGCAGAACTGATTATCACAACAACTTTCTACAAGCAATTTTAATCAACTAGAGCCAAATGCTTGGAAGTATATGTAATTCTAAGGAAAGTCCTTACTTCAGATCGCTGGATCACCGTATCGTCATTCGCGCTGATCGGAACTGCTTCTTCTCGCCGACTAGCTGTTTGTTTCTTTCAGACGAAGATCACCTCCGACTTCGGCAGTTCAGAAAGCGAACTGCTTCGCTGCACTGATAGAGTGATTATCGGAATTAATCCGTTCTGTATCTTTGTTTACTCCTAATTGTCTGATCTTGATTTACGTTTCTACAGAGGATTTCCTGGAGCAACCGTATTGTGCAAACGTGCTGTCCAATAAACGACATTCACCGTTTGTGTTGTTTTTGTGTTTTGCCGGGACTACTACGTTGCATTATATCGTGCGACTTTATCCACTCAATCTCTAATATTAATTATTTCATGTTTAAACTGCTCTAGTACATATAGCTCACCAACAATCATTACTGAATGCACATTAATCGCATCAATAATATCAATTTGGTAATGCTATACACTGCAGTGTAGTTTCTATTTGGCCATGCACTCACTGTGAGCGGTACTGTAGAAAGAAGCAACCATACGTGAGTTTAGATCAACACCTATATAGTTTGTAGCACCTCCCCCTCTTCACTGAGGAGCACAGGGGAGGTGCTACAACATTAAAAAGGTTCGTATAAAGAATGATGTGGCGAAACAAACCTTCTTAGGAATTTTTATTTTTAACTTTAATATTTTTGATATTTTTATTAATCACGAACTTCTGACACTTACCGGATTCTTCCAGAAGGACCATGGAGAAGGTCATCCACGACTTCTACTCCGATCTCTTCGATAGCCACGTCCACCTGCCTCCACGCCATCTTCCGCAGGAAGGATACGTCGTCCCCTCTGTTCTCCCTTCCGAGATCCGACACGCCATCTCGTCGGTGAAGAAACGTGCAGCACCCGGACCTGACAGCATCAGACCCAAACACCTGAAGAACCTACCGCCAGCTCTTATCAACACCCTGGCGCGGCTCTTCACACGCATCTGGTCGGAATGCAAGGTTCCATCTCAGTGGAAGACCCGTCTTGCTGCACAAGAAGGGAGACGTGCACGACATTGGGAACTATCGCCCGATCTGTCTGCTGTCCGTAGTCTACAAGCTGTTCACTCGAGTGATCCTGAATAGGATCAGCAGAACGCTGGACGAAGGACAGCCATGCGAGCAAGCAGGATTTCGGAGAGGATTCAGCACGATCGACCACATACACACCATTACGAAGCTCATCGAAGTGTCGCGAGAGTACAAGCTGCCGCTGTGCCTTACGTTCATCGACCTGAAGAAGGCATTCGACTCCGTCGAAACTGAAGCGTTCATCGACGCCCTGCTCACCCAGGGTGTTCCATCTCAGTACATCAGAGTCTTCGAGAGCTGTACATTGGATTCACGACCAAGATCTCACCATTCTACAACGACGTCGTCATCGACGTAAAGAGAGGGGTTTGGCAGAGGGATACCATATCCCCGAAGCTCTTCAGCGCCACCCTCGAAAACGTCATGCGCGAACTAGAATGGGAAGACATGGGAGTGAAAGTCGACAGCCGGCAACTACATCATCGCAGCTGATGCTGGGTGTTATGAGCCGACGACATCGTGCTCATAACACCCAGCATCAGCCAGGCGGAGCGAATGCTGGCCGACTTCGATCGTGTATATGGGAACGTTGGACTGCAGCTGAATCTTACGAAGACGATGTTCATGAGGAATGGACAAGTTTCTGATGCCCCATTCTCGCTCAACGGAACGAACATCTCCGAATGCTCCAGCTATGTGTATCTGGGTCGCGAAGTCAACATGGCCAACGACCTAGCGCCAGAGCTGAGCAGGAGGAAACGAGCGGCTTGGGGAGCTTTCACGAGCGTCGAAGAAGTCGCGAAGAAGACGAAGAACGTCGACTCCGTGCCCGTCTATTCGACTTCACTGTTCTCCCTGCCATAACATACGCCTCAGATACCTGGGCTATACGAAAGCAGGATGAACACGCGATCAGCATCGCGCAGCGTGGAATCGAGAGGACGATGCTCGGAGTGACACGACTCACGCAAGTGAGAGAAGGCCTCCGGAGTTCCGAGCTTCGCCGACGTTCGAAGATCAGAGACGCTGTCGCGTGGGCCAAGTTATCGAAAATTAGGTGGGCCGGCCACGTAATGCGCTTCGCAGACACCCGCTGGACGAGAGCCGTCACCGACTGCATTCCGCGGGATGTCAAGAGAACACCAGGACGCCCACCAACGCGTTGGTCGGACTTCTTCGTGAAAGCCCTGAACGACCGCTATGACGCTATTCGCATCCCTCGAGCGAGGAGGATCCACTGGAGCACTCTGGCACGCGACAGGGACGAATGGAGACGCTGCTGGCGCCGCTCGAGCAAGTCGATGATCAACGGGTCGACAGGTGATACAGGCGACAGGTGTTAGTCTGTGAAATAAATTCGCAATTTCTTATTAGGTTGTTCGGAAAGTTCTCAGCGATTTGAGTGCTTTGCTTTGAACTACCATAACCTTCTCAAGTCCTACCTGATTTAGTCGAAATAAGCACTGTTCGAATCAGCGCGCTCTTGTCAATGGGACACCAGTTGAACTATTCTATCAGCGGAAAAATTAGGTGGTCGAGATTCGACAAAATCCATGAAAGCTGTTTTGGCTCGGTTTTGATTGGTGGATTCTTCACCAGTGAGAGTTAGGTATTTACCGGCTTCACCGTTCGAATACAAGTGCACGAGTGGTAAGTGACAAATTTATCACAAATAAAAAAACAGCACACAACGAGGATAAAACGCGAGGAAAAAAATGACACAGAACGAACAGAGGACTACTTGAACTTATGACCCTAGGCTCTGCAACAAATGCCGCCTAAGTCTTAGTAGTCGATGGCCTCCCTAACCCGTTTTAGTCCCAGCCAACGAAAGAACTCAACAGGGTCAGATCCCTACACCTACTTAAAAGATCCCAGCCAGGCGACTCCTACGACGACGGCCACTCCCGAAACGGCCCAGTGAAGACGACGTCGACGATGACGATGACGATGGCGACGACAACGACGGCGGCAGTCGATGACGACGGCGATGAAGACGACTGGAGCCCCCCTTCCTTCCTTCCCCGAACACCTGGTGTTGCGCGCCAAATCCGGCCGCCTGCGTACCTGCCATCCCTTGGCTGAGTATTCGATGCACACTATTGTACGCAATCATGCACCACTTTACTATTTTTTTTTTACGCCTACTTCTCTCGCCACCACATGCCCCTCCTTAAAAAAACTGATCTGTCCTCAGATCACCGCTTATACGGACATGTGTTGCAGAGCCCTTTCGGCCGCCCTACAGCGACTTCTCTCTTGTCGCTTTTCTACCCGTTTCAGATGCCTCTTAGAGACGCGGCCATCCTTGATCGCCGGCGCTCCTGACGATCCGGGGCCTCGACTCCCGACCAGCGGCTTACCTGCCGGCCTCAATGACCTAGGCACCTGAAGCGCTTCCAATATCAGACCATACTTCTGCATTTGCGTACATAACTGACCATAGAACTCCATAGCCGAAGTGACGTCCCACCATTTCATCGGGTCGTGTACTAGGCCAACGCGAAGACACGCCATGGACGCCTTGACTCTTCCTGCCTCTGCGGGGACAAGGTCGTGCCATTGTGCGACGAATTCCGGATGATGATCCAGATAACCGAGTACGTGCCCTCGGGCCTTCTCGTTCAGGCGGTTCCAGCTGCCATCCTCGCCGGAGCGCGGCCCATTCACCATCCAAATTTGGGCTCCACATCTGAACCACAAATCTACAGCACTCACGAGCTGTATCCACGAATACGAGTCATCAGGCTCTTTCGGTGGCAAAACTATCACCACCTGCCCAACCTCGTCCGCGAAGATGACGTTGTTGTTACGTCGGATTTCTCGGAAAGACCGATAGTAAAACAAAGTGGTCCTGGGACCTTTGACACAGAACGTAAGTCTGTGGAGCACTTCCGGAATCAATATAACGATTCTCGCGTGCTGGTCCTCCTCCGCCAGGTTTTGCGCCTGCGCGGTCCACTCCATGGCACGGCTCAGATTCCAGCCCTGTTCCACGATCCTCGTTATATCCCATGGCCAGCCGCGTAAACCCTTGTGGTTTAATCTCGACTCCGCAGGTACCATTCCGGACATAACGGCCACGTGCGTACATCTCCTTCTAAAGAACGAATAGGCTACCGCCACTGCCTTCGGGTTGATTGCGAGGTACGTCTTGTCCATGATACGCCGACACTTCTCCGAGATCGAACCGGTACCCCACCATACCGCCAGCACACGCGCTGCATCCAGCACGCATTCCACCTTCTCTTCCGCTGCCGGTGGCGGTACGGTGGGTAGCATGTCGCTCACAATCGTCATTTGACTGACACGACACGACGGTAAGGGAAATCCCGGACGTCCATCCACCGCTGGAAATGGTTGTCCATCGCACCGGAACCTCACGTGCAGAAAGTGCATGTCGTCGTCGACGTCGTAGTCGTTCTCCAGCCTACAAAAATTTTCGTCAACTACGGCCATCGCAACACGACATACTCCTCTCTCTCTCTCCTTAGGTCTACGACCCCTCTTTCTGCTAGTCTGGTTTCTGACAGGCTCATCTCCAATTTCCTTCGGACACTTGAGCAACAAGTCAAATTGCACGCGCACCGGTTCTTCGTTCACCCCTATCCGCGTGATCAAGGCAGAGTTCTCGCTAGCTTCAATAACCCTATAGGGGCCTTCCCATTCACACGCTAGCTTCGGGTGCTTCGCCTGCCCACGTTCTCTCGGCAGCTTCATGAAGACTCTCTCCCCCACCTCAGGAGCGCGTGTCTCCGCTACATGCTGCTTCTTATCGTAGTACGCTTTCATTCCCGCTCTGTATCTTTCGGCCTGCGCGTAGACCTCATCTCGAATGATCCGCATGCCACGGATCAGTTGAGTCTTATAGTCGTCCACATCAATCTCTCCCAGCGGGACTCTGCTATCTGGCACTGAATTCATTGGTACTACCGGGTCGAAGCCATAGAGCAAGAAGAAAGGGCTTTCTCCGGTCGCCGTATGCGGTGTTACGTTGTAGGCAAACACAGCGTTTGGCAGCATCACATCCCAATCTTCAGGCCGCTCTATCTTCTTTTTCAAGATTCGCTGCAACGTTCCTATGGCGCGCTCTGCCGCGCCATTCTCTCTCGAATTGTATCCCTTGGTAACGGTGTGCCTGATACCCGATATCCTAGCTAGTTCGTTTACCAGGTCATTCTCAAACTCAGTACCCTGATCTGTGTGCAGCTGTTGGGGCCAGCGGCCTCCCTCGCACACCCACCTCTGGAAGACTACTTGTGCGATAGTACTCGCCTTTTTGTCCGCAATAGGGTACGCTCCTAACCATTTTGTAAAATGGTCCACCATTACCAGTATGTATTTCATTCCACTCGCACTCAGCCCCATTTCCAGAATGTCCGCACACACGCACTCAAAGGGCCTTCTAGCTACGAACGGTTTTAGCGGTGGAGTGGTAGTAGGTCGAGGATTAGTTAACAGACACTTTCTACACCCTCGCACCCAAGCCGCTACGTCCTTGTCCATGGTCTCCCAGAAGACCTTCTTCTTTAAGACTGCAAGCATCTTTCTCGCTGAGAAATGTCCTGCTAGACATCCTTGGTGTGCTTCATCAAAGACGGCTCTGCGCTTAGACTTGGGCACTACCAATACCGTGGCGCCATCCGCCTTTATCAGCTTCAGGTCTCCTCCCTCTACTGTAAAGTCCGCTACCGCGAGCTTCCTTCCCATTCCTGGGAGTCTGACCTCCTCGTCTAACTTGTTTTCTTGCAAGTTTTTCAAGATATTTCCATAATCGCAGTCTTGTGCGAGCTCTTGCATCCATTCGGATTGTACTTCCTCCGTGGCCACGCAAACCACCTTGTCTTCTCCTGGATGCCTCACTATCTCCTCTTTACCATCGACAGGTATCCCTCTCGACAAAGCGTCCGCAACAGCATTCGCTTTGCCCTTGACGTACTCCATCGTCAGCTTGTACTGCTGCAGTTCTAATGCCCATCGCAGTACTCTGGGTGATACATTCTGTCTCTTGAACAGTGCCATCAGTGGCAAATGATCTGTTCGCACTACTACTTGCATCCCGTAGACAAAGTAGTGGAACTTTTGCAGTGCAAAAACGATGGCCAGCGCCTCTAAATCAGTCACGTGGTAACGTTTTTCTGCACTGGACAAACTTTTCGAGGCGAAACAGATGGGGTGTAAGAAACCATCTCTCCCCTCCTGCGATAGCACTGCTCCTATTCCTATCTGCGATGCATCTGTATAGACCACGTACGGTCTCTCTCCTGACCTGGCCGCATCTATGTCCGGTTGCATCAACACCGGAGCTGTTGTCAGCTTATCCTTCAGGGTCTGGAACGCGCTCTCTTGCGCGTCTTCCCACGCCCATTTCGCCTTGTTGCTCGTCAGATCGAACAACGGTCGAGCTATTTGCGAGAAACCGAGTATAAACTTGCGGTAATAGCCGCACATTCCTAGAAACGTCCTTACGTCCGGAACGCCCTTCGGTTTCGGATAACTTCTTATCTTCTCAACCTTTCCTGGGTCTGCATGCACACCCTCGCCCGAAATCTCGTAGCCCAGAAACGCTACTCTCTTCCTCATCAAGACACACTTCTGAGGCTTTAACTTCAGGTTGGCCTTCTGCAGTGCCAGTAGTACGCTTTCCAAGACTTCGAGGTGTCTCTCTTTCGTCTCCGTCGCAATCAAAATATCATCTATATATACGAACACCTCCTTATCTCTCAACGGTCCTAGCACTGCGTCCATCAGCCTCTGGAATCTGGCCGGCGAGGTACACAATCCAAAGGGTAACACCCTAAATTGGAACAAACCCTCGGACGTAGTGAACGCGCTTTTTCTTTTCGCCTCGTCCGACAAGGGTATTTGCCAGTACCCTGCCGCCATGTCGAGAGTACTGAAGTACTTCTTCCCCCTCAGACTCTGCAACATAACCTCAATCCGCGGCAGCGGGTACGCGTCTTGCTTGGTATGCTTATTGAGCTCTCTGTAGTCAATGCATAACCTCAGCGACCCGTCTTTTTTCTTTACTAGCACCACTGGCGACGCCCAGTCGGATTCCGATTCCTCAATAATTCCCCTGTCCAGAAGCTCCTTGATCATGTTCTTGAACTCAGCCCTTGCGCCGATGGGTACTGGACGTGTCTTTTGGCGGATCGGTGCGGTACTTCCAGTGTCCACCTCATGCACTACCAGGCTCGTCTGAGTTAGCTCCCGATCCTCGACAGCGAACACCGCGTTAAATTTTTCCACTACCTTCCACAAAGTCGGTTCCAGCGCCACCGATTCACTGTTTGCGCAGAGGTATTCCTCCAACACGCGCCTTCTTTCGGTAGGCGGTAGAGCTGGTTTTCCCAGAACAAGCATATCTGTCGTTGCCTGGTTTGTTACTACCTTCGAATACGCGGTCTCCTCCGTCTCCCATGTGCCCACTTCTTGCCCTGCCTTTATTACCAAAGGCTCCGCAGTATGGTTCCAAACCTGGACTTCTGCTACTCCCGTCTCATCGAGCGCACACAGTCCTGAGTATAGGCACTCCGATCCGGAAACAAATACACACTCGCTCCTTTGTGGCCCTCCTGTCACAGAGATCCACTTCACTTCTCCCGGGGCTACATATGCTCTCTGCTTCACCACTGCCTTGATGTGGCCGTTGCCAGTCTCCACCACCTGAGGCTGTTCCACCGGTTGACTGTTCTCTTGTGGAACCGCACATTCCTTCTCTACGTTCCTAGTCAACCTGTACCCCAACGCGGGTAGCGCATTGGTCCCAACAATCAATACGGGCCTTTTATGCCTCATCACATGCATACGTACCCAGACCTCTTCATTATCTCCTTCAGCCATCGGAACCTCCACTATGGCCATGAATTTCATGTGGTTCCCTGAAGCATCTCGTATTTTCCTAGCGGAATCCACCGCTATCTCCGTCACCCGACAACCTTCCTTCCGCAGTTGTCGCAGAAATACTTCCGGCAAAATTGAGATTTCCGATCCTGTGTCCAACAAGGCGGAAAACTCTCTACCAAGAATCTTCACCTTAGTTATAGACTTCGGTCCATACGATGGTGGTGCCTCGCCATCCGGCCTCCGACCTCCACCACTCTCATTTCTTGCCTCCACCTCTGCGGCTTTGCTTCCAAACTCTCTTCGTTGAGGACAGTCTTTAGCTAAATGCGTTGTGCCTTGGCAGCGGTAGCATCTTCTCACTGTTTTCGTCAATGGCACATGTGCTTCCTTACTCGCAGAAGAGTGTGGCGCACTCTCCTTACTCACTGCTGCCTCATTCTTGATACCTTGAGGCAAATGAGGCTTTTGCTTGTGTGCCATTGCTTCTCCAACCTCGCCCAGTCTAGGCTCTGCCTTCCTTTGCCGTTGCTCCCTGACGTTGTCCATCGTCAGCCGCCTCCTTTCCACGCGCATAGCAACTTCCTTTAGTCTCGCGTAAGCGTTATTACCTCCTTCTTCCATTGCTTCCAGGAAGTAATAGGATTTGGGCCAGTGTACCACTTGCTCGTATAACTGCTGTGCCCTCGTCGTGTCCAGGGCCCTCTCGTCTAACTCCGGGTAAGCTTTTGCCGATAGCCGTTCGAGTTCCACACAGTACTCTGCTATGGACTGCGCCTCGGTTTTCCTCAGTCTTCTCAACTTTCCGAGCGCCATTACTTTTCCCGTCTGCGAGTCTACCCTGTTCACCTCGCCTAACGCTTTCATTATGCCTTCAAATGAGCCTCTTCGAATATCCCTGGGCAATGCTTCATACTGCGCCTTTGCCTTTCCACTCAGCTTAGATCTTAACAGTGTCCTCAGTTCCTCCGACGTCCAACTCCCTTTTTGATACTTTAAGGAAAAGGACTCCACAAAATTTTCCCAGGAATAATCTCTATCACTGCCTGAGTAGCATCGTACCTCAGGTAGCGCCACGAACCTTAAATATGCTCTCATATCACTTTTATCCGAGTCCGTCGTGAGCCTACTGCCTAGTCTGCTAGATTCCCAACTGGCACAACTACCATGCTCACTTCTCTCACTTTCACTCGACACTGAACACTGACCTCTGTCCCGCCGTGTCCTGGTCGAAGATGGTTCGTAGTTGACTGACGTTGAGGCCTTCTCGGTGTGCCACCGCTCGCGCCCAATCTGAAACGATTTATCGTCAGTCAGCAGTGCACTTCGGTACCTTTGCAGTGTTTTCAAACAGCTCTTATGTTTGAAGACTTCACCCTTACCAGGGATTGTGTCATCCTCACCGCTCCTCGCCTGCGTCTGATCGACCTCACCGCGCAACCTTTCGATTTCTAGGCGTTGCGCTTCGAGTTTCTTCTGCAATTGTGTGACTTCACTTCTCAGTGCCAGACAATTGTCTACTATTTCCTCCTGCCGCCATCCCAACTCAGCTCTCACCTCACTCACCACTAACGAGCTCTCTACCAGCTGCTGGATGTGCGCTACCAACTCTTCAGGCCCCTCACACTCCAAACTGGCCGTCACTACTGCATAGCATTCGCGCTCTTCCGCTCTAACTTCGCAGCTCTCTCTCAGCATCCTCACCAGGTCGAGGATGTCCTGCGTGGTTGCGCTAGCGAGCTCCTCAACAGCTTCCCTTCTGGGATCCGATGTGCGCAAACTTTTCGCAACCTCGGCCACTAGCCTCAGCTCACCCTCTTTCACACGCTTTATGAGGCGGTCACAAACCTTTAGCTCATCGAGCTCTTCAAAACGTGTCTTCTCCTCGGCAGGCATCTGATCTTCCACCTCCATTGTTGTCTCTGGTGGCACACCACCTGCAACATTTGTCCTTCGCCTGCTTGTACAGCTTGAAGCCACCGACTCAGCCATTACGAGGCGGTCAGCGTTCGCGTAGTGTCAGGTTCCTCGCCGGCGTTAATCGATAGCAATGTACACCCTTGGCACCAAAAAAAAAATTTGGGCAGAGGTTACCCTTAGTAAATGGGGTGTACCACTATCGATTTCCCGCAATCGGGGAACCAGACACCACGCTGGTCTCAACGAGTTGGATTCTTCTTTCGAAGAACCACTGACCCGCTAGCAGCGCGAAAAAATTAGCAGCCACTCGAGGTTTTCACCAAGGAGCCGCTAACCTTCTTATCACTCTTGCACTAGTATCAAACGGTTTGATTGGCCCCCAAGTTAGGTATTTACCGGCTTCACCGTTCGAATACAAGTGCACGAGTGGTAAGTGACAAATTTATCACAAATAAAAAAACAGCACACAACGAGGATAAAACGCGAGGAAAAAAATGACACAGAACGAACAGAGGACTACTTGAACTTATGACCCTAGGCTCTGCAACAAATGCCGCCTAAGTCTTAGTAGTCGATGGCCTCCCTAACCCGTTTTAGTCCCAGCCAACGAAAGAACTCAACAGGGTCAGATCCCTACACCTACTTAAAAGATCCCAGCCAGGCGACTCCTACGACGACGGCCACTCCCGAAACGGCCCAGTGAAGACGACGTCGACGATGACGATGACGATGGCGACGACAACGACGGCGGCAGTCGATGACGACGGCGATGAAGACGACTGGAGCCCCCCTTCCTTCCTTCCCCGAACACCTGGTGTTGCGCGCCAAATCCGGCCGCCTGCGTACCTGCCATCCCTTGGCTGAGTATTCGATGCACACTATTGTACGCAATCATGCACCACTTTACTATTTTTTTTTACGCCTACTTCTCTCGCCACCACATGAGAAAGTTCTGAAAGTGTTTGAGGAGGTGGTAGTCGGATGGTGAGAGGCCTGCAGAGAAGGCGCGTGAGGCAGAACTGCAACCCTGAATTCGTTTAATTTTCGAATAGTGATTTGTAAAACGTGTGGGCGTGTGTACCGTGTGAAAGAATTGGGCCTCTTCTGTTGACCAATGCTGGCTGAAGTTGGCGCAATTTTCGGTGCATTTCGTCGATTTCCTAACAGTAGGACTCTGCTGTGATCGTTTGGCCCGGTGCCAAAAAGTTGTAATGGATCACACCAGCCGCCGACCACCACACAGTGGTCATTACGTACCTTTTTTGGTGGAGCTTCTTCTTTGGAAAATGCCTAGGAGGTTCGCCGGCGTCCAACCACCGTCGGGGACCTTTTGTCCGTCACTGTTATCACACCGAATCCACTTTCCATCAAGGTGATGAATCGATCCAAAAAACGGGTCAGTTTTGTTGAGTAAAAGTAGAGAACAAATCTCAAAACATGACATTTTTTACCGCTCACCCAACTCATGCGGCACCACTTTTCGAGCTTCTTCACCTTGTCAACGTGGTTCAAAGCATCCGTAACGGCAGTCCTACTGACGTATAGCTCACTAAGATTGCTGTAGGTCGACGCTACGGGGGTCTTCTTCAAGGCTGAACTCCCCGGTTCGAAGCTTACTGAACCACTGGCGCACGTTGCATTCTCCAAGCCAGTTAGGCCGCCACACTTGCTTGACCTGTCGATCATCCTCGGTTGCGGATCGTCCCAAGTGGAAACAAGATATCCCTCGGAATTGCTTTTTCGACATACTTCAATGATCCCACTAAGAACAGAGATATAAAGCAATGTTGAAACATAAATTATTTAGACAGATAGAGAGAAAAATTCTACACAAAAAGTGGAATTAACGCCCAATGCAAGTTAATGCTTACTTAATTCAGTCTACAGCGCAGAAAGTGCAAAAGTTTGACCTCAACGACAGCCCAAGTAGGGGAAGACCTTCGGAATTCAGATGTTGATGTTGAGCGTCTCGTGGCGCTTTTTGAAGAGAACGGGAGTCAAACATGTTCTGAATTAGCCGACAGAAGATCTACGCATAAAAAAACGGTTCTATTCATTTCTACTAGATGGGACTTGCAGAAAAATTGGGAGCCTAGGCACTCCACGATTAGGCTGAAACGTTAATATGAAGCGAAAGGAGTAAAGGATAAAGGCTGATTTTAGACCACAACGAAATGCGAATATAACCGTGGTACTCTATTCAATACGTCATCCCGTACACCTCGCAGATGTCCTGGGCGGGTGCTTTTGACCACGATGAATGCGAAAAAGGGCACGTGTCGAAAAAAGCTAATTTTTGCCTTTTGGGTAAACCGTTTTTTGAGCCTAAAAATAGGAATTTTCTAAAAGACTATCATATAGGGTTGTAGAGTGGAAACGAAGCCTTCTAATAAATACAAAGCATTTGTTAAACAAACTGAAAATCGTTTTTCAAATAACAAATCGTTTTGCAAGTTAACTCAAAAATTTAATGGAAGTTATACCAATCCCTCCTTGAACAAAAGATTATTGTAATCGTTCTATTGAATTTTTAGTTTAACCTGTTGGAGTTCATTTCGTTATGGAAGAGTTCGCTTTCATTTCAATATTCTTAAATCTGGCTTAGAAGAGTCCAATTCGACGTGAAAATTGTATATTTTTGGATCTGCGCCAGCATCGCTATTGCGGTCACAGATTTTGTGTACCACACTAGGCAGGGGCGGGATCTTCGGGATGTGGCTCATATATATTACCAGTCGTTCGTCGGCCTAAAGGCCGCCTACGACTGGTTGGGGGCTTCGCCCCCAAACCCCGAGAATAGGACGCCATGGCCGCTACGGGTTTCCTATTCTTCCCTAGGCCTTCTGACCTTTATGTTAATCGAGATGGATTGATTGATCCGACATCAGATTCGTGTTCAGCGATTTCGATTACCCCAATGGGTGAAGTTTCGCGCCACTTGAGCGCCATCCTCAAAAATCGATAATATCGATCGATATCGAATGGTCGACTTCAGATTCGTGTTCAGCGACCTGATTACCCCAGGGCCTAGGTTTCGCGCCACTTGAGCGCCATCCTCAAAAAATCGATAACATCGATCGATATCGATTGGTCGACTTCAGATTCGTGTTCAGTGACCTCGATTACCCCCAGGCCTGATACCTGCGCGTTATTGTCATGGCTTAACTCGACGAAATGTGATCAGGTTAACTATGGCTGAACACCCGTCTCCTTTGCAGGTTCAACACGTTTTAAAGGCTCACACAGGTTTGCCGTGCGCACGCTAGTCTCCTTTACATGTTCAACACGTTTTGCAAGTTTACACAGGTTTGTGACACACACACACGCACACACACACACACACACAGACGGACTAACGCTTTTATATTAGTAGGATCCCTACTAATACAGATTTCGATGACGGGCACAAACATTCCTGCGTTGAAAGTGGATATGCCTTTAGTCCTATAATAGTGCAGCGTTCCATAACAAGAGCAGCTTGGCATACAATTTCTAATCTCGTGCCATCCGATAGAGGTTCATAAGATGATTTTCCACTCAAGCCATTAGGCGTCCTTCAAATGTTTCCCTTTCCTAGGCGTTATTTTCAGTCACTTCCAATTTTTTTACTTTCAAAATTAGAGAGCCATCCGCCATGTGAATGTACATCAGATTGCCAATCGAGAGAATAGAGAAAGTTACACCGTTCTGGGAGTTCGCTTCTCCCGATGTTCACTCAGGACTTGAAATAACTGTGCGAGTAAACAACAATGCACCAACCGTTGGTGCTCTGCAGAGACAATTGTTATAACAAGAGCAATCAAATGTCTCCGTGCTCTCTTATCTTGAAACCAAAAAATATATGCAGGGCTGTGCAAGCAGCAGCCAAGCTGTTGCTTATATAGTCCTACATACACTCCTTATCCGATGAATCCTACGTACTATCAGTTCCTATGTCTAGTGAGTATTCAGTATGAATCCTTATTATGAGATAGCATACAGTAATTGGGTGATTGGAAGATCGATAGGGTAAGAGGACAAACGGGCCCTTTCCAGACAACTAGCGGCAAACGACCTGCCGGCCTAGGCGACGTAACCTGCCTAACTCATGTACCAGTACAATACCGGCCTTAACTTTTGGTCTTTGAGCGGAAAAAGCGAAAAAACCGCCTTTTCCGCCGCGTTTCTGTACCGGTCTCCGAATTGAGCGCATTGTAAATTGAAACATATATTCGTGATCAGCACCAGCTGATGAGCTGCAAAGCGCCTAGCGAGCGTCTGAAAAATAGATCGGTGACCTAATTTCTGCCTGGCGCGGCTGACCTCCTCCCTCGCGGGAGATAATTACACCCGTAGCTCCCAAGTAGCAATGAAGGAAGAGATTACAGCCTGTTTTCTACCTTATATATAGTAACACATAGTCATCTGGATTCACTAGCATTTCACGATCACAATGATGTACTTTTTTAAAGGATCCGGTAATTTAATTGCTAATATTTTCAGAAAATGGACTCCACTTTGGAGGACTCTAACTCTGGAATATCAACTTTGTGTGCTCTTATATTTGTTTGTCCCGTTGAACGTAATGGTTGAAATCAAGCTGCGGAGTTGAAACCTTTAGGGTTGAAATCTGTAGTAATTATGCGCTGGAAAAGTGGCCAACATGGCACTTCTTTGTGTTTATTCGCGCACTTTTCCCATGGTAAAAGTGACTACAGAAGCATTTCTTTAAAGGAAGAACCATAACGATTTGGAGACCTATGAAAACTCCTTATAGACTTCCACAGGTAGGATTTCGACCAAGCTAGAAGACATTCAGTCATCTGTTACGAAGCAAACTGGTGGCGATGTCCGTTCCTCCACGTGGTGCCACTGGAAACTGTTCGCTCTGCGTGCTAAGCCGATCACGGACACTCGATTGCAGGCGACACGCCTTTGTGACAGGCCGGCCTACGAAGACTCATGTCACATCGCATGGTGTATGACAGCTCAAGTGTTTCGAGATAGTGCTACGGCGTCCGCGGGAGCCGACGCGCACTCGCAGAGCCCGGCGAGTGTGAGAAGTATGCGAGGGTCCCTGATGCGAGGACGGCATCGGGGGGCAACTGAGCTAGTCCGAAAGTCCCGTAACGTAAGCAGGACCCGCGTGGCAACGCTGAATGTGGGTACGTTGACGGGCCGCTCGTGCGAGTTGGTTGAAGCACTGGAACGTAGAAGAGTTGATTTCTGTGCGGTGCAGGAGACGAGGTGGTCCTGCCGCAAATCAAGGGACATAGGACGTGGCTTTAAGGCCGTCCTATGTGGAAGTCCCAGGACCACCAGTGGTGTCTGAATAATCGTCTCCGAACGATTTCGTGACTCGATTGTGAGCGTCGAGCGCTTCGACGATCGATTGATGAAGATCGTTGTCGCCGCTGGCTGCTCCGATCAAGCCAAGGATGAGTTTTGGATCTTGCTCGATGAGAAGACAGCAGAGGTACAGTCGAAAGATGTCATCATAGTCGCTGGTGACCTTAACGGGCACGTCGGCGCGACGAAAGACGGGTACAGCTGTCATGGTGGGTTCGGCTATGGGTCGCGTAACGCAGATGGTGAGCGTATCCTTGATTATGCGCAATCGCATAACCTCACCATAGTGAACACCGTCTACCGAAAACCCGACTCCCACCTCATCTCGTTCTATAGCGGAAGCACCAGGACTCAGATAGATTTTGTCCTTGTGAAGGATCGTGACCGAAGTCTCGTCACAGACGCGAAAGTCGTGCCGTATGAGACGGTCGCCCACAGCATCGACCGCTGATCTGTACCTTTAAGATCGCCCCTCCGAGGCGGAAGCAAGTCGAGCGATGCGGTGCACCAAGAATCAAGTGGCGGCGAATGAGAGAGAAGGAAGCAGCTGTGATTTCTCGCATGCGGTTACCGACAGTTACGACTGTCGACGAAACTTGAAAGAAAGCGACCGACGCAACCGGTCAAGCTGCACAGTCGGGGAACTCGGCATTACGAAACCTGGACGACGCCAGGTCGATAAGCAGGCATGGCTGTGGACAGATGACGTGAAAGTCAAAGTTCGAGAGAAGAAGACGCTCTATCACGTGTTTCTCGGCGAAAAGACGGCCGATAACTGGCGGAAGTATCAGAAAGCGAAGAAATCTGCAAAGAAGGCCGTGACTGTTGCAAAAGCCACTCATTATGGAGATGTCGCGTGGGAGAAGTTTGAGTCGCGCGATGGTGAGCGGTATCTGTACCGACTTGCAAAGTTTCGCCATCGGCAGACCGAGGATATTGAGAAGTTTTTCGGCATCAATGATGAGAACGGCCATCTTCTTAGGGACCGCAAGAAGGCAGTGAAGCGATGGCGTGATTACTTTGAGGAGATCTCTACGGTAGAGTTCCCTCGTCCAGCCATCCCTTCAACGGCTCCAACCCACGGCCCCGTCCAGAAAATCACCGTGGAGGAGACAGAAGCGGCTTTGAAGAAGATGAGGCCAGGCAAAGCAACTGTGCCCGACGACGTGGCAGCAGAACTGTGGAAGTCGAAGTTGTGGTACCCTGCTGAGTGGTTGGCGAAGTTCTTTAACCAGGTTGCTGCGGAGAAGAAGGTGCCTGAGTGTTGGCGCCAAAGCACGACGATTCCGATTTGGAAGAAGAAGGGCAGTCCTGCAGACTGCTACCATCCAATTCGGTTGCTTTAGCACAGCATGAAGATCTTTGAGCGAATTGTCGACGGACGAATTCGTGACACCGTACAGCTTTCCAGCAATCAGTGCGGTTTCGTAGCTGGCTGTGGCACCATTGATGCCATACACGCCGCCCGCCTCCTGTTAGAGAAGCACCGCGAGAAACAGAAGCCAGTGCCTTCCTCGACTTGGAGAAGGCCTTTGACCGCGTACCGCGTGAAGTGATATGGTACGCCTTGCGACATCATGGAGTTCCCGAAGAGCTCATAGAGTGGGTGCGAATTCTCTACTCTTCTCCAAAGAGTCGAGTTCAAGCTGCAGCTGGAACCTCGATGGAGTTTCCCATCTCTGTCCGGGTACACCAGGGTTCTGCGCTTTCCCCGCTCCTCTTTGTTGTTGTCATGGATGCCATCACACGAGATTTTCAGAAGCCCGTTCCTTGGACGTTGCTTTATGTTGATGACGTACTGCTCGCAAGCGAAGATAAAGATAAACTCGAGCGAGAGGTGCAAGCTTGGTGTGATCGTTTGGAGCGGTTTGGACTCAGATTAAACGTGAAGAAGACCGAATATCTAACGAAGGACGTTATTGAGTCCACTTACATCAAGGTCAACGGCATCGAGCTCCCACGCACCTCGGTCTTTACGTACCTAGGATCAGCAGTCGTGTCTGACGGGAAACTGATGGTTGAAATGAACTCACGCGTGAGTGCAGCTTAGTCCAAGTGGCGCTCGATGACTGGCGTGCTCTGTGATAGGAAGATACCGGAGTTCTTGAAGTCGAAAATATATAGAGCCGTCATCCGGCCGGTAGCGATGTACGGAGCTGAGTGTTTGCCTGCGACAAAGGAAACGGAAAGTCGCCTCAGCGTAATGGAAACGAAGATGCTACGCTGGACGGCAAAGTTACGCGCCTGGATCGCATCCGAAATGATGCCATTCGGCAAAAGTTTGGTGTGGCGCCGATAGCTGACAAGATGCGCGAAGTTCGCCTACGATGGTACGGCCACGTTCTGCGTGGAAACTTGGAAAGCGGGTTAGAGGGCGCTCGAAGCAGCGCTGGTTAGATACGTTACATACGGACTTGAAGATTACTGGTGTTCACTCTGATCTGGCGCTGGATCGGGAAAGGTGGCGTCATAACACCAGAATAGCGGACCGCGTTACGATACGTGATAAACGCTGAAGAAGAAGAAGGAGAAGTTACGAAGCAAACTCACTCCAAAAGTGAATTGAGTGAAATTGAAAAAAATTTCAAAAATGGGAAAATAACCCACGAGTGCATTCACCAACTAAATCTGACTCGAACGGTGGTTCAGTTTCCATTTTGCGTTCATTTGCACAAGGATTATCACAAATCAAATGCCCAATAGCCCTGGTCGGGACTCAAATTAGGTGCGGAGTCAGTCCCGTTGCCTGCCCATGTGACTCGTCGCGCCGTCTGAGGACGCCGTAAATCTCCTAAACGGAGTCTTCACACCTCTGATGTTGCGGTGTATTATTGATCCTGCCTACCAAACACCGCAGAGGTGGTGTGGTCCACGGTCCAGCTTTGACCATATTTTGACATTCTTCTCCCTTTTATTTCTTTTATTGCACAATTTTACCAATACTTTGTGCAGTCTTATTCGCTTTATTTCCACTTCAATTCAATTTTTTACATAAATATCTATTATTATTTTTTTAGTTTGAATTTTTGGGCGCATGGGAGTTGGGGACCTAAATAAAGCGGAAGTAAGGTGCGTGGCGCATCCCAGAAAGCTTTAAGTTCTAGTACCGATCGTCGTCAACCTTCTCGTAAGCGCCGACTAGAATTTTATCAGTCTTTTTTTATTTTATTTTTTTCTAGAATGCCCGTTGAAGTATAATGGAATGCGTGGAGATCCTCAAAATGGAACCGGACTTTTCTAAGAAGTTGTGAGCTTTGACATGTCCATCGGCAGGTCATCGCAAGTCTCTGTGCTAAGTGTGCAAATTGTTTCGACGACATCTGTAGAAATAGAATACGTGGCGCATCCTATAAACGGATTCGTTGAAGTCTGCCTTGACTGAGAGGAATGAATCTCTCCGAAGGTAAAAATCTTCTTTCTGCTGTTGGAAAATTGTTACCAGCCTTGCCTGAGAAGGACGAAACACTGACTTGAACATCAGTTGGACAAGTCATTGAATATGCCAAATACGCAATCAAATTACACATCGCGTCAATTAGAATGCTTGGCGCCTCTCAAAAGGGATTGATTTTTGCCGTCCTTTATCCTTAATTCATATGTGTTATCTTTACCTGTATGGAAAGGATAGGGCACTGATTTATTCATCGGCAGGCCACAGCAAGTCATTGTATGGCCAAACGCATTCAAATTGCCTCCACGACATCCTGTAGAAGTGGAATGCGTGGCGCATCCCAAAAGGGTTTAGTGTTGCCAACCTTTATGTTTTTTACGTTTATCACTATCTTCAAGGGCTGGTGAGAAGGCGTGGTCCTATTAATTGCTATTGTTGTATTATACAATTTTTGGCGCTTTCGGACTTGTCCATCGGTTGGAAACCGCAAATCAAAGTCAAATTGGCTCCACGACATCCCGTGGAAGAAATAAAGAATAAAAGTCACCGTTACTAAGTGCCTTTGCGGGTTGCGCCCGCATTCTATTATACTTGAACAGGTATTGCAGAAAAATAAAAAGAATGGGGATAAAATTCTAGTCGGTTCTTACGAGAAGGTCGACGATCGGTACTAGAACTTAAAGCTTTCTGGGATGCTCCACGCACTTTACTTCCGCTTTACTTAGGTCTCCAACTCCCATGCGCCCAAAAATTCAAACTAAAAAAATATTAATAGGAGTTTTAGCCTATCTAAAAAATTGAATTAAAGTGGAAATAAAGCGAATAAGACTGCACAAAGTATTGGTAAAATTGTGCAATAAAAGAAATAAAAGGGAAAAGAATGTCAAAATATGGTCAAAGCTGGACCGTGGAACACACCACCTCTGCGGTGTTTGGTAGGCAGGATCAATAATACACCGCAACATCAGAGGTGTGAAGACTCCGGTTAGGCGATTTACGGCGTCCTCAGACGGCGTGACGGGTCACATGGGCAGGCAACGGGACTGACTCCGCACCTAATTTGAGTCCCGACCAGGGCTATTGGGCATTTGATTCGTGATGATCCTTGTGCAAATGAACGCAAAATGGAAACTGAACCACCGTTCGAGTCAGATTTAGTTGGTGAATTGGGTAATTTTGGGTAATTTTCCCATTTTTGAAATTTTTTCAATTTCACTCAAATCACATTTGGAGTGAGTTTGCTTCGTAACTGAGTGGCTGAAATGACTTCTAGCTTGGTCGAAATCCTACCTGTGGAAGTGTATAAGAAGTGTTCATAGGCCTCCAAATCTTTAAGCTTCTTTCTTCAAAGAAATGCTTCTGTAGTCGCCATGGGAAAAGTGCGCGGATAAACACAAAGAAGTGCCAAGTTGGCCACTTTGCCAGCGCATAATTACTACAGATTTCAACCCTAGAGGTTTCAACTCCGCAGCTTGATTTTAACCATTACGTTCAACGAGAAAAACAAATAAAAAAGCACACAAACTTGATATTCCAGAGTTAGAGTCCTCCAAAATAAAGACATTTCTAAAATTAATGGCACTTAAAGAATCAGAGGCGGAAATTAGGGCACTGAACTATTTTTCAGGCGCTCGCTAGGTGACTTACAGCTCATCGGGAAGAGGGCTCGGTGCTGATCACGAATATGTGTTTCAATTTACAATGCGCTCAATTTGAAGAGCACTACAGAAAAGCGGCGGAAAAGGCGGTTTTTTTCGCTTTTTCCCCCAAAGACCAAAAGTTAAGGCCGGTATAGTACCAGGGCGTCGCTGCCGAGGGTGAGGATTGGGTATAATCCGACATCTTCGTTCCTTCGGTAAGCTCGTCCTTAAGCATGAGAACATCGTGTTCGTCTGAGAGTCGATAAGTATCCGAGAGAAGGAAATATCGAAGCAGAAGAATATGGAAACTATACTATAGTTACGCTATAGCTTTAAACTATATGATGATTTCTCGACTGTAGGAAAAACACGTGAAGATGTTATCAACGGCTGATTTACTGGAGGACATTTGAGGAGGTGGTAGAAAAGGGATCCGCACAATCGCTAAGTACAATCTCGTCCTCGAGCGT
The DNA here is from genome assembly GCA_947359475.1 of Heligmosomoides polygyrus bakeri. Taxonomy (NCBI): domain Eukaryota; kingdom Metazoa; phylum Nematoda; class Chromadorea; order Rhabditida; family Heligmosomidae; genus Heligmosomoides; species Heligmosomoides polygyrus. The sequence goes on along the minus strand of OX375865.1, from coordinate 19,563,899 downwards.
GCGTAGGTGGTTGTGGATGAAGTGGATTACATCTCGAAGATTTTCAAATCTTTCATTTCCAAGAAATAAGCACGTGGGGTGTGAACGAAGAAGATTAGGTAAAGAGAAGAGATTTATGTCTCTTCGCTCAAAAAAAAGGCTGATGGAGACGATGAGCAGTTTATTCTGTGCAGCAATCGATTCGGTAGCTTAAACCTATACTGTCTTGTTAACAAATTTCACTTTCTCTAGAAGCAGTATTCTATCTGAGTGTATACAAAACAGAGATCAGAAATGCTATAAAATTGTGAACCTTTTTTAAGAAGTATTCATATTTTTCACAAATGTACGAGCGAAAAATGCGTAAAAACAAAATGTTATAGTAACAAAATTGAAGAAAAAACAGTGGATGATTTTAACTACTACATTATTTTAATGGTATTTTTCAGTATCCAAAAATCAGCGTTATAGAAGAATTACAAAATACACATTGGCATGTTATAAGCCTGTGCAGACGATTCGTCAGGTATCAGCCTGTGTTTATAAAATGCCATTTTTCGTTGACAAAGGGAAGAATTTGGCAGGAGAGAAGTAAAATATAAATTTGATTAGTACTCCAACACGCCTGTCAGCGTGCGTCGCACTTGCGCGCTTCGCGCGACTTTAGAAAGTCACTAAGCCAAAATCACTCACTTCAAGCAACTGCTCTACTAGTGCTGTTTTCTTGTCAACCTAGTAGCATAAAAAGAGGTCTTTGAAAACATTAATATTTTCGAACCTAGGTTAACCTTATTTAAGATCAGGTCAGTAGTTTTTAGATATGAAGCCGTCCAGCTCTCCCACCCTCCATCTTCGCCATCACTTTAACGTCGGCACCATCTTCAGTCAGTTCAGAAGCGCAAAAAAATGCGCGAATCAGTGCCTTCGTCCCATAGACTGTTTGCCAACCTCTCTGATGCCTACAGCACGGCTCTCAACTCGAGAGCCAAAACGATTGCAGGCACATTCATCTCTAAAACTTAAAAGCTCAATGTCAGGCAAAAATCGACATTATTGACAAGTACTAAGCAAGTGGTCGATTTTGGTCATATGATCCTTCTGTCCCAAAGTCCTTCTGTCCCAAAGAAGATTTCGCACCGCTTCCCACACCATGTGGAATAGAATTATTTTCTATGCAAGACCACTGCAGCGGTGAGGATCAAGGACGCGGAACCGTCATCGACAGAGTAGCAGAATACTTCCAGCTAATACATCCGCCGACAAATATACCCGCTTGTCTCCCTCTCCGATCGGTTGAATCTAGGAAAAATCCGGAATCACCGGTCAGAAAAACGACAATGTTCATCGTTACTGGCCTCTCCATTGAAACCTTCCACCTGATGTGGAACACTCCGTCGAGATTAATACTGTCTCCCACCCCTATTGGTTAAATCTGGGGAAAACCGAAATAACCGGTTAGAAGATCAATAATATTGATAAATATTGGCCTTTCCATTGAAACTTTCTATTTGATGTAAAGCGCTCCTTCGGCATTAATACTCGCTATAAAGGCTATAAAGGTGCCCCCCCCCCCCTTTCCAAAATCGATCTCACAGCCATATGTATATCTGGCACACAAACCAGTACAAACGGAATACATCCTTGAAAAAAAAAACAGAAATCACGGAACGAACTTAACCCAGTTCAGCTTCAGCGACCTCGATTACACCCACGGTTGAAGTTTCGGACCGCTTGCGCGACATCCAAGAAATTGATAATAACGATCGATATCGATTGATGGATCTATCCTTAAAAAATCAACTCTAGACTTCTAGACTCCGGTTTCCTCCCGGCTAAAGTGCCATCCCTCCATCAGTGAAGGTCTTCAGTCGCTGATAATCTGAATACCTGGGCACGTTAGGCGACGTGTTCAGTACGTCTTCTGAGTCGTAGGCACGTCGAATACGTCTGGTTATTTTCCGCCATTTTCGCGCCCACTAGTTCTCCCAAACGTTGCATGCTTTTTTATGATTCATCGCTTAGCGCGTTATTATATGGTGTGATAATTCTCCCGCTTCTGAAGTTCTTTGAAGTGCCTAATCAAAAAACTTCGTGCAGCATGATTTGCGCAATGTAGCGCAAATAAGTTGAATTAAACTTACAAAACAATGGTCTAACACCTTGTCGTGTCGAGGTATAGATCACTGTCCATAGTCCATATGTGGTCCGGCTGAAGTACGCTTATGTTGAAATCGAAGCTATCGCCGTCAAGGTTCTTTCGGGGTGTCCGATGCCTCTTTAGAGCTCTCCAAAATAGAGGCTTGTGCCGTAGCAAAAGTATTGGTCATCCCGGAACACGGTTATATCAACTTTAATCGATCGATGTGGGGGTCGAGCGTTCTATCCCCTCGTCTTCCTGGCCCGCCCACCCCCCCCCCCCTACCCCTGGGCTTGCTCGAGACTCCAGTGCCTTAGGAGCTGCCTTACGAGATAGTGGAGACGCAGACATTTGCCACGCCTCTGTTTCAAGAGCGGAGGGTAGAACGCCACTCCGCCATGTGTACCCTGTCACCTTTAGCGACCCTCATGAGCCTGAATCGTCACCCTGGATCGATAAACTATTTCGACGGTAAAGGGGCCTGTCCACTGGTTGAATAATTTGAGAGGCACAATGTCGACACGGAAAAGCAGTAGATCACTGATGGAAAGTTTCATCGAATATACCTTATGTGACTGATCGTTTCCCAACTTGTAGTGTTTTGCCTTCTTTGGAATTTGGCACTCTAATTCTACGACTCGATTCGTTTTACCTTTAGACCAGCAAGAAATTGGTCCGCGAAGATGTCCAAAGTGAGCACATGTGTCAACGGCAAGTTGTAGATGATATCACACCATGTGATCGGATTTCTCCCATGTATGACGAAGAATGGGTTATATCCTGTAGTTAAACATAGTAGTTATAAGCACACGTAACTGGCTAGATTAAATCTGACCAAAGATCGTCGCCTTCCAAGTAGTATCAAATGAATGAATCCTGCAGAACTTTCACTAGATGCTCTACCTACCTGCTCTACCTAGCTTTATGGTCGTACCTCGTTGCAGGCTTGTTCAAAGTATCAAACCATATCAAATTTATTATTATATAATATTATAATATATTATATATAATATTATACTATTATATTATATTTATTATTATAATTTAGTATCACTTCTTTCTTCTGCCGAATTTTAGAAAAAATTCTCAAAAAACATATAATGTCCCTCTTAGAGATTAATAAAATCATTCCTGGTAATCAGCATGGGTTTGTGGCGCATAAATCTGCAATATCTAATCTATTGAAATGTATAAATGACTGGACTGAATACTTGGACAGGGTAGGATGTTGCGATGTAATTTACTTCGATTTTTTGAAGGCTTTCGATAGGGTTGACCACAGTAAGCTACTACACAAAATTAAAAGTCTGGAGTTTCCTCCTATAGTAGTCAGCTGGATAAAGGACTGTCTGATAGGAAGGAGTTACCAGGTTAAAGTAGCTCACAGCTTTTCCACTACTAAGCCTGTTACAAGTGTGGTACCTCAGGGTGGGGTGCTGTCCCCAATTCTTTTTGCTATTTATACGTCTGATCTACCTGCAATTTTAGAAGGATGTGGTGTTACTTGTAAGCAGTTCGCAGACGATGTAAAGATATATAGAAGTATCAGAGGCTCAAGTGACATAGAGTCTATTCAGTCTGCCCTTGATGCCATACAGATGTGGTCTGAAATACGGAGACTCCCCTTGGCACCTGAGAAAACTGTATTTATGAGGATGGGTAAATCCGGTTATGTCGCCAATATAGCATCAAAAATTACTCAATAAAAGCCGTTTCTTGCGTTAAAGATTTAGGATTTCACTACGACAATAAACTTGACTTTTCTGAGCACTACAAAATGATTTACAGTAAAGCGCCTACTAGAACGTTCCTTATATTCAAAGTTCCCTCTATAGTGAATCAGGAAATGCTTCTTAGGGCTTACAAGTCACACATTCGCCCCATTGTTGAGTATGGTTCATCAGTGTTTTCTCCTTCAAAATCTAAAGACATCGCTCTTCTTGAGAAGGTGCATAACAATTTCACTCGCGAATTATTTTTTAGGATAGCTTGTAGTAGATCTGTAAGAGCTCCTCGTCCTGTAGCTAGAAATAGCGAATATAAGTTGCATTCTTTAGTCTCTCGTCGTAAACTTACTGATGTTTGTGTGGTTTTCAAACTCTTGTCTGGCCTAATTGATGTAGACGTTTCACAATTCTATCGTATAATAATATCTAGAACTAGGGGCAGCTCAGAAAAATTATCTTACGGTGTACCCAAAACGAATACCAGATCATGTAATTTCACGTGAAGAGCTAGTTCCAGCTTCATCTCGCTAAACTCCTGTGTCCCTCAATCGTCGGCACATTACAGGCTGTTCAGGCACATGGCTAGAAGCAAGCTTTTGCATTTCTAGATTTTACAGTTGTTCTTCCTATATCGGCGATTTGTGTTGTACTACATCCTATACCACATATGCCTTATGCATCGTACAGAAATAAATAAATAAAATAAATTGATCTTGGTAAAGATATCACTCGAGGAAAATAGAAATTTTCTTACACGTGAGCCGTTTGGATTGCGCCATGCACAAGTCTGAATTCTTGCATTTTGCACTTGAATGTTTTTCACTTGAATACTTGTAATTTTTTCTTAAAATACTATCAATTGATTTCTGCTTTTCCAAAGGGTCAAAACTTAAAAACACACTACGCCTTGCGAAAAATACAGGATTTGCTAGCTGCTTAAGGTTCACATCAAAACACAGGACAACGAGAGTTATGTGGCGTGCGAGTAGTCAAAATTGCGCCATGCATCCGCCTGAAACCTTGCATTTCATACTCGATTGATTGTGCATGGATGACGCAAGAGGGTGGTGCTTTGGAAAAGTAGTCGCTGAATCGCAATCTGAATCTGCACTTCGACGACTTCTAAAAGCAGTTCAGGATAAACTTCTTTTCCTTGAAGAAAAGCCTAAAGCCAGGCATGACTCGTGCTGCTCAGATATGTAGAGAGCGTTATTAGAGCAATAGCCAGATTGATAAACCAATAATCTTACATGTCACGTGTCTTTTATGTGATTGTTAAGTTCTGAACGTTAAAAGAAACAAGCGCAGGTCATTGTGGCCAAGCAGTAACAAATCTGTAACACGCATTTAGCCCATGCACACTCATTCGAGTCTAAAATGTAAGGTTCAAACACGCCTGGCGCGACCTTGGTGTTCAAACGTCACAGAATTTTTGCTATCCTGTGGTTTTATATGGGTATCGAACAGCTCCACCCTCCCCTTAGCAGCAATGTTAGAACCTTTCAAATACAACCTGCATTTTTTAGAACACCCTGCATTTTTTGAAGAACATAGCGTGCTTAAAAGTTTAAAATCTTGAAAAAACCACAAAGTAATCAATATGGCCCATATAGGGAGGAATCACAACAAGTATTCAAGTGAAACGCATTCAATCAAGTGCAAAATGCAAGAATTCAGACGAGTGCGTGGCGCAATTCATACCGCTCATGTGTAAGAAAATTTCTAGTTTCCTATTCTTTTATACGACTCCTTAACTTCTTTCCTTAACTTTTATTGAGCAAAGTTATCACCTTTAAAACAGCGCTTGCATTTTTTGTGACACCCTGTATATTCCACGGCAATGTTTTCTTTGTCATTTTTGAACCTCGGGGTAATGTGTGTTCAGCAGTGCACAACAGATTGCGAAAAAAATCACTACTAAGTACATAAGTAAGTAGGGTCTCATCTTTTTCAAATCTCTGCACCACTAATTATTGCAGCCTCTTCTTGCTACACAAATACATGACCGAGAAATTGGGAAACGAGGTGAAACTGTTTGAAAACGATTTTCTCGACAATTATGTGGCACGATCACCCAGCAGGAACGGAAAGCTAGGTTAGGTAGTCCATCACACTGGAGTCCTGATAATTCTTACGCCTCGTCGCTAATCTGTGAGAAGAAAAACTGCGGCTGGAGACCAACATCTCGAAAATATTTGGTATGTGTCGGCAGGATCTATATTGACATGTGATCCGAACACAAAAATTTGTTGGCTACACAATGTTAGTCTCAACGCTTCAGGCGTTGAGACTAATGCTGTGTAGCCAACAAAATAGATAGTCTATGACGTGGTGACCGAATATACTCGTCCGCCTACTACTTGAAAAGGCGAATGGACACTATTCAATATTGCGTGTACATGGAGAACAACGATGGAGGACCTCGATGCGTATTCATCGTTGCGTTCGGATTCGACACCTGCACCATTGAATGCTGAGTTCTATTGGAAACCCATTCGCTGATTTAGTGAAAGCACCTAGAAATTCCTTTCATCAGACCAAAAATAGAGCTCGTTCAGCTCTATACAAGTTCGTAGACAGGATTCATTCAACTTTTACATGACGACACTTGAAACGTGTTCAAACGAATCCTCTTGCAAGAAGTTTTGATTCACTGGCATTAATAGACTTCAGAATTAACAGCTTCAGTTTAACATAAGCTTTTCTTTCTGCCCTAGAGAATTCACTACACATAGTGTAAATTAATTAGGATTTAAAAACAAAACAACGGAACAGATCGTCTGCGTGTCTCCAGAGTGCTTCGGAGAAAATCCGCAGAGCGCGGATAGGTGGTCACTATTAAAACGGTCGCGCTTTAAACCTGGCATTCTTCATCGTCGGATTCTGGATCTGTCCTTACTTTGTTTTTGTTAGGCAGAGGAATGTTAAGGACAGTTACCAAGGAGATATGCTGCGATGACTCATTTCATTCCGAAAGGGCCTCCACGTCGGTTTTGAAAACAGGCCTTCCCACCAGGAAGTAGTCGACTTGTATCCTGTTGCGCTTCATCGAGTCGGTCACTTCCCTGGTCGGCTGTTCCACATTCCGAATCCCCAAACGAACTATCTCTTTAGCCGAGGACGTTCGGTCCTCGTTAGCCCATGTATACTGACTGGAGAGCTTAGATGAGTGTTCTGCGCCATTTCCGGGTTACGTCCTAGCCTTTACACTGACTCTACTGAGTGTTTTGATAACGGTCACATGACGAAGATTCTCCATCAGCCATACTGCCAACCTGCTTGCATTTTCTGAAGTGCATGACGTGTCAGAGCCGAAAGTAAACAGAATCTCTTACCGTTTGCGTGTGAGATTGCTCCTTTAACCATACAGTTAATTCGGCTTCCTAGGGGCGCTGTATTTTATAAGAAATGGGAAACTGTAAAATTTTAGAGCTGCTTGAAGCCGCCGTCTCGAGGCACTTGTTTCTGATAATTATCGTAGGTTTCGCTCTCTTTTCTATGAATTAGTGAACTGTGGAATATTGTGGAGGCAATCTGAATGCGTATTTCGCCATACAATGGCTTGCAGTGGCCAGCCGATGGACAGTCAGTGCTTTATCCTTCACAGACAAGTCTGGTAAAAATCCACCGAGAGGGATGGAAGGCTTGATTGGCGTGGGTGGGGAATCCGAGCCAGGAACCTGGTATAGGGTACGCGCTACTACGCTACACAGGGTCGCGAGTAGCGCAGGTGGTAGAGGTGCCGGCTGCTGCGTGCACCCCAAACGTGCACAAGTCAATGTATGGCCAAATGCGCATTCAAATTGCCTCCGCAACGTCCCTTAGAAGTACAGTGCGTCTAAGACATCCCGTAGAAGTAAGTGGAGTAAAAGCCCCCACACACTTCTGCGGCAACGCCGCTCGCCGCCACGCATAAGGATAAGGTAGAACGCCGCCGGCGGCGAGCTCTTCGTCCCTGCCCTGTGGTTAAGCATAGGGCCGCGGCGTTGCCGCAGAAGTGTGTGGGGCCTTTAACGCCGTCTTTTATCATTATTACTGAGCTCTCTTCCGGCCAGCTAACAATTCGTAGTCCACTCGGTGCTCCTTCAGCAGTTCCCAAAAGTTTGCTGCTGAATTACTGAGGGTTTTGCATTGTGAAGGACCCCGCAAGGCCTACTCCAAGCTGAACATCCAGTTAGAGCAGCTACTGTTTATGTGAAGGACTATCTCTGTCCGCCGATCAAGCAGTGCTGCGACGCGCTGAAAAAATCGCTATATTCATCACAAAGCAGTGATGCTCTACATAAAAAAACTCCATGCTCTAGAAAAGGAATACAAGTCGAAGAGTCAGCTTTCAGGTGAAGAGTATAGCGAGACATAATGTACTGGAACCATAGAGCGCGTCGCATCATTTTTGAATATCGACACCACTTTTGTGGAGAAAAATGTTCCCACAGCTGAGTTTTCTGGCATAGCCACAGCAACTGTATATATCTGATCCTTCTTCTGGTAAACATTGTTGCATTAGAGGATATCCATGACGTTCATTCGCCTTCACCGATTTCCTAATGATACGACCAAGCTTGTTCTCGAAAGCTAAGCTTTGCAGAGAAGGAGTGAAAAAGAGAAACTTCGATTCTAAAGTATCTACTTATTTATTTATTTATTTTACACGTCAATAAGACGTGCTCAAAAATCGAAAAAAATGAAGGAGATAACCAGACATGCGTAATAGAAGAATAAGGAAAAGAAAGCTGGTAAGAAAGCTGGACGTCTGTAAAACTGCTGCCTCAGATGCTTTGAAACGCCTTGGGAAGGTGAAACAGCTCGAAAAGTGGGTGGGTGCCCCACGAGCTGAGTGAACGGCAAAAATTGTTTCGTTTCGAGATTTGTTCTTCTCTACTTTTTTGCAACTAAACTAACCCGTTATTGGATCGAATCATCACTTGTGATGAAAAGTGGATTCTGTAGGAAACGTTTCAGACAGTGGTTTGACGCCGACGAACCCCCTAGACATTTTCCAAAGGCGAACCTCCACCAGAAGAATTGTGGTCACTGTGTGGTTGTAGGTGGCTAGTGTGATCCAATACAACTTTTTGGCACCACGCTAACGATCACATCAGAGTCCTACTGCAAGAAAATCGAAAATTGCGTCAACATGAGCCAGGACTGGTCAACAGAAGAGGCCCGATTCTTTTGCAAAATAACGCCCGCCCACACGTTTCACGAATCACTATTCGAAAATCGAACGAATTAAGGGTTGAAGTTCTACCTCATCTGCCATATTCTACAGAACTCTCGCCAACCGACTACCATCTTTTCGAACACCTTCAGAACTTCTCGCTGGTAAAACATTCACCAATCAGGACCAAGCCAAAACAGCTTTCGTGGATTTTGTATATCGACCACCTAATTTTTATGCTGATGGAATAACTCGACTAGTGGCCCGTTGGCAAGACTGTGGTGACCTGATCGGTGTTTATCTCGACTTAATCCGATGAGATAAAAGATAAGTTAAAAGTGAAGCACTCAAAACACTGAAAACTTTCCGAACAACCTACATATTAGTTAAATATCACTTTTTTGGAGTAGAACACATTTTCCAGTAGAGGGGGTGTCCATTATCCACATACATAGAGGTACACAGTTGTGATCTCCATTGTGTGGACATACCTTGTAGCATTTTCGGTCTATCGCGATTGCATTTGTGCGTGTAAGCTAAATTTTTGTGATAGCATCTTTGGTAGTCAGAATGTAGTTTAGACCAATACGACAAATCCCCGAATATTCCTTGCGGCTGCCAAGCAAAAAGAGGCTAAGCCTAAAAAATTCCTTTCCTACGTCCAGACATATCATTCCTATGCAAGCTGCTTGTAAGTCAATAATCTCCATGTTCGCAGAATAATGAACAATAATTTTTATTCACTAGACCTCGAGACGACATGGTCGCCGATTAAGCTCTGGCTAAGACGTCTTCGCAATGACACTACTGTCTACGATGCTCATCGAGAATTGTGCAGACAAAAAATTGCGGACTGCAAAATACGTCGTTTGCTGACTAGTTGCTAGTTCCGGTTCACACTATTCAATTTCACAAGCATCCTTGTTCCACAGTGCCGTCCGATGCTCACAAAAGGCAGAGCCCGGTGCAAGTTTGCTCCGCTGCTAACGGCTTAGCGGCAGTGTCACATAGTTCTGCTCTAAAGGAATGTTCTAATTAGCGTCACATAGTCCTGCTCTAAAGGAATGTTCTAATTAATTTCTCTATATTGTTGTGTATAGGCAGACGACTGAAAAAAATGCACATAGCAGCAATCGGGTCTCACGACTCCGCTGTCAGTTGAATACAAGTCTCAACAAGTTAACAACCACAGAGCCTTTCTAATGGAAACTATTTTAGTCCACCAATAAGAAGTGTAAGGTGCCAGCCTCATTTAGACCTAACAATGGAAAAGAATCTCAAAGAGACCTACAAATATGGTGCTGTGGGGGTGGGACGAGGAGTAAGAAGTTTGCCGCTTTTGCCACGGGCCACTCAGAGGTCCGAAAATGACGAAATACTGTCGCAAAGCAACTCCTTATAATAACTCGGGGCGCCCCTGTGTTGGACAGTGCAGCGGTTGAGCGCACGGTGTTTCTATTGTTAATCCGTCTATTTTATACAGTATAACTTTACACCACAGAACGCGTAATTCTCACATTAGTTTATTATAGGATATATACATATTTGCAAGCATAAATATTATATGTATGCGATGGCATTACAAATAGGGGTCAGCCTACAATACCGCCCTCGTCGTGCGGTCAAAAAGACGGTATGCGACGGAAAAATCCGTCGCAAACCGTCGCATGCTCACAACTCCTTTAGTTTTAAGCTGTTTCAGGAACGGTTGACACTATTCGATTCGTCTCCTCGAGGTCTACAAAAATGTGTGTAAAACTTTACGAGGCCACCGCGTTTTCGCCGTGGGTGGCCTAAAAAAATAACTGCAGCAGGCTTTTGCGATTGGAGCACCTTATTTTCCAGGAAGTGCATGTGACGTGCAGTGTTTTCGGAGTATCTCAAGCAAGGCGTGTGTTGTCAGTGCTCTGTCATGCCTGGAATGTTTCGAGAGTGCGCCGAGCACGATGCATATAGGATCGAACCTATCAATCGAATGGGCGGAAGCATGCCCACTGGGTTTCTATCCTCATTTAATGGAAAATGTAAAGCCTTCAAGACTATCTCGCACCGTTTGGAGAATTTTATAATAAATTTCCAGCCGTCCTACTTAGGATTTCCAGTTAGTCCGACGAGCCTTTGGAGTGTGCTGTACACAATGTATGTAGGATCGAACCTACCAATCGAGTGAGCGGAAGCGGTTCAAAGGTCGTGCTGTACAGCAACGCTAACATTCTTTATGTGCTTTAGTGCACACACTGACAGCAGCTTATACAAATGAAGAGGTTTTAAGAAGCGAGAGGAGAGAGTGCGCCGTGAAAGTGCTATACGATAGAACCGTTTCAAGGCAGTTTAATCAGCTAGGGAGTTATGAGCATGTCATTGTAAAGAACATTAAGCGTTCTGCTCGCCTTTGCATTTGTAGTCCGTTAGCTCTCTGCGTCTTCCCGAAGGGGTCGACTGAAATTGGAAAAAATCGTCTCACACAAGGCTAACCTGCATTTTCGCACTGCTGTAACTTTGTCCAATCATAAGCTAAACTGCTGTGTTTCAGTGCGCTACTAGAACATTTTATTGCCTACAAAACCTACAAGCTGCAACCGGAAAGATTAACACATGACAGAGTTTTCGTGCTCAGAACACGCTCGCGCGTGCAACAACGGTCGATGTTCTCCTCGCTCTTACTCGCCCATATCACAGTTTTCCCTACTCACAATAACACCCTTCAATTCAGCATGAAAAGCTCTATCTAACGGTGTCAAGCATGGCCCAATTGGATGATATCGGTTTTCGATGACGTCATCGACCTTTTGATGAGAAATTGTCAAAAAAACCCGATATTCCTAGAATCGGTCGAAATTGGTACCATTCGATAGCGCTTTTCATGATGAACAAAACGGTGCCACTGCTAGTGTCGAACAATCAAACCTGGGCGAGTAAGAGCGCAAGAAACTCTAACCGCTATCTTCCGCCGGTTTAAACTGGCAGCTGAGGCTAAGGCAGTTTAGAAAGCTAAGGAGTTCTGAGAACGTCAGCTTGATGTACCTTAAGCGCTCCGTTTACATACGAATTTCATAGCCGTTTGCTCGCCGGATCTTCTCGCAGTGGTCCACCGAATTCGGAAAAAAATGCGTCACACAAGCCTCACCTGCATATTCGTACTCCTGTAACATTGCTTCTTCCTAAGCTACACCGTTCTACTTTAGTGTACTACTAGATCGTTTTACTGCCTACAAGACCCACGAGTTGCAGCCAAAACGATTTGAACTTGAAAGAGTTATTGCGCTCCGAATACGCTCGCGCGTGCAATCTGCAAGCGGTCGCCTCCTCGATGGAAAGGTTCTATTCTATATTCACTGTTCACGGCGCACTACAAACGCTAGCTGGACGGCCTCAGAGCAATTCCTTAGTAGGGCGGCTGGAAATTTATAATAGAACTCCCCAAACGCTCACTCTACCAATTGTCGATTTATAGGTTCATCTCTATACGCATTGCACACAGCGTACACTTAAGTCTCGCAGGGACAGACTGGAGCAATTTCAGAATAGGGCGGATGGAAATTTCTGATAAAATTCTCTAAACGGTTCGAAATATTCCTGAAGGCTTTACATTTTCCAGTAAGTGAAGATAGAAGCGGAGTGAACATGCTCTCTCCCACTCGACTGATAGGTTCGGTCCTACATACATTGTGCACGGCGCACTCTCGGAACATTCCAGGCGTGACAGAGTGCTGACAACGCACGCCATACTTGACATACTCCGAAAACACTGCACGTCACATGCACGTCTTGGAAAATAAGGTGCTCTAAACGCAAAGGCCTGCTGCAGTTACTTGTTTAGGCCACCACGGCGAAAACGCGGTGGCCTCGTAAAGTTTTACATATGTTTTTGTAGACCTCGAGGAGGCAAATCGAATGGTGCCAACCATTTCTAAAACAGCTAAAAACTAAAGGAGTTGTAAGCATGCGACGGTTTGCGACGGATTTTTCAGTCGCAAACCGTCTTTTTGACCGCGCGACGCGGGCGGTGTTGTAACGGCCGAGCACCACGGAGCCCACACACCACTGTCAACCCTAGAGGGCGGTATTTTGTCCTCCCTGGTTGGGCCTCTAGGTGGTATCTTTATGGAGGTCCCGATAGCCAATGGGCAACTCCCGTACGGGGATTTTTAATTGGGCCCAATGGCGTCGGGTAAGACAAGGTGAGGCGTTATTGGGTGGTTATCCTTCTCTTCTACCGATGTCTATATCCCATTCCCCAACAGTACTTCACCCCCTTACAATTTCCTTACTCTCATGTGATTGCCGGGATGCCTTCCACCAGCAGTTCCAAGCTGGTGAAGTGGGCAATGTAAAGGACTCGTAAGCGCGAGGTCGGGGATTGGAATCCAGACCTGCGCAAATTGTTGCGGTGGTTAGCGGCTTCTGCTCCTATCATGAAATCATAATTTTTTCATTTTCACACTATTGTGAACCATTCTCTTGTACACTCCGTGCTTTAGCATATGTTAGAGGGAGGTGTTACAGGTGGTTTCGCAAAAACCAACAGTTTGTGTTATTGCCATTAATATATCCACTGTTTGTTGTTATCTTTGTCAAATATATAATATTTGAGAGTAGTTTTACTGGCACATAAATGGCGCCTGTAAAACCAAAGCATTCAATAAGCATAGGTCTAGATCCGAACCGAACCCCGATCTTGTCCTAACGACTCCTCAACACTACTGGGTGCGCCACTTTAGGTGCCCCTTACTGTGGAAGGCGGAGCGAAGCGCGCTATTACGGTACATAGGGTGGGAGCGTGTTGCCCTCGCTTTGACATGTGTGTTCAAAGCATTAAATCCTATCATTGAACTAGAACTACCGTACCGGACGCGTCTTTTGAATAGGCGTCGCAAAAACAGCGATTTTGCGGTTTTTGCGTCTTTTTAATAAAACTCGCCTGAAAGCCCCCCCCCCATTTGAAAAACCAAGGCCATATTTATTTATTTATTTATATAGATGTGAAAATAGTTACATTTACACGCAGTGAGCCTGGGAGAAATGGATTTTCCTCTGGCTACCTCTTGTGTTGGAATTTTGTAGCGTGTAGAACTCATCAAGCTTTAGTGCTACCAGTTCAGTAATCATTTTGAAAATCATGAGCAGGTCATTCCGTTTCCAACGAGTCTCAAGACTAGAGATTTTAAAAATTTTGTTGCGATTAGAGGCAGAATTTGAGCTCAGAAGCTCGAGCTCTATCGTTTGGTATACAGATTTCATATACAGCCATGAAAATGCCCGAAATTGAAAACTTGCGCTCCATTGCGAAGGGTGGTCGCGGACGAGTTTTCGGTCATAAAAAAACCGTTGCGTACTCACAATTCCTCTAATTTGAGGTTTTTTGAGAAACGGTTGGTACCGTTCGATTCGATTCTTCGAGGTCTACAGAAATATGTATACAACTTTACCGGTCCACTGCATTTTTGCAGTGGGTGACCAAAACGAATGAGTGGAGCAGGCTCCTTGTGATTGGAGCTGCTTATTTTCTAGGACTTGCATATCTTCGGAGTATTTCAAGCATGGCGTACGTCGCCAGTGCTCTCTCATGTCAGGAATCTTTCAGGAGTGCGCCGTGCACTAGAATCGACCCTGAACGGGCGCCACAGCTTGTAGAGTGAGCGTTTGAAAAGTTTCATAAGAAATAGCCAGACGCCCTAGTCCTGAATTGCTGTACTCTATCCGGGCAAAGCTTTAGAGTGCGCCGTGCACAATGCATATAGGATCGAACCCACCAATCGAAGGGGGTGGAACAGCTTGCTGAGTGAGCGCTTAGGGAGTTGTATGAGGAATTCTCAGCCGCCCTACTCAGAAATTGCTGCACTTTGTCCCGGCGAGACTTTGGAGTGCGCCGTTTACAATGTATACAGGATCGAACCTTTCAATCGACTGGGCGCAACAGCTCGCAAGTTGCACCGCGAGCGTGTTCTGAGCCCAATAACTCTGTCAAGTTTAAATCTTTACGGCTGCAACTTGCGGATTTCGTAAGCAGTAGAAAGTTCAAAAAAAGCTGAAACATAGCGACATAGCTTATGATTGACCAAAGCTACAGCGGTGTGAAAATGCAGGTTAGCACTGTGTGAGACGATTTTTTCTGAGTTAAGTCGACTACTGCGGGAAGACGAGGAGAGCTAACGGCATGTAAATGCGTGGGCGAGCATAAGACTGAAAGCACTTTACGACGACGTGCTCGCAACTTTCCAGGTGCCTTAACTGCCTTAGTCCCAGCTGCCATTTTAGAGCTGCGGAGGGCAAGCTGGAGTTTCTCCCGCCCTTACTCGCCCACATTTGAGTTTTCGACACTCCCAATAGTAACGTTCTGTTCAGCTCGAAAAGCTTCTTTGAACCCTGCCAATCTCGATCAGTTCTGGGAATCTCGATTAATTCTGGAAATATCGATTTTTTTGTGAAAGTCGTGCCTTATGGCAGTCTAAATCAGCTTACTTTCTACACATCTCCTACACATTTGTTTCACTCTAAATTGCGGTTTCTGTGAGCTGTGCTTCACTCACTTTTCTCAGCTTCTGATTTATACATTGTTTTGTGTTTTTCAGCGAATGTTGAACAATGACCTTACAACAGGCATGGGTTAC
Source organism: Heligmosomoides polygyrus bakeri (assembly GCA_947359475.1). Lineage (NCBI taxonomy): Eukaryota > Metazoa > Nematoda > Chromadorea > Rhabditida > Heligmosomidae > Heligmosomoides > Heligmosomoides polygyrus. The sequence continues at coordinate 19,548,284 of OX375865.1, read as the reverse complement.
AGCAGGTACGGGTGACTGGAGATGTCGAGGTCGTAATCACCGACTTCGCCCAAACCTTGCCCAGGGGGGTTATTTGGGGTGCTGATCACGATACTGACATTCGTTTTTCAATTTTCGGCCGATTACGGTAGGTTACGGTAGGTACTGGTGACTTGGGCCGTCGAAGTCATAATCACCGATTTCGCCCAAAGTTTTCCCAGGGGGGGGTAATTTGGGATGGTGATGACGAATCTGACATTCGTTTTCCGTATTACTCTGGAGTATGTTAAATTACAGCAGGTAAAGGTGATTAATGGTAAGGTCATGGTCACCGTTTTTTGCCCACACCTCGCGTTGAGTACGAATCTGATCCTTATTTGGCACAATAAATATGTAGGAGATGTGTAGGAAGCAAACTGGTAAAGAAGGCGGCAATCATGAAAAAATGCAAAAAACCTGGCTAGCACGGGAGTCGAACATCTGACCTAGTTCCTGCATGTAGCGCCGCACCCCGTTGAGCCACCGACTCGCTCCCCGCACTGCCCTTCGCCGCGTCCCATACAACAGCGCGCGCGTACGCATGCACGTGGGCACGTGCTGATGGTGCGCTGCTGTACCCCCACCTTCAAGGGCCCGCAGCTCTTTTGGTTCAGGGACTCAGCAAAAACGAAACATGTTTTTCTACTATATGAAGGGTGGAGATTCTCGCAGTACTATCCGTTTCCGCCGTTCAGACCTACGCCTGAGACCCTCCCCTGGTAAGTTATTATAGTAGTTGCTCTCACAGCAGACTTTCTCCTTTACCTTCTTGTGTTTATTCGTTTTGTGTTCTGTGCTCTACTGTTTTCCAGTACTGTTTTAATTATTTTTCTTATTCTGTTTTTGGGCGCGTGTAACGCAGCCGGCAGAGGCGCCGACGGTCGCGTGCACCCAATACCAGGTTCCTGGTTCGGATTTTCCGCCCAGGCCAACCAATTCTTCCATCCCTCCGGGGTCGGTGAATTGGTCGGTTGGTACCAGACTTGTCTGGGAAGGATAAAGACTGACTTGTTCATCGGCTGGCCACCGCAAGTCATTGACTGGCCAAATACGCATTCATATCGCCTCCATGACATCCCGTAGAATTAGAATGCGCTGGCGCATCCCAAAAGGGACTGAGTAACGCCGTCCTTTATCCTTTTTGTCCTTTATACTGTTTTTACGCGTGTGTGCCATGTATCCGCGCTGCGGATGAATAAATAAATAAATAATCTGATGAAAACCACCATATCTGATGCGTCATTGGATACAAGCTTTCCAAATATTCCATTATTCGCATCAACTTTTTTATCCAGGGTTTGAAAAAATGATCCGAATTGTCGAATTCGTTTTCTAATATAAATAAGCTTTCGATTCTCTCGATGCTTCTCCACCAAGAGTACGACGGCGTTAATGTCATCAATGGTACCACAGCTAGCTATGAAGCAGCACTGATCAAGAATTCGTCCATCGACAATTCGCTCAAAGATCTTCATGCTGTGCGAAAGCAAGCGAATCGTACGGTTATTGGAGCAGTCTGCAGGACTGCCCTTCTTCTTCCAAATCGGACTCGTCGTGCTTTGGCGACAACACTCAGGCATTTTTTCTGATACGACCTGATTAAAGAGCTTCGCCAACCTCTCAGCAGGCTACCAACGCTTTGACTTCCATAGCCGCCATGTCGTCAGGTGCAGTCGTTTTGTCCATCTTCTTCAAGCCGCTTCAGTCTCCTCCACTGTGATCTTCAGGACTGGGAGCGTGGAGAGCAAAACTAACCATAAAACTCCATACACGTTGGGGGAGATCATTCCAAAGCCAATTTGTCAAGCTGTAGTGGAAATATTCATCGATTCACGCGCCCACATTTCTGTAATTGTATGATGGATTTAGATATGGAAGTTGTGCAACTGTCTGTCGCATGCCATCTTGTAGATTAGATTCGGATCTACAGTTATAAGACCAAGAGGCGACAATCCCTTGCCCACGTCGGCAGTCTCAGAGACAGTCGTGTAATCCATGCCACTCTATGAAATCAGTTGCTCATTGAAGCATTGTCTGTGTAATGCGGTCTCAACCTCACCATTCCGACACAGTTCCGCTATGCTCGAGATGGGATGCTCCAACGTAGCTGGTCCTGTTTTTCTAATCCTACGATCACCTTCTCTTCTACATTAAGCCGATTTGGATGTCGTACATACCCAGTGTTAGCTTAGGTGAAAATAACTCCTCCCGAGACCAGCTCATCCCTTTCTCGCTCTGTTTTCCCTTCTGTTTAATCGTTTGGAGTGGATACGTAGAAGATGTGTAGAAATCTCTCATTAGAAGACTCTTTTAGCATGCATACGTACCACACGCTGAATGTTCGAATGTTTTGGATTAGGAAGCTGTTTCACAGCTAAAGAACAAAATTACAGAATGCGAGATCTAGTCTTCACACTGATTGTAACTACCAGCATGATTTGTCTTCCAGTGATGGCGCGCACCGAATCAAAGTGAGTATCAAATAAAGTTCATTTGTTCATCAATTTATTCATTTGCGTTTAGGAGTATAAGACGTTGTCAAGAAATTTTCAAAAACCACATTCGGTGCATGTAGCGATACAACGAAACCATCATAAGTGTTTGAAAATTTCAGGAGAACCGTGAAGGAAAGCACATGCGAAAACTTTCTTCTGTATGTCATCTGGTTGCAGTTCTGAACACATTAATGTTACCGTGAATTTTAAGGCGTTAGAAACGGCGTGTTTAATCCTTCTGGTCCAGGTATGCCGCAGCAAAGTTTCCGATTTCCAATTTCTTTACACTTACTCTCCAAGACAGTCTACATGTCTCTGCCATCTTAACCGTAACTTGTCCATACCGGAAGCATCGAAGCCTGGAGGGTGAGAAGCGATGAAATCACAGGTCCTTACCACATTCGCTTAGAATTGAATTATTTACCCTGTAAGACCTCGATACCAGCCACTTGAAGCTACCTCGATACCAGCCACTTGAGGCTTAAAGAAACTGATTTGAATTGTTTCTATCAAGATCATCAGCTTAACTGGTTCCATGCTGATATCAGCGGCCAGCTCAGCCCGGATACGGGTGAGTGCTGATCGATCCCACGAGGTGTGGATGTTGTGTTCGATCAACCGGCGCCGGTGGTGTAATGGCGTAGAGCATTCCCGCCCGGTCAGAGGGAGATGCGGGTTCGAGTCCCGCCTGGCGCTAGAAGTTTTGATCGCAACAAACATCATTGTGACAGCAGTGTAGTTTTTACGTAAATGGGGTCATGCAACTATCTTTCGCATAACGCCTTGTGAAGAAGACTCGGATCTACAGTTGAACACCAAAGGACCGACAATCCTTCGCCTTCCAATCGCGCACTAAAAATAAATAACCATTTCGCTGCTGCTTGGGTAAAATCTTGCTTTTTGCTCACCATCAGTTCCGCGTATCTTATTAAGCTACGCAATTCTTTCATCTTCATGACACGAACAGAAAACAAAAAGGCAAATATGATTCAATCCTACAACAACAAGAAAACAAAACGATTCGCTTAACTGGCTATATATTTACCCTTAACGAAGGGCCCATTACATCTCTGAAGATGACAAAACGTCAGAAGGTCAGGACCTGCTGAATAACTGTCCACCTTAAAACGTGATACAAATCACGCAGTAACACCCAATTATTATTATTTAATATGCAGGCAAGCCTGTGTGAGGTGTGAGGTAAAGCAACATCCAGAAAGTAACCAGCAAACATACATGCAGCATTTAGCAGAAAAAACACAAATTTATTTAGATGCCAGATACCTGTTTATGAGACCTTTGAACTTCACAATCTTCAAATCAAGGGTTGTATTGTGTACGCTTCTCAGGTTCACAAGCTCGATCCCGGCTCTGCTAGCAAAAACCTCAGCCTGATGGTTTGCTCTGATATGCTATTTTGTGCAGAATGTAGATTCTTATCTTGCAGTCTAAAGTCTCAATCCCCAAGTTGAAGTTATTAGCACTACTGCATGGAATTCCATCATTACTGAATTCACACTCCTTACAAAAATATTTCGGGTGAAATTGTTTTGAACCCTCCCCAAGGCTTTCATAGTGCTCAATTTATGTGGGCTAAAAATTACGGTTTCCTACTTTAATAGTAGTCTGACATACGTCTTGAATTCGTCCAGGAGAACGCGCGGATTCTTAACGGTAAGCCCTCTAAAGATCCCGTGCATCGTAGTGGTTGCTTGACGTGCTATTTCCATGCAGCGGTCAACAAAGGGGAGGTCATCCTTTACCAAAAATTTAAGATCGATTATTTCTCGGACCTACTCAAGTGGTACGCCTTCAATGCTGTACTTAAAATTTATTCTAGTCCGACCAATGTGGCGGACTCTCGTCTTCACCCTCGATTAGGTATTGAGCTGCCTATGCTTAAAGCAGACTTCGCATTACATGGTGCTTCATTGTTTTAATCGAGTCGTACAAAGTTTTTATTTAACTCCAGCACTTTAAGCGTAGTCACCTCAATACCTAATCGAAGGTGAGGATGAGAAGGTTCTATTCAAGAGTCGCTCATAACGGCTTCTCCGTGCCGAATCGTATTAGTAGATCGCTGTCTCAGAGCTCCTAATAAGAAACCTTCAGACTTCTAAAAGTGACATACTCACATAATCTGCTACGGTCTCATACGCCAATGTCGAAAAGCTTCGGTGAAACAAAAAACTACCTGTGTTGTCTGCAATGCCATGTTGAATTTCACAAGATATAGAAGGCAGTTAAACAAAAGCCATTTGACCATGTGGGCTATGAGAAGGAATGTGGGAAGAAGTCAAGCACAACAGGCAGGAAGGCGAAAGGTGTTGAATACTTTAAGTAAGAAGATGAAAAATTTCAGCTCGTTAGACCACCGACTCGTCATTCGTGCTGATCGCAACTGTTTCTTTTCGCCGATTGGCTGTTTGTTCCTCTCGGAAGATGACCACGTCCGACTTCTACAGTTCAGAAAGCGTAACGCAATCGCACATGGAAGGAGGAATAATTAACGCTGATATTTTCTGTGTCTTTGTTTACCGATAGTTGACTGAACTTGACTTTCCTCAGCAGAGGATTTCCTGGAGCAACTTTATTGTATACACGTGTTGTCCAATAAACGATGTACATTAATGCAAACTGTTTCCTCGCAGTTTTCATAAACGTATGACTTCGACCAGCATATTTGCCTTACTCAGCAGGATCTGCCAAGACTTAAAGGCTCGCCAATCGCCCACTGACGCCTCTCACTCTGGGTCTAGGTTTATCTCGGACACGCTCCTAATCAGCCCCGCACGGGCCACACTTCCGCCTCCACAACTCCGCCGCCGCACAGCTTTATCCACATGATCCTGGATATGACTTTAGGCGGAAATACAGATCACGAATATTACGGGGTTCGGATGACATGATCCTAGTCTTCCAGTGGTCGGGATCGGGCGAAGTTGCACCTGGCCTTCCCTGCTCTGTCTGTAGTCTTATATAGCCTATGGCACTTGCTCGCCTTCCATCGTATCGGCACTTGCTCGCCTTCCATCGTATCGTCGTGCAACCGAAAGCAAAAACCGAGACGAAGAGAAGAATTCTATGCTTCTAGATAAAAGACCTAGATAGATAGAAAGAAGTCTATGGGTTCCCTAAAGCTGAAGCCCCACCTTTTTACAATATACAACTCTGGCACAGACATGTTGCCTCAGTTTTCAACAATTAACTCTTTTTGCAGTTTGATTTATTATTTCTTAAACAACAGACAACGCAATCAGTCAAAACATGTTTCTAAACAATCTACATGCCTCTGCCATCTTAACCGTAACTTGTCCATACCGGAAGCATCCAAGCCTGGAGGGTGAGAAGCGATGAAATCACAGGTCTTTACCACATTCGCTTAGAATTGAATTATTTACCCTGTAAGAAGTGATCCAATGTATAGAAGATGTGATAGTCAATTGGTACGAGATCCGTTGAATACGGTGGGTGAATGAGAAGTTCCACATCAAACTCTCGTAATTTACAACTCCTTTAGTTGTGCGACGTGTGGTCTTGCTTTGTCTTGTACGAGTATTGCCCTGTCTCTGTACACCAATCTTATGTGCCTAATTACAAGCTTCCTCATCAGCGACTAGGTCAAGTCCAAAGACAGGTCAGCGAGATGTGGCCGCAATGATACCTACTAGCCGAATGCTCTTATGCTTGCTGATAGTAGCTTCCTCAAAGTCATTGCTGACTTGCTGGTCAGTTATGCAACTTGGACTTCAGTTCCTGCAATGATGAGATGTCGAGCTTTTTTAGCATTTTTTTTAGCATGATGCAACTAATGCCTTTGTTCAAGAGGAAGCAGGTGCCCCTCTCAATCTACCTATAAGGCAAACTCGGGTGTGCACCACTTTAATAAGGCCTTTGAGGCACAAGGTCCACCCGCCATAGTTAATAATAATGGCGACCCTATGGTTCTAGCATCATAGTTGTCGGCTATTCAACTGACTAAAATTTCGTCGAATATGTCGATTGCTAACTCTCAGTATATCAGAGATTTTACGTTTTCCGGCGTTGGATCAGATTTTAGCCATGAAAGCACTATACTTTTCTTCTCTCCTTCCTCCGTTCTCTCACTACCACATTTTTCTTCATTTTTACACTTCTTTGCTTTGCTCTGTAAAGCCAGCCAGCTTTACTCTTTTGTTTGCCGTTTTTTGGCCAATGATTGCACTGGCATAAATAAATGAACGAATGAAATCGCCTTCTCGACACCCGTGGGAGTGGAATGCGTGGCGCATCCTAAACAGTATCGAGTAACGTCATCTTTCACCTTTTGCATCCATAATCCGCGTTCCTGTTTGCAAGCTCGTTTTAAAGCTGCTTCATTTCCTCTATAAGACCAGGTTCCGAGGCGAATGGCTGATTGCATAGCACTTGACAAAAAACAGTGAAAAAGATTAATGATCAATATTCATTTGTCAAACATACATACAACACAATTGGCACAAATTTCCACAGAAAAGTGGCAAGTTTTGAGCACTGTCAGTCGTGGCATCCATGGGTGAGGAAGACACATAGCATTTTGGCATCAATCGCTGCTGTATTTCACTGTCAAACAGCATGGGCTCGTTTCCTGTGCTGACGAAGCCGGAACTTGTCCTTCCCTGAGAGGAAGAGACAGCCAATCGGTGAGAAGAAGCAGTTGCGGTCACCGCGGATGACGATTTGGTAGTCTATCAGGCTGAAATCATGAAATCCGATTATTTTTCTGTTTTTTATTCAACAAAGGCTTTCGCTAACTGTGTTGAAGCAGCCCCAGATCTTGAACCTATGCCAACAAAAATGGTTTATAGGAGCCGTAACAGCTTAGATTTCTATTCTCACGGTTTGCATTTATTTACGATCACTTTCATTACCTCTTATCCTCATCATTTCAAACTAATCATTCCCTTGCAAAGAAACTCGTAATGGTGATGGGAATGAAGAGCAGCGTTTATTGTAAATGGCATACGGCATGCCTTTTTCATTCAGGGACCATTCTGTTTGTTTTTTTTTCATCAAGAAGCAAAGGCTGGCGATTCCGTCCTATGTGGTCACTCAATCCTAACTCCTTTCTTTCCGAAGGACGGGCAATATACTTCCTTTTGTATGCATTATGTCGGCAGTAGTATAACCGCTTATTGAGCTTTTTTAACTCGCGAATAGTTGTTACTCCAGCAACTAACTTGGGTAACTTCTTACCAATTCGGGCAAATTCGACTCGTTAAATTAACAAAGAGTCTACTCATTTGTTCACAGCTAGAAGATAATCCTTCGTCACTGATGTGAAACTGATGTTTTAACAGATGTTAATTGAAAACATGAACTGATGTTTTGATACTTGTAACACTATCCCACACTATCCTGCACTTCGAGCATTCTCAGTGAGTCCAAAAAGGCTCAAAAGGATATAACGCAAGTGATTTATATCTTGCTCTTCCAATGGCAAAGGTGCCCTAAAGGCTGGGCTGTTCCTCTTGGAAAAGAACTTGAGATGATGAGGTGAATAAACAGCTGCGTACGTAGTGTGGGGAAGGCATCTAGCATACATTTGATTCAGAGAGTATTCCATTTCGGTTTTCGTGGATAAAATCAGCAATAGCTATAGAACGCCTCCACATCATGACCTAGCTCACATAGGCTTCGCATTGATCATCACAGAGAGGGAAATTGAAGAGACTGCTAGAAGCAGCGCGAAGACGGAGTATCTCATTCAGCAATTGTACGACTGTAGAAGTGAGATGCTGCTTATATACACAATCCCAGTGGTATTATAACTAAGTAGGAGGTGCGTCCATTGGAGGCCAGAATCTGGCAATCAAAGAAAGCGAGAAAAGGATAAGCTGGTCTGTCAGCTGCTCCACGCTAAATCGACGTCAGGCAACTATCTGAAATGAAAGATTTGATTTCGGATTAAGAACACTGTCGCAGAAGACAGTATCACAATTTTCATATGCAGAGCCACTCCTTGCACCGTGCAAGGTGACGTCGGAATCGTAAAGGATACACACAAGTGAAACGAGTTTTTACTACATGGGTAGGTACAAAGCTTATCTATGACGACAACCTAATTGCCTTGTTATTTCTAGTCAATTTGCCCCTACAGGCAGTACAGGAGCCGGAGCAATTTCCGCGTACAAACAGCCATTTCTTCTCCGTCTTGTTCATCATCATTTTCATTAACGCCCGTCTCGCGTGGCGGCGCGGTCCGCTCTTCTGGTGTAGTGACCTCAATTCTCCCTATCGAAAGCTTGATCAGGATGCACACAGGCTATCTTTAGGTCTTGGGGCCACGTATCTAGCAAACGTCGTAGTTTTCCCTCTTATTCCTGCACACTATTCAGACGCATTTTGAACTGGAGGAATTAAATTACCGAAATAGTAGTTAACTCTGTAGACATTACATGAAAGTTCTGTGCCTCAGCATTATCTTATGAATTGCAGCAACATAAATCTGCCCTTAAGAGATGGGTAAAAATATCCAAACTTATGTTAAAATGAACGCTTTTCGAATCAACTTTGACATATTTCAAATCAAACCAACACAGCTCTAAAACGCTGGACGCTTTTGGAATCAAGCTGAGCATTTCCAAAATCAAAACGAGTTTCTTCCAGACTAAACAAAAGATTTTCCAGCACAATTAGAATATTATTTGTTATTAATTTAACCAGACGTTCAGCGGCCTAGTGGCCGCCAAACGTCTGGTTGGGGGCTTCGCCCCCAAACCCTGAGAAGAGAACACCCCGCCTAGGCCTTCTTACTCGTGTTACGCTTAAAAACTGGTTTAACGGAAAAGCGGGACGATAGGGCACAATCTTCAAAACTGCTTCTATGAAGCCTTACCACCCTCTATCGCACTTACGCCGATTTATACTTCGAAGTACAAATTCTCGACGTACTAATACTATTACTAATAATTTATCGGCAACGAGATTATAACAACCATGAGGAAGAAGCCAAACAGAAAAGAATCAAAACCGACATAAGAAGAGGCGAAAATTCAAACAAAGAACAGAACTAAAGTCAAAATGGACGCTAAGAACACAACTGGAATACAATTGCCAGCATCGGTCCAGGTAATACTAAGCCTTAAATGATAAGCTGACGAAATGCCCAGGAGAGAGGGAGTCTGTAAAAAAACGGAGGTAAGAAAAACAGATGAAATCACTAAGCTAGAAGAGGCAGTGCCCCCACCACTGCGAGTTTAGCTGCTGATGTTGCAGATAAAGAGAGATACACCTGTATAATGAAGGTGCCCAGCTGTTCTAACCAGGATACTATCTCAACGGTAGGTCGGAACGGCGCAAATGTTGTATATGGGCAGAACCGCCTCTCTCTGGGTAGTAACAAACTGCAGGTATCTCGACCCCAATACAACTTTGCGCAGAGTTAGGGGCGACGGAAGACGCGGGCTGGCGCCCTGTTGATTCACGTACTCCACAGCTGACGGGCGCGCGCGGGATGAGGGCTGGTATCGCGGCTAAGCGCAGTGGGCAGGTGGTGCAGTAGGGAAGAGCCCGGGCTCGTAAACGCGGGGTCGGGGGTTTGGATCCCGCAGACTGCGTTCGTTTTGCATTTTGCAAAATCCATGTTTATCATATAGGTAATCCACCTAGGAGTATTATAGTGTGTTATACAGCATGTTTACATATAACATATGCTTCAAACTACAGATTAGCTAAAATGTTCACTTCTGTGTGTCACTTATTTTAAGCCGATTTTGGGTGAAGCTATAGTTATGTAGCGATAGATATTTTGTGGCACTAGTAAAAAGTTCTGACTCCACCGACAAGACTTCGGTCAAAAAATTTTTTCGCTGAAACTTTGTCTAGGGGGGTTATTTGGTGTGCTGATCACGAATCTGACATCCGTTTTTCACGATTCGGCTGAATAATATAGATACAGGAAGGCACAGGATTACATTCTTAAAGTTTCTACCGATGACGGCAGGTAGAGATAGAATCGTGAAGAACGGATGTCAGATTCGTGATCAGCACCCCAAATAACCCCCTAGACGAAGTTTCAGCGAAATCGGTGACTCTGCCTGGACCACCCTTGTTAAAGGTATGGGTGGTCTCCGACCGCATCGTGAAAAACGGATGTCAGATTCGTGATAAGCACCCCAAATAACCCCCTAGACAAAGTTTCAGCGAAAATTTTTTTTGGTACCGAAGTCTTGTCGGTGGAGTCGGAACTTTTTTTACTAGTGCCACAAAATATCTAACGTTACATAACTATAGCTTCACACAAAATAGGCTTAAAAATAAGTGACACACAGAAGTGAACATTTTAGCTAATCTGTAGTTGAAGCATATGTTATATGTAAACATGCTCTATAACACACTATAATACCCCTAGGTGGATTACCTATATGATAAACATGGATTTTTGCAAAAGTGCAAAACGGACGCAGTCTGCAGGATCCAAAACCTCCGACCATGTGTTTACGAGTCCGAGCTCTTCCCTACTACGCCACATGTGCACTGCGCATTAACCGCGATACGAGCCCTCATCCCGCGCGCGCCCGTCAGCTGTGGAGCACGTGAATCAAAAGGGCGCCAACCGCGACCTTCCGTCGCCCCTATCTCTGCGCAGAGTTGTATTGGGGTCGAGATAGCTGCAGTTTGTTACTTCCCAGAGAGAGGCGGTTCTGCCCGTATACAACACTTGCGCCGTTCCGACCTACCGTTGAGATAGTATCCTGGTAAGACATGCAAAGCAAGGCAACAAAAATGTAAAAGAAAAGCTATTGGCTATAAAAGGAAGGGCAAGTGTAAGCGCATGCAAAAGCTAGACAGCCAGGCGGCTAGAGCAAGGA
>OX375865.1:19456025-19536740 GCA_947359475.1 Heligmosomoides polygyrus bakeri | reverse complement strand
TTCGCATCTCTGTAACATTGCCTCTTCTTAAGCTACGCCACTTCTACTTTGGCATGCTAGAACACTTTACTGCCTATAAGATCCACGAGATCCACGAAACGACTCGAACCTGACCGAGCTACTGCGCTCTGAACACGCCCGCATTTGCAATTTAGCACAATAACGGTCGATGTTCTCCCTGCTCTTACTCGCCCAGATTACGGTATTCGCTACTCGTAGCAGCACTGTTCAATTCAGCACGAAAAGCTCTATCGAATCTTAACCAATTTGGCCCGGTTCGAAAATATCGATTTTCGATGTCATCACTCTCTGCCGCGACCTAGAGCGGCGCCCTCTTCTTTGACGCGAAATTGTCAAAAAATCGATTTTTCCAACACTGGCCGAGATTGATTCCGTTCGATAGAGCTCATCGAGTTGAAGATAACAGTGTCATTGCGAGTACCGAAAACTCAAAACCGGAAGGATTAAGGGCGGAAGAAGCTTCACTGTTGCCTCCGCCGCTTTAAAACGGCAGCTGGAACTAAGGCAATTTAATAAGCTAGGGAGTTGTGAGCACGTTTTCGTAAAGAGCCTTAAGCTTTCTGCTGGCCTGCATATTTGTAAGGTGCTAGCTCTCCGCGTCTTTCCGCAGGGGTCGACTGAATTTGGAAAAAATCGTGTCACACAAGGCTAACTTGCATTTACGCAGCGCTGTAACTTTGTCCAGTCACAAGCTACATTATCGTGTTTTGGCACACTACTAGAACATTTTGTTGCCTACAAAATCAACAAGCTGCAACCGGAAAGGTTCATACTTTACAGAGCTATCGCGCTCAGAAGACGCCGCGCGCACAATTTAGCACAACAATGGTCATGCTCTCCTCGCTCTTACTCGCTCACATCACAGTTCTCGCCACTCTACGTAAAAACGTTCCATTCACCATCAAAAGCGCTATCGAACGGTGTCCAACTTGGCCAGATTCCGAAATATTGGCTTTCGGTGACGTCATCGGCCCTCCGCCGCGGCCTTCACCCCGATGAAAATTGTCAAAAAATCGATTTTTCCAAAACTGACCGAGATTGACACCGTTCGACAGAGCTCATCGAGTTGAAGAGAACAGTGTCATTGCGACTGCCGAAAACTCAAAACTGGAAGGAGTAAGGACGGAAGAATCTTTACTGCTGCCGTCCGCCGCTCTAATGCGGCAGCTGTAAGTAAGGCAGGTAGGCAGCTGGAGAGCTGTAAGCGCCTTCTTGTAAAGTACGTTAAGTTATCTGTTAGCCTATGCATTTGTAGGCCGTCAGCTCATCGCCTCTTCCCGCAGTGATCGCCTGAAATCGAAAAAAATTGGTTGTACAAGCCTGACCTGCATCTTTGCACCACCGTAACTTTGTCAGTTCTAAGGCTACGTCGCTGTGCTTTGTAGAGCTGCTAGAGCTTTTTACTGTCTACAAAACCCACAAGCTGCAGCCGGAAGGGTTCACACATGACAGAGTTATCGGGCCCCAAACATGCCCGCGCGTGCAATTTGCGAGCGTCGCGCCCACTCGATTGATAGGTTCGATTCTGTATGCATTGTTCGTGGCGCACTCCAGATGCAAGCTGGACAGTCCTAGAGCAGTTCCTGAGTAGGACGGCTAGGGATTTCTGATAAAACTCCTCAAACTCTCACTCTACAAGCTTTCGCGCCCACTCGATTGATAGGTTCGATTCTATATGCATTGTTCGTGGCGCACTCCAGATGCAAGCTGGACAGTCCTAGAGCAGTTCCTGAGTAGGACGGCTAGGGATTTCTGATAAAACTCCTCAAACTCTCACTCTACAAGCTTTCGCGCCCACTCGATTGATAGGTTCGCGTCTATATGTATTGTTCACGGCGCACTCCAGATGCAAGCTGGAGAGTCCTAGAGCAGCTCCTGAGCAGAGCGGCTAAGGATTTCTGATAAAACTCCCCATGCGCTCACTGTTCAAGCTGTCGCTCGCTCTACAGGTTGTCGCTCCCACTCGATTGATTCTGCCGGGCCTATATGCATTGTTCAGAGCGCGCGCCATGCCGGCAGTTAATTCCAAACAGTAGACCATGCTCGTCCGAACGCATGGATAGGCTCCTTCCATCAGCCCATCAGCCTAACGTCACTCTTCGAGCGGTCGCGCCCACTCGATTGATTCTGCCGGCCTACATGCATTGTTCAGAGCGCGCGCCATGCCGGAAGTTAGTTCCAAACAGTAGGCCATGCTCGTCCGAACGCATGGATAAGCTCCTTCAATCAGTCTAATGTACAGAAGTTGAGGACGCCGCGCACTAACGCGACTTGCCTCAGACGCGGCGCGTGGCGAGCGGAAAACGGCGCTCTCCGGCGCCCTTTTGCGCCGCTTCTCATCTTTTGCGCCGCTTGTGCTTGTTGGACGCAGCGGCATGTCCGGTACTGTACTTTTTGAACCCTTTCTATCGGGTCCCTAATAATCTTGGGGCTCCATAACAGCGAGCCGTACTCAAGATGCGGCAATACGTACGCCTGAACGCTTAAACAGGTTTATAAGTATTGCCGTATCAGTGCTATTTCATTTCGAAAAATTATAAACATTGACGCAAATTCTCTTCTTACTGCCTGTTCTATGTGGGTTGAGAAGCTGAGCTTCGAATCGAAGGACACCGAAGGTCCTTCGTAGAATCATATATCTAAGAATGCAAATGCCATCAATCATATAGTTGATTTTTTTCCTTGTCTTTAGTCATTCCATTGCCTGCTTTACCCGCGAGTGGTTGGTTGTCTCTATCGGTCTGATATCTGTGGTATTTCTGTCGACTTTCCAGATCGACTATTGTTATCTACAAGTGGGTTGTTCTAACCGCTTCGTCTACAGTTTGCTGTTCCAGCTGTTGTTGGAGTTATCGAAGTTCTGGCTGTTCCCGTGCGTCAAGGGTTACTATATCTGTTTGACTGGCCCCTAGCGAGGTGTATTTGAGTAATTGTTACGAGAGTACTCATTCCAGTCTACATATTTGGACCTTTTCTTCGATCACTTGCTTTCCGGTTTAAAAGCTCCTTATGGATACTGAGATTTCTGATGCAGTTGATCGCTTGAAGAACGACTCGAATATTGCCAGTCACGTCAAATATTTATTGTTATACCTATACCGATCTAAAGATCAGATGGACTACCTCGTTGTAAGAAATCGGAAGCTTGAAGAAGAACTGCAGACTCTTCGTGAAGAGAACATGAAACTAAAGAAACAATGCTCTAGTTCCAACGCTGCTGTGAAAAAGCTTCAGCCAGGTCAACCGCAACCACAAGTGACTGATACTATTATCAAGTCTACTGTCGATGCTAATGATCCTTGTGAGGTTGAACGCCGTAGGTTACTTATTCTTAAGGGTATTCCAGAACAAATGTATATGACACTCAATAAGCGTCTCTCTTGTGACTTCATGACTGCTGTTACTCTTCTCGTTTTTTTGAACATAGAGTGCTCTCCGACCGCTGTATTTCTGCCTTGGTAGGCAGGACACAACCGTCTTCTGAAGATAGTACTTCCATCCTCGTTTCTTAAATCGTTAGCACTACATAGATTGGATCGTCTTCGCTTTTATCCTGGGAAGGGTCTCTTTTTAAGAGAGTCTTTAACACATGTGGAGAGAAAACAAAGGAAAGAGTGTCCAGTTTAAGGGAATGAGGGATGGTGGTACGATTTATTCTCCATCTCCTGTGTCCCGTGACGGCGGCGGGAACGCGGATATATCTATCATCAATCAGCACTCCTCTACGAATCCACTGTTCCTGTTTTTTTTGTCTAGTCAGCGTGATACTTTATGTTGAATGTAGCTCGCAATTGTTCTCGTCTTAAATGTTTTTATAGCAACGTTAGGTCCGTAGTCAAAAATGCGAGCCATATGCATTCTGTGCTGGGCTATTGCTGCGATTTGTATGTATATTTTCTGTGAAACTTGGCTTACCTCTTCTCATGCGCTGTCTAGCTTATTGTGCTGCCTATACAGTGGCTATCATGCGTTGCACTGCGACCGAGTCAGGAAACAGGGAGGTGGAGTAATTATATGCTTAAGGAATAGTTTTGGTTACACTGCGGTTTACTCTGAGTCTGTTCCTAATTCTTATGAAATGCTAGCGGTAAACATTCTTTTTGATTTCTATAAAACTACGGATTATTGCAGTTTATAGAGCTCCATCTTGTTCAGCTGCATCAAACGAATCGCTTGTTAATGCTCTAAGTGATATCGTTTCATGCGAGGACCCCTCCATTATTACAAGAGATCTAGATAAGACGACAACCTCTCCTTCCTTTTCTATGTTCACGGGCTTGCTAACTTCACATTGCATAAAGCAATAGATTTCCTAGAAAAAGTAATAATACGCTGGCATTATATTGTCAAACGATGAAAAGTTAATTGGCAATGTTAGGCGTGAGCCTTCTTTGGGATCCAGTCATGATAAAAGTGTGGCATTCGAATTGTCTTGCATTTTCCAGGAACCGGGGTACACGTACCTTGGGCATTTTTCTGAATGTGATTACAGCAGATTGAGTGAATATTTGTGTTATATTGATTGGAGATCTTCTTTGGAAACGGCCGCTTCGAAAAATGATTAATACGAAATGCTTCTTGCTATCTTACATCATTCTATTGACATGTTTGTGCCGTGGAAAAAAAAGTGCCCACTTCTAAGTCCTTCCTGCCGAGATACCTTCAGAATAAATATTGAGCATAGATGTTGCTTGTTTTAGTTCGCTTGTATTACTCAATCGGCCGGAGATTGGGAAACGTTTCGTAGTTTTCTCTTAGATTTGAGTCACGTTTGAAGAAGTACAACAGAAGCATTGAAAAAATGATAATCTATTCTAATCATAAGAGAGGTTTTTTCAAATTTTTAAATAAAAAAATGAAACAACATGTAGTGTCCCTAGTCTTCAAGAAGGAGAGTGTAGGGCATTTTCTGACATGGACAAAGCCATTTGCCGAGGTGTTCATTCAAAGTGATGACAACAATTGTGCCCTCATTGCTGCAGTACCTATGTCTCTGTTTCCGTGGAGCGATGGTGAAACAGTATATAAACTTCTCAAAGATTTGCCATAATCGTACTCTATAACACCAGATCATATTTCCGCCGCTTCTGTACGGAAGGTAGCTCACGTCATTGCCGAACCATTACCATACTTGTATAATCAATCTTGATTTGCTCGGAAGTTTCATTAAATTGGAAACATTTATTTGTAACAACACTACTCAAAAAAAAAACCGGCTAATTCTGTTGATAACAATAGACCTATTAGTATCATTTCCTATTTTTGCAGAATTTTTGACAAAATTCCATAAAAACATATATTGTCCCATTTAGAGATTAATAAAATCATCACCTGTAATCAGCATGGGTTTGTGTCACATAAATCCGCAGTGTTTTAATCTATTGGAATGTATAAATGACTGGACTGAATACTTGGATAAGAAAGGATGTTGTGGTGTACTTTACTTTGATTTTTCGAAGGCTTTCGATAGGTTGACCATAGTAAGCCACAACACAAAATCGAAAATTTGAACACCCATCCTATAGTAGTTAGTTGAATGAAGGACTATCTGATAGAAAGGAGTTTCCAGGTTAAAGTCGCTCACAGTTTTTTCAATACTAAGCCTGTTACAAGTGGGGTGCCCGAGGGAGGGGTGCTATCTGTAATTCTTTTTGCTATTTATACGTTTGATCTACCTGTAATTTTAAAGGATGTGATGTTATTTGTAAGCAGTTTGCAGATGATGTAAAGATATGCAGAAGTATCAGAGGCCCAAGTGACAGAATCTATTCGGTCTGCCCTTGATGCTATACAGATGTGGCCTGAAGCATGGAGGCTCTCCCTGGCACCTGAGAAGACGATATTTATGATGATGGGTAAATCAGATTATGACGAACTAGAACAAAAATCTCTCAACAACAGCCTTTTGTAGCGTTAAGGATTTAAGATTTCACCACGATAATAAGCTTGACTTCTCTGAGCACTACAAAATGATTTACAGTAAAACTTCTTCTCGAGCATTCCTTATATTCAAGCTCTCTTTACAATGGATCAGGAAGTCCTTCTTAGGGCTTACAAATCATACATTCGCCCTATTGTGGAGTATGGTTCATAGTTTTTCTCCTTCGAAATCAAAAGACATCGCTCTTCTTCAGAAGGTGCAAGACAATTTCACTCGCAAATTATTTTTTAGGTTAGCTTGTAGTAGATTTGTAAGAGTTTCATGTCCTGTAGCGAGAAGTAGTGAATATAAGTTGCATTCCTTGGTCTCTCGTCGTAAATTCACTGATGTGTGTGTGGTTTTCAAACTCTTGTCTGGCCTAATTGATATAGATGTTTTTTTTAAATTCTATCGTGTAATAATGTCAAGAACTAGGGGCAGCTCAGAAAAATATCTTACGGTGTACCCAAAACGATTACAAGATTATGCAGTTCTGCGTGCAGAGCTGGTTCCAGCTTCATCTCGCTAAATTCCTGTATCCTTCGAACGTCGGCACATAACAGGCTGTTCAGGTACACGGCTAGGAGAGAGCTTTTGCATTTCTAGATTTTACAGTTGTTCTTCTTGTATTGGTGATTCGTGTTCTACTACATCCTACATCACGTATGCTTTATGCATCGTACAGAAATGAGTAAATATAGTTATACCCTTCAGGTTTACCAAGGTGCAGAATTTTGCACTTTTTGCACTCACCAGGGAATGCCGTTAGCTTCCCATGGAACTTCGGATTGAGATCTATATCACGTGAAAGAGCTCGAGACGCTGATCACAGATATGTAGACCAAATTTGCTAAATGGATCTCCTAAGCGAGTTATGGCCGGCGGAAGCCGCGATGTCTTCCATGTGTTAGGCGCGCTCAATCAGCGTTGGGCGCAGTATCGCGCGGTAATCAGCGGTTCAGCTATCAGCGCCGTCAGCAGGGGCACCGGCGCAACGGTAGAGTGCTCGCTCCAAAGGATTGGGTTCATTGGTTCGGTTCCCGCCGCTAACGGGTTTTTTGCATTTTGTGATTGGCGACTTGCATTTACGTCTATTTGAAGACGGAAACGTGTTTCAGGTAAAATGTTTTATTCATGACGTGAAGCAAGCCAGAAATTCAAATCAAAACGAAATAAAAGTAAAAAAAATCAAAAATCAACAAAACTTAATAAACATAATAAATAAAAAGGCACTAGTTAAAAGTTTCCGACTCCACCGACACGCCTTCGGTCGAAAAAATATTTTCGCTGAAACTTCGTCTCGGGGGGTTATTTGGGGTGCTGAGCACGAATCTGACATCCGTTTTTCACGATTCGGTCAGAGACCACCCCTACCTTTAACAAGGGTGTTCCAGGCAGAGTCACCGATTTCGCTGAAACTTCGTCTAGGGGGGTTATTTGGGATGCTGATCACGAATCTGACATCCGTTTTTCACGATTCGGTCGGAGACCACCCATACCTTTAACAAGGGTCGTCCAAGCAGAGTCACCGATTTCGCTGGGCACTAGTTAAAAGTTCCGACTCCACCGACACGACTTCGGCCGAACGGTTGTAGCAACAGTAGGGGTGGTCTCCGACCGAATCGTGAAAACGGATGTCAGATTCGTGATCAGTACCCCAAATATCTCCCCTAGACGAAGTTTCAGTGAAATTTTTTTTCGACCGAAGTCGTGTCGGTGGAGTTGGAACTTTTAACTAGTGCCTTTGCTTTTTATTTATTATGTTTATTAAGTATTGTTGATTTTTGATTTCATTTCTACTTTTTATTTTGTTTTGATTTGAGTTTCTGGCTTGCTTCACGTCATGAATAAAACATTTTACCTGAAACACGTTTCCGTCTTCAAATAGACGTAAATGCAAGTCCCCATTCACCGTTCGCTCAAAAATGTGCTAAAAATGGGATTATAGGTCCTCGTCGAAGATAGATCACAAAATGCAAAAAAGCCGTCAGCGGCGGGAACCGAACCAATCAACCCAATCCTTTGGAGCGAGCACTCTACCACTGCGTCGTCGCCGCTGCTGACGGCGCTGATAGCTGAACCGCTGATTATCGAGCAATACTGCGCCCAACGCTGATTGAGCGCGCCTAACACATGGAAGACATCGCGGCTTCCGCCGGCCATAACTCGCTTAGGAGATCCATTTAGCAAATTTGGTCTACATATCTGTGATCAGCGTCTCGAGCTCTTTCAAGTGATATAGGTCCCAATCCAAAGTTCCAGTTGGGAAGCTAACGGCACTCCCTGGTCAGTAGACGAGCTGAACACGTCGCCAAACGTGCCTGACGACTCAGTAGACGTGCCGAACACGTCAGCGACCGTGCATGGCGAGCCGTAGACGTGCCGAGCATGTCGCCAACTTCAGCCCTGGGACAACTGAGGTCGGTGAACATGATTATGAGGTTTCTTTTTGAAGTGTAGATCACCATCGATCGATATCGATCAAATTATCGATTTTTATAGATGTCGTCCAGGCGGTCCGAAACTTCAGCCCTGGGGTAGTCAAGGTCGCTAAACACGAATCTGAGGTCCGCTTTTGAAGTTTCGATCGCCAACAATCGATACTGATCAAGTTACGGGGCGCGAAAACAGCGGAAAATACACAGACGTCTTCCAGATGCCAGGGGATTCAGAAGAAGTGCAGAATACGTCGCATGGCGTGCCTCGGACTCAAAGGACGTGTCAAAGACTTCGATCAACGTGTTTTGGGATTCAGGTAGACGTGCCGAAGATGTCGTCCGCTAATGAGGGTCATTGAGGGGGACGAGTACCGCTAATGAGGGACCGTTTCACTGAGGTAGGACCAGTAGTGGATAACCAATAGATCGCCATATCATACTATATGCTATACGTACTGCGAGCCTTTTGTACTCCTAGGTAGCTATCTTGATGGAAGAAGATAGCTGTACAAGTAGAGCAGCTATCTTGATGTGGTTGTCCTTAGCTTAGTGATACTGCAACGCGAAGCGCGCAAGTACGAGGCACGCCCATACGGAGCACTTGTATATATATATATATATATATATATATATATATTATTTATTTATATTAATTAACTAATTAGTTTATTTATTTATCTATTCATTTATATATATATATATATATATATATAACGACGTTTTGTTGTGGTCAAAACTCTAGCGTCAGGAAGGACTCGAACATGCACTTCCAGCCAACCACTTGATGTGGATGTGGCGTTCGAACAAACAGAGCGGATGGTGTAATGGCGTGGAGCATTCCCTCCCGGTCAGCAGGAGGCGGGTTCAAGTCCCGTCTGTTCCTAGAGTTTTTATCGCAACAAAACGTCGTTATGACAGCTTACGACTTCGAAGGCAGCCGCTTGAGGTTTAAAGAAGCTGAAATGAAACATTTATGATAATTTTTTATTCGGGAAAATTTACTATGACTTTCTTTATTTTTTAAATAACCTGCTCCACTAAATAAAGACACTGTTTAAATTTTTATGAATGTTTTTATTTTTAAGAATAATGACTAAAAATTTGTTTCCGCCGTGAATAACGATAAGATGGTTGTTTGCTAACCATTTTGGATAATTTAAGAACAGTTCATATACACATATCTCTGTCAAAAAGGCAGAAAAAAAGATCTAATTTATTTGTGTGTAGTTGAGCCGTTACACTTTTTTGCTGTCAGGATACATTTCTAACAGCCACTTGTACACCTCGAGATTTCTCCAAAATAAACTTCATCAAAAATCCCTAAAAATAACAATGTGATAAGAACTTGCAGGGAATGATGTAGAATGTTAAAGAAAGAGACTTTTCAGTATTGTTCAGATCTGTTTAACGTTCTGTGATAGATATTGATACAGTTGGTAGTACATTTGTCCGGACCAATCATCTCCGTTAAATATCCCATCTGCGAATGAGATTAACGTTTCCCTGCTCAATGGTTAAGCCCAAGTCGTTCTGCTTATCTGCATATTTTATCTGTCGACATAACACAGAGAACAGTCTGTGACCTGCTTATCGCTCCGTTTTATATTCTGGGAGCCCTTTCTACAAATGGGAGTCTGACGGACAAAAAACGTTGTGTTTTGCCACTGAAATTTGTGCGAGGATTATCGGCTTGCGTTGCCGCTGTCTGAGTGATGTGCCTTGTAGTCGGAGTGACCAGTTGAATTCAGTAACCAGTTTCCCGACCGGATATGGTGAGTGACATGGTGTCTACGCTTTACCCAGCTGGAACCTATCAATTAATATAAGGTCTCGGTTGGTCTTGGTCACTGACAAGCCATTTTGCCGAGGCGTCAGATCACAAAATATGAAAAGTGAATATATTTCAGCTTCTTGCACACTTAAACTTGAGCTAAGTTATGCACTATCGCTTGCTCTTTGCTTCTACCTATTCCTCTGAAATATCATCTATTCTGAGAAAGCGTTCTACCATTCTAGGATCTTGTATTTTTTGGGAATTATTTATATCTTTCGCCGGCGCAGGCGCGTGCAGTGCAGTCGGAGAAGGCCCCGGCGGTAGCGTGCACCCGATACCAGGTTCCTGGTTCGGATTTTCCGCCCAGGCCAACCAAGCCTTCCTTCCCTTCGGGGTCGGTGAATTGGTACCAGACGTGTCTGGGAAGGATAAAGCGCTGACTTTTTCATCGGCTGGCCACCGCAAGTCATTGTATGGCCAAATACGCATTCAAATCGCGCCTCCACGATATCCCGTAGAAGTAGAATGCGATGGCGCATCCCAAAAGGGATTGAGTAACGCCTCCTTTATTTTATCCTTTACCTATATCTTTAATACCTTTATTTTGACACCCGCCTTATCGTAATGGAAACGAAATGGCTGCGCTCGACGGCAGGTGTTACGCACTCACCGTATTTCCAAGGATGGAACACGTCAGAGATAGGGTGCAGCTCCAATTACTGACAAGTTACGTGAAGCTCACCGTCGGTGGTATGGCCACGTTATTCCCGTTAGGGGCGACACTGTTCGGAAGGCTAAACTTAACATGGCCGGAAAACGACCCCACAGAGCGGCCTGCATGTGGACTTGAAGTATTCGCCCCGATCAAGCATTCGATCGCGTGAGAAGAGCGGACCCTGACGCTAAAAAATTCAAATGCTGAAGAAGAAAAGTGCCTCATTTTGTGAGTGTGGTAGGGCAGTCGAGAAAGGCGCCGGCTGAATTCGTACCTATTGAAAAAAATTCGTACCTACCTCATGAAAACCTACTTTACGACCATGATGCCGCAAGAGGTTGAAAATACGAACTAAGTTTTAAAAAGTAGGTAGTTTAACCCTCTTGTCGAGATAGTCGAGAAGTCTATCGTTTTGTCATGGGCTTTACAGCTGGAGGCTAGAAAACGATATGTTGGAAATGAATAGAAAAGCGTTGGTCTTTCGCTCTACGGAATTCGTCACACATTCTACTTATAAAGGATATGGTGGTGGCAATTTTAATGCGTCATTGTCCTATACAATGAATTGCGGTGACCAGCAATTGAACATGTCAGTGTAGTTTCCTTGGAGACAACTCTGGTCCGAATTCGTCAACCCCGGAGGGACGGGCTGCACGCTACATCCGAGTGCGCTACCACACTCCCAAAAAAGAGACACTTTTTCTCTTCAGCGTTTGCTCCGCTTAGCATCAGGGTCCGCTATTCTGCTAGGGTGGGCCACTTCACGCGATCGAATGCTTGACCGGGGTGAAGGGGTCCGCATGCTTCAGGTACACATGCAGGGCTGCTTCGGCCGCTCTGTGGGGCCGTTTTCCGGCTATGTTAAGACCAGTCTTCCGAACAGTGCCGCCCCTAGTGAGAAGGACGTGGCCATACCACCGACCGTGAGCTTCACGTAACTTGTTAGTAATTGAAGCGGCACCCTATCTCTGACGTATTCCGTCGTTGGGAGTACGGTCCAGTGCGTAACACCTACCGTCCAGCGCAGCATTTCCGTTTCCACTACGCTGAGGTCTCAAAATGACGATATCATAGATGATAAAACTCCCAAAATAAGATAGAAAATCCAAAATTCCAGAACACTTATTCAGAGTGAATGATCGTTCATAGGAATACAATACCGCTCCTGTCTTTTGGTTTTTGGGCGGAATAGACGGAAAAAACCGCCGTTTCCGCCGCTTTTCCATAACTCCCTTCAAAGTACTTGTATCAGAAAATAAATGCGACCATTCGAGTCTACTCTGGATGATCTATCCAATGATGTAGGTTGCACCCTGTATTTCTGAAAAAAAGTTGATTCGGTGACCTATATAGTCTCGACGGCGGCGGCCTCCCTTCGTCGCTCGAGATAATTGCTCCCACAGGGAATATCTCCCGAGCTGGTCAGAATAAGCAGCTTTTAAGCAATTTCCTTGTCTTCTGCCTGTGGTACGCTCAGCATGGTTCACTTTTTAATAGATGGTAGAAAATTGTGATCAGTTTGATATACTTTCTGGTAGCATTTTCCTCATCTAGGCTGCCAGTTTTTTGGAAATCGTCCGATTTCACGGACTCCCACTTGGTCTCGGCTTAGTCCATGAAAACCCAAAGTTCAGTGATCAATTGAGCTAAAGGTAGTTTGAAGGATAGCTTAGGGAGAACAACTATAGTAGAGCTGTTCGTAAACTATGAGCTGCCAAAACCACCCACATGGTCGACTTTTTGCGAGGGAAGTGAATTTTGCCAAGTTAACTTGATGTTAGAAACCTCGCCCTCAGACGTGCGGGTCGCAGAATGAGAGGTCCACGAGAGTGCTCTGTCAGCTGATTCGTATATTAGTGACAATATCAAAAGAGCTACTATTTATACGGAGATATTAAGAACTGCTCGTACATGTAGTCTATTACGCGATTTCATTAATAAAATGGAACAGTTACGAACCCTGTTGGTTGATAGTGGATATAGTAAGGACTACTTTAACAGGTCCCTGCTCAAGTGCATTAAGAAGAATAACTTCATAAAATACAAATATTGTCTGAGTCCCCATAGCGGAGATAGAGAGTTGATCAGAATATGTAGTTAAACAAATGTTTAGTCCTCGTTTTGTGTAAGACTTTAACTTTGCATCTTAGTTATGCTATTGGACATTAACTAGAATAGCAGCTCGAACATACGCTTTTGCATAATTCGCTTTATTTACTTATTCGCACACTGCTTGAGTATGTCCTACTCGCCTCTTGCACTTCTACCACTATAGCAGTGCACTTTCCAACTAGTTCCACGTGTGGAACTTTGGCGTATGTGTTGACTGTCATATATGTGATATGACAGCTGACACATGTGGATATTCTCCTCATAAGGGCACTTATGGGCTTGCGGCGTATTTGCGGCGGGTCCTACTTCCGCAACAATATTTGCTAATAGAGCGGATTGATTGCGCGCGTTTTTCACTGATTGATTGCGTTCTAGAACGTTCTTGAATGGCATATATATGCTCCCTTGGGATAGGGGGGTTCAGTTTCTTCCAGGGAGGCCGTCGTTTTTGTTCGTATCCCCTTTAGGGCCTTGTGTTTGCGGTCTCCTATGTTTGTCTTTATTGCCAGTCCTTTTTTTCCGCATCGATATCGTGATTTGCTACGGACGTTCCGTTCCGTTGTGTTCTCGTCGCGTTTTTTTTTTCTCGTGACTCGTGCGAATCGTTGGGATAGTTCCGTTCTTACCTATGGACCCTTACAGGTGCATGACTTTTTTATTTTTGTGGAGGTTTACCGGATTTTCTTGTAAGGACGTCGATTTTTTTTTTGTGGACTGTTATCCCTTGCAGGTGAGTTTGTTTTTTATTTTTTAAATTCTTTTAAAACCTCCTTCCTCACTGAGGAGTCCCGGGGAGGTTGACTGTTTCCTTTTAATGTGCTCGTCTGAGGGTTAGGGACGAAACGAGCATATTGGTTACATAACCTTAGTTCCTTTTCATTTTATACTTGCTGTTTTTACCTTATTGTAATTGCTGTTTACTTATGGATGTTCTGAGGAGTTTTTCCCGACTCCATAGGTAAACAGTTACCTTTACTAGTAAAGTTAAACGTTGTTTGTTATCTTGAGGTTTTGTACCTCACAGCCCAAGTTGGGCTCCTCTTTTCGACCAGTGGTCGACCGTCGGTGACGGTATCTCTTAAGTTTTTGAAATATAAGTCCTTACTTTAAGAATTGCATACTTATTCAACTTTATTTTAACACAGTAGTCAACTTTAACTCTAAATCATTTTCATAATAACAACGACACGAAAACTTTCTTGTGATAATACTAATTTTTCGTCCTCATGAAATCAGCTAGCGTTCTTTTCCTTTTGGGAGAATTGGGGCCAATTGGTGGACTCATATTTTCCGACGTGGTTGGTTGTTCGACATGTGGCATAACTGTAGAGCCCTAAAAATATTATTATCACGTGAGCATTATATTAAGGTTGTATGTATAATATACCTCAAGCTCCCTGGCTGCAACTTCTGATGAAACGGTGATTCCTTTTAACACCAAACTTCCATACACAAGTCGGCCATTCTGTGGTTTACTATGTTTAGGTCGGTCTTAACATTTTGTTTACCTTACCTTGATGTCGTTTCTCTCTTGCGGAGATAATAGTTCTTCGAGGGAGCTCCCGTTCCATTGGCTCATGTCGATATTCAATTTTATTGCAGCGGTGGTCGGTTTCATGGGCTATAATATTAGGCTGTAAATGCATGTAACTTTAAAGCTTTCTACTTAATACATGTACCTGTTCTGCACCTATGCGCATAAGTCCTTTAACAATCGTCACGTCGACTGGAACGCCTGCCTTCTGACTCGCTTCGCGTATCCTTTTACGGATATACAGCCTATAAAACGGACCTTTATTCATTCTCCTATTTCGCTTCAAGTCTTTACTCACCCTAACGACTCGTGTTCCTGTAGTAGCTTGGTCTTCTCGCGTGATATGCGTATTTCCTTGTTGTTGGCCTTATTGTAGGCCTCAAGGTTCCTCCTTCCATTTTTCATGAAATATTTCCAGAAGTCGTAAGATACCCGCGCCTTAATTTCGGTATACTTTTCATACTTTATTTTGTCCTAGTAATCCACATACCCTGATTGCTGGACCGGAATTTGTGAACCCAGCTTGAACTGGCCATGAGAATGGCGCTGGTCTGTCCACAGGATATCTTTAAAGGTTATCGATTTATTGGTTACTGGTGGTTATCACATAATCCTCACCCTACTATCTTTGTTGCAAAGTCCTGCAACACTTGATCGAATCCTGTCTTCTTCGGAACACTTAATCCGGTGATCCGGACCCAGTCGATGAGCACTTTTCGGTTGATGTGCTCCTGAGTAACGGGATCGTGGAGATAGGACATAATCTGTAATATATCTAAGTTCATTCGATATTGCATTTCAATGGCTAGATTCTAACATGAACACGTTCTTATGATACGTGGCGTTCATATAACACCTTTTATAAAGTTAGAGTCTGGAACAAGAATTAATATGTGACAGAAATAGACAAATACTGGGCCTAAATCACAAGAGCTGCTTTATATACTTGTTTTGCCGCCTCCTCATTGGTCAGCCCATAACATTGGCGCCTTTTTCATGTGGGATCTATTGTTTCTATCTACACTTTTGACCAATAACAGTGTTACTATTATTTTTATTTTACTTGCAATGTTTTGGGTCAACTGTTTTCTTCTGTTGTTTACCTTACTATGCTTCTATCCCTTACCTTTTCTTTCCTTCCCCCTTTTTCTGCTCTTTTGGCTTTACCCTTATTTTTCTCGCATTTCTCCATTCCGTGCCATTCATTGATAAGAGGGCCATACCTCTTGTTCACAAAAAATAGGGGCTTTTTTGACGGGGTTTATACAAGTGGGGGTGGGCAACGGGGGGTTAGCTCCCACGCCTCCAAAAAAGCCAAAATCACCTTTGCCACCTTAACACCTTCACACCTTTAAGATAGGGCTAGCCACTGCCCTGCAGCAGTCCTGCGCAAAGTTACCCCCCTCTGCTTATGGTTTGGACCGGTCATAAGCTTAGATGTTGGTCTGCTAACAACAGTTACAACTCACAATTAATTGCTAGTTATTACACATTTAACCATTTCTTTAAAAGTAAGGTAAACAATTGCTATACGCTGTTAGATTTCGGTAACAATAAACATTTTGAAGAATGTAAGCAATCCTGTAATATTTGTAGAATGGCTGACAAAAATCAATACGTTATTAGTAATTCTACTAAACTCAAAATTGACACATGTATTACTGATAATACAAACTGTAGAAATGATAACGTCGTGTACTGCATAACATGCAATCAGTGTGGCATACAATATGTGGGTCTTACCACTAGAACACTTAATACAAGAATAAAAGAACACCTGTATCATATAAGCAAATTTGACGTTATCAACTACCTTTACAACCATTTTAATCATACATGTACAGACAAAAGTATTAAAATTACTATATTAGACAACTTACCTAATAATACAGATAAAAAAGTTCTAGAAGATAAGGAAGCATTCTGGATCAGGCTACTAAACACAGCTTATCCATTTGGATTAAATGATAACGTCAAAGGGTATGGTAACATCTCCAATTTGGAAGATCTATTTAAATATAAACCTAATCACCCATATTATAGCATATCAGTAGTTAGGAAGAACAGAAAGCGACGTTACGGAAAGAAACACAATAATGGAAACAAAACAGACCTTAATAAGGTCATAGAAGACATTAAGCAATGTGGTCAAGTATATGAGATGTACAGGTATATCAGATCTCTCAAAAAGAATGTTATAAACCAACTTATAACACTTTGTCATGGTAACGCCGCTTCAGAAAATCTAAGTAAAGTCACGGTTTTACAATTAAAAGGCATCTTGTGCAATTATTATCATAGAAATAACAATATGAATCTCAAAAATAAAACTTTCTACACAATTTCTATTCCGTACATACATAAGGCACTGGATCACATGAATCTAAACCGGATGATTAACAACCCAAAGGTTAAGCGAATTATAAATGCTGAAACATACACAAGGTGTAATGTAGTATACACATACTGCAACCCAATCTCACAATATATTTGTAACTATAACTCCACACTTAAGAGTCTTACCAATAACAGATTAAAAAATACTCTGAATAGGGCTTGTATATGTACAGCTCAGGAATACAAAAGCTACATTGATAAAGATGCTAAACATGTTATCACAGGTAACTTAAATCTTATTCAGGACATAGGGCTACGCACTATAATGTCCAAAGGTACCAAATTTCGAACTCCACACATTTCTAGTAGAACAGAAGTAGACAATTGGATTGTAGAGACAATAAAGGCAGTAGTCAATAAAATGAGAAGTATATACAAGCTCGACATAAGTAAGGCTGTTAGTATTTACTATCATCTTACTGAATTGTTACATAAAAGATTATGGGCAAGAATAGATAAAACTATTTTAAAACCGGAAGAACAGACTTTTACTTTTGCCAAGAAATATCTTGAATATGTACAAAACTACTTTGTAATTTGTCCACTAGATAAGGCTAGTAATAACTATGGAATTGTCTGTAAAAAATGGTATGTTACAGTTATCTTAAAAGAGATGGGTATAGGTAGGAACGTTAATGTTGGAACGCTGGATACTAATGTAACATATGAAGCTTACAATGGTAATAAGAAATCAATAATAGAATATCATAAGATAGTATGTAGTAATAACAACTTCATGGATAGAAACATGAGTATTCCATATATATATTGCCTACCCAAGCTACATAAAAACCCTGTTAAATTCAGATTTATTACTGGTGCTTATAATAGTTCGGTTAAAGCAATAGCCCTGGAATTGAATAGAATATTTCGATTTGTCAAGACACATTTTAAAAGATATAACAATTCCATTAAGGCTAGAAATGATAAGTTCAACACATATTGGTCTATTGATGACATTAACATTAGTGAGAAGATTTGTGGTATTCGGGGCTCCGGTTTGAGAATCTTCTCTGCTGACTTTAGCAATATGTTTACGTGCATTCCACACAACATAATTATCAAAAACATTGGGGAGGTCATTAAAATTTGTTATGGAAATTCTGGAAACAAAAAATATTTGGCAGTTCATAAAACACACGACAAGATCTTTTATACGGATACGTGTAAATATGATAACTATAAGTATTATACTAGGGAAGATCTGTTATACTGGGTTCACTTCTTGCTGAATAACAGCTTCTGTCAATTCTCAAATATAACTTTCAAACAAAAAATAGGGGTGCCTCAAGGGGGTAATTTCAGTCCTTTAATGGCAGATTTAACTATGTCATACTTTGAGTATATATATTCATTAAAGAATATAATGCATAACAAGATATTCCATCCATTTAGATATATGGACGACCTACTTATCATACACAACATGGATACTCTTGAGGTTACAAACATTTTGGATAAAGTGTATGAGAGAATTCTCAAGATTGAAATCACACATGATAATGATAAGAAATGTCATTACTTGGATCTCAGTATATGGATTGAAAACGACAAGATATACACCAAAAGGTATAATAAGACTGACGACTTCAACTTTAAGGTTATTAGATTTCCAGCAGCTGATTCGTATATTAGTGACAATATCAAAAGAGCTACTATTTATACGGAGATATTAAGAACTGCTCGTACATGTAGTCTATTACGCGATTTCATTAATAAAATGGAACAGTTACGAACCCTGTTGGTTGATAGTGGATATAGTAAGGACTACTTTAACAGGTCCCTGCTCAAGTGCATTAAGAAGAATAACTTCATAAAATACAAATATTGTCTGAGTCCCCATAGCGGAGATAGAGAGTTGATCAGAATATGTAGTTAAACAAATGTTTAGTCCTCGTTTTGTGTAAGACTTTAACTTTGCATCTTAGTTATGCTATTGGACATTAACTAGAATAGCAGCTCGAACATACGCTTTTGCATAATTCGCTTTATTTACTTATTCGCACACTGCTTGAGTATGTCCTACTCGCCTCTTGCACTTCTACCACTATAGCAGTGCACTTTCCAACTAGTTCCACGTGTGGAACTTTGGCGTATGTGTTGACTGTCATATATGTCATATGACAGCTGACACATGTGGATATTCTCCTCATAAGGGCACTTATGGGCTTGCGGCGTATTTGCGGCGGGTCCTACTTCCGCAACAATATTTGCTAATAGAGCGGATTGATTGCGCGCGTTTTTCACTGATTGATTGCGTTCTAGAACGTTCTTGAATGGCATATATATGCTCCCTTGGGATAGGGGGGTTCAGTTTCTTCCAGGGTGGCCGTCGTTTTTGTTCGTATCCCCTTTAGGGCCTTGTGTTTGCGGTCTCCTATGTTTGTCTTTATTGCCAGTCCTTTTTTTCCGCATCGATATCGTGATTTGCTACGGACGTTCCGTTCCGTTGTGTTCTCGTCGCGTTTTTTTTCTCGTGACTCGTGCGAATCGTTGGGATAGTTCCGTTCTTACCTATGGACCCTTACAGGTGCATGACTTTTTTATTTTTGTGGAGGTTTACCGGATTTTCTTGTAAGGACGTCGATTTTTTTTTGTGGACTGTTATCCCTTGCAGGTGAGTTTGTTTTTTATTTTTTAAATTCTTTTAAAACCTCCTTCCTCACTGAGGAGTCCCGGGGAGGTTGACTGTTTCCTTTTAATGTGCTCGTCTGAGGGTTAGGGACGAAACGAGCATATTGGTTACATAACCTTAGTTCCTTTTCATTTTATACTTGCTGTTTTTACCTTATTGGTCTCGGCTTAGTCCATGAAAACCCAAAGTTCAGTGATCAATTGAGCTAAAGGTAGTTTGAAGGATAGCTTAGGGAGAACAACTATAGTAGAGCTGTTCGTAAACTATGAGCTGCCAAAACCACCCACATGGTCGACTTTTTGCGAGGGAAGTGAATTTTGCCAAGTTAACTTGATGTTAGAAACCTCGCCCTCAGACGTGCGGGTCGCAGAATGAGAGGTCCACGAGAGTGCTCTGTCATCATCCACCTGTGGTCTCCTTGGCTGGACGGTGGGACGCTAACATAAGTAAACAAGCGGCTGAACTCTGTAGGAAGCGTCAAATGGCTCAAGCATAATATCGGCCAAAAAATTGCTCTAGAATGGAAAACAATCAGGACCAGTGGTTTTCCCAGTGAATTCTGAGTCGAACAGTGTTATTTTCCATAATTTTCCACTACTTTAACGATTTTCTGTAATTTTGTGGTTGTTGCCTGACCGTCGAGTGTGGTCTGAGCCATGATTAGGGCGCCGCCGCTCTACCAGTATGGCGACCTCACGTGACCCCTTGATGTCTAACAGCGCCCAATAGACATCGGTTACTGTATCGTCCGACCTTCCCCTAGCACTCTCGCACAGCCATAAGGCGAACTGGCGGTCACAAACATCGGAATACTTGAAGTTTTCCCTCAAATCCAGATTTTCGTAAAGTAAAGTTCTGCTACTGCTATTTCCTATCCATCTGGCTGAATCGGCACATGTGATTGTAGAAATGGAGACAGGATGTTTGAACTCGTCAATCGAAGCCCAGTTCAATCCACCCAATCATTGTGCGCGCTCACTCTGCGGATGAATTCGCATCTAGCTCGTTTCTGACAAATTCTATCGCCAGAGCGGGCGCGCACATCGCTAGAGATTGGCGTACTCGGCCAACATAGGAATTCGCGAACATTGATTCAAATCCAGATACTTGTTAAGTAGTAGTTTTGCCGCTGATATTTCCTACCATCTGACACAACCAGCTCGCGTGATTGTAGAAATGGAGACAATATGTTTGAATTCGTCAATCGAAGCCCAGTTCAATCCACCCAATCACTGTGCGCGCTCATTCTGCTGACAAATTCGCATCTAGCTTGCCTCTGACAAATTCTATCCTCAGAGTGAGCGTGCACATCGCTAGAGATTGGCGTACGCGACCAACATCGTGCTTTCTCCTCGGACATCCTTTTGCCAGACACAAGTCGCACGGTTAAGGGGCGAACATAGAACTGGGAACTGGCTTCAGGCTGCACCGTGGACCAAAAAAGCTTATTATATTTATATCACATTCAAGGAAAACTACTTTGAGGAGAATACGCTCATAACTCACAACCACAATATCTAGATATCAGATAGGCATCAGTTATATACACTATTGCTGATTGGAAGAACTTGTACAAATGAAGATAACAGCATGATTAACTACTTAGTTTCAACAATATTTCTACCTCCCGCTTCAACTATCCTTTCCATTCGCCAACGAATACCCTTTATGTAGTTGGCGCAGATTTGTGGAGTCAACGAATCCCAGTAGGCTTGTGCAGCTTTCTGTAGGTCATCCAAAGTACGGACGTTTTGTTTTCTGAACTGCCGCTCTTGCCACGAAAAAGCCATAGGAATGAGGATGAAATTGCATTTAAACTAACCTTATGTAGTTCTTCATGTTTCCCCAAACAAGCTCAATAGGATTCAAGTCTGGAGACTCTGGAGGCCAATCCACAGTTGCTATCTCCCATTGTTGGAGGAGAGTCGTTGTATAGGCACTTTTGTGAGCTGGAGCATTATCTTGCACCAGCCTCGCGAATCCTATAGCATGCCGAGATGTTGTTTTAGATGTAGAATAAGGTCCTTTACCAAACTAACCGTTGTACTCCTTTTTAGAAAAAGGAATAAAAGCAGCATTCAAAATTCTGCAGTAGAACTTACTGTCCATTCGGACAGTACCAGGAAAAAAAATTAGTTCCGTTGTTCCCCTTGCTGAAATTCCTTCCCACATATGTAGCTTAGCAGGATGCTTTGCTCTGCTGCGAAATCTCGACGTGTGGTCGCCCTTCTTCGTGTAGCAATACTTTACGGAGCCGTCTATTGAAACAAATACGGCGATGGTCCAACCTATAATACAACCTCTATCTCTTCACGATCATATTCTTACTCTGAGCAGTACATTCGTCTGTGAAAATGCAATCCGTAAATGGCTCATTCTTCTCAATGTTTGTACCACAAAAGCACATCCTCTTCTCTTTGTTTTCTTCAAGAATGACGTGACAGTACTTAGTGTTCGCTTTGTGGTACCCCATTTTGGATCGTATTCGCTTTAAATGAGCTAGACTGATGCTAATTCCTCTTCCTCGAAGTTCCTTAGCAATATGTGAGGCAGATGTACAGCTGTCAGTCGAATAATGCCGACGGATTGTATCCTTCACGACATCGATATGATCTAAGAGATTATTTCCACAATTGCACGCGATATCTATGATACTTGGAACCACAAACCGGACAAAGCACGAGGTTTGTACTCTCCTTTTCCAGTCGTTGCGCTATCACTGTTGAATTTGATGATGAAACGGCGTACCGTTTGATAAGAAAAGGATCCTCCATTCTGTAAACGTTGCAAAGGAATTACGTTAATACGATAATATATCACTGAAGCAAAGTACCTTTTTTATAGCCTTGAATGTGTCCATAACAGTGCATGCCGTAGATTGCATTCTAACAATGATGTCAAGGTAGTCACCAAGCGACATGGTAGAGAAATCAAAAATGGACGACCGCTATCAATTTTTCGAAGGGGTTGGACATGTCCCTATGACCCTCCCTTCTACGCAGGTTAATAAGGTCACTAACGCATCCCAAGATTACGCCCTTGGGGAAATGATGGTATTGCACCGCGAGGTCAGAACAGCTCCCTAGGTGCTTCCCATTCTGGAAGTGGCGCCATGATCATGCTTAAATACACAGGCATGGATTGCACTAGTCGTGCTCAAGAGCAGTGCACACTGCGCATAATGTCTGACTTCGCTGTTGTTTACTTCCCTCGCTCAAAAAATGCGGACGTCGTTGCAGCGTCATCTGTTAATGGCACCTGCGTGGTTGGTGAAACCCGCAGAGTAAGGTGGCATGAAAAAACATACCCGGCTAAGGTAACTGTTCTCTTTAATGTTGGTATTTGATAATTATAGTAACCTCTATTACATTTCAATGTACAGCAGCACAGAAGGCTAATAATTTAGATACTTCTTGTCGGCACGAAGACCGTTTGTGAAAGAAGGGTATGTGATGTCGGCATTGAGGGCCAACTTTCGGACCCGCTCTTCGTGATTGAGGACCAACATCAGGGAGGTTTAACGGAGACTCCTTCGTCTAGGTACCCAGCATACTGCTTTAGTTGTGTTCTTGTTTCCTGTAGAACAATTGCCAACCTTTTCCAACACTGTGAAAGGAATCATTTTCTTTTATTTCTCAATTCGAACCGCGTTGTGAAAGAATGCTGCTGGAAATTTTGGATAGGCTCAAGTTCCTTGAAATTAACATGTCAACAAAGGATTCAGAGAAGGAAACAAGGGATGCAATACAAAGGGTTGAAAGGGATGTCAGCAGAATTGCTCCCTTAGTAGGACAAGTGCTGCGGAGACTGCCGACTAATGAGGTAAAACAAGGTGCATAAAACTTTTCCAAGGAGTATTTTCACTTTTACTGCTAATATACAGGCCGTGAACATTTTTAGGGCCAAATTATTATTTCTTGCCCAAACAAGATGTGGCAAACATCCGCGCTCTTCGTGGCGACGACATTAAAAAATTCGCGTTGGACTTGGAAAAAGCAGTATATGCCGACCAACCCTCCGAACTACTGCTGGCCCTTGAAGAAAGGCGCGACACATCGGAAAGGGTGCAGTTTATAAGAGAAGTAGGAAAAACTTCTTATGAATAACAACTGCTGATCATCGGTACTACCAACATTAATTTCAGTGCGTGGCAAAGTTCTATAACATAAATGAGAAGGCTGAAAGAGCGGTATGGGAGACCGTACGTAACTCTTTAAACTCAAGAGTTAGACGAAACAAAGCTCTTCAGAGGACAACAAACGTGGAAAGCGCGGTAATGAGTTTTCAAACTCCTGAGAGGATTGTTCAAAACTATAATGACCTTTACGACTTCGACGAGTGACTCTGGCTTGAACTTGTGTTGTTTTCCTATGAAACTTTGCAGTTCTGTGTTTTATTAATTAATGCAAGTAATCACTCTCAGTATAGTAATCGTTGTTCGTGATGTTCACATTTTCGTCAGCTTGCGCACAATAACATAATAAACTATAATAAACGACTAATAACAGAGTTTGAGAGAGTATCCTGCGTAATTGTGTGCCCTAGCACTGCCATCAATAAAGAATAGCTTGGCCTGAAGCATGTTCTATGTTCGCCCCTTAACCGTGCGACTTGTGTCTGGCAAAAGGATGTCCGAGGAGAAAGCACGATGTTGGTCGCGTACGCCAATCTCTAGCGATGTGCACGCTCACTCTGAGGATAGAATTTGTCAGCAGAATGAGCGCGCACAGTGATTGGGTGGATTGAACTGGGCTTCGATTGACGAGTTCAAACATATTGTCTCCATTTCTACAATCACGCGAGCTGGTTGTGTCAGATGGTAGGAAATATCAGCGGCAAAACTACTACTTAACAAGTATCTGGATTTGAATCAATGTTCGCGAATTCCTATGTTGGCCGAGTACGCCAATCTCTAGCGATGTGCGCGCCCGCTCTGGCGATAGAATTTGTCAGAAACGAGCTAGATGCGAATTCATCCGCAGAGTGAGCGCGCACAATGATTGGGTGGATTGAACTGGGCTTCGATTGACGAGTTCAAACATCCTGTCTCCATTTCTACAATCACATGTGCCGATTCAGCCAGATGGATAGGAAATAGCAGTAGCAGAACTTTACTTTACGAAAATCTGGATTTGAGGGAAAACTTCAAGTATTCCGATGTTTGTGACCGCCAGTTCGCCTTATGGCTGTGCGAGAGTGCTAGGGGAAGGTCGGACGATACAGTAACCGATGTCTATTGGGCGCTGTTAGACATCAAGGGGTCACGTGAGGTCGCCATACTGGTAGAGCGGCGGCGCCCTAATCATGGCTCAGACCACACTCGACGGTCAGGCAACAACCACAAAATTACAGAAAATCGTTAAAGTAGTGGAAAATTATGGAAAATAACACTGTTCGACTCAGAATTCACTGGGAAAACCACTGGTCCTGATTGTTTTCCATTCTAGAGCAATTTTTTGGCCGATATTATGCTTGAGCCATTTGACGCTTCCTACAGAGTTCAGCCGCTTGTTTACTTATGTTAGCGTCCCACCGTCCAGCCAAGGAGACCACAGGTGGATGATGACAGAGCACTCTCGTGGACCTCTCATTCTGCGACCCGCACGTCTGAGGGCGAGGTTTCTAACATCAAGTTAACTTGGCAAAATTCACTTCCCTCGCAAAAAGTCGACCATGTGGGTGGTTTTGGCAGCTCATAGTTTACGAACAGCTCTACTATAGTTGTTCTCCCTAAGCTATCCTTCAAACTACCTTTAGCTCAATTGATCACTGAACTTTGGGTTTTCATGGACTAAGCCGAGACCAAGTGGGAGTCCGTGAAATCGGACGATTTCCAAAAAATGGCAGCCTAGATGAGGAAAATGCTACCAGAAAGTATATCAAACTGATCACAATTTTCTACCATCTATTAAAAAGTGAACCATGCTGAGCGTACCACAGGCAGAAGACAAGGAAATTGCTTAAAAGCTGCTTATTCTGACCAGCTCGGGAGATATTCCCTGTGGGAGCAATTATCTCGAGCGACGAAGGGAGGCCGCCGCCGTCGAGACTATATAGGTCACCGAATCAATTTTTTCCGAAATACAGGGTGCAACCTACATCATTGGATAGATCATCCAGAGTAGACTCGAATGGTCGCATTTATTTTCTGATACAAGTACTTTGAAGGGAGTTATGGAAAAGCGGCGGAAACGGCGGTTTTTTCCGTCTATTCCGCCCAAAAACCAAAAGACAGGAGCGGTATTGTAGCTGGAGGCAAAGAGCAAATGATAGTGCATAACTTAGTTCATGTTTGAGTGTACAAGAAGCAGAAAAATGTTCATTCTACATACTTTGTGACGCCTCGACAAAAGGCTTGTAAGTGGCAACCGAGACCTTATATTAATTGATAGGTTCGAGCTGGGTAAAGCGTAGACATCATGTCACTCACCATGTCCGGTCGAGAAACTGGTTCCTGAATTCAACTGGTCACTGCGACTACAAGTCACATCACTCAGACAGCGGTAACGCAAGCCGATAATCCTCGCACAAATTTCAGTGGCAGAACACTATGTTTTTTGTCCGTGAGTCTCCCATTTGTAGAACGGGCTTTCAAAATATAAAAGTGGGAGATAAGCAGCTCACAAACTGTTCTCTGTGTTATGTCGACAGATACAGATATACAGATAAGAAGAAAGACTTGGGCTTAACCATTGAGGAGGGAATCGCTAATCTCGCATTCGCAGATGGAATATTTAATGGAGATGGTTGGTCCGGACAAATGTACACCAACAGTGCCTAAGTTGTACTAGGACTTACATGCAGTTTGTAGCGTAGCTGAAGGGCGCCAAATAGATGCAACCTTGGGTCCGCAATTCTTAACCCTAAATTGCGGTTGATTTTCTAATAGAAGCAAAAACTTTCCTAATGTTTATTAGTCCACTGTTGTAAGCGTTTCTATGGATGTTCTGCCTAAAATTGTCCGAAGACTGTAGTACTACCCTTGAAGCTGACAGAAAACTATTTTCCTTATTGTATTCGAACGAGAAAGCCACTACACACTGCATACAAACCCCAGTACAAATGAGATACTGCGCATGTGTACGTTTGTCCCGAAGCAATCATTCCTATTGAACATGTAGGACATCCTATTGCGAGATTGGCGTTTCCCTCTCTAATGGTTACAGCCAACTCTACCTGCTTATCTGAATTTCTCTATCCGTTGATACATGCATACCACTGGCAATGTGAGAGCAGTCTGTAAGCTGCTTATCTCCCACTTTTGTAATTTGAAAGCCCGTTCTACAACTAGAAGTATCACGGGCGAAAAACGTGTTTTCTACCGGAATTTGTACGCGAAGATTATCGGCTTGCATTGCCGATGTCTGAGTAACGTGCATTATAGAGGCAGATGAATTCAGTGACCAGATTCTCGTCCAGACATGGTAATGAATGACATGGTGTCTGCACTTAAGCTAGTTCGAACCTACCAATAACATTTAACATTTATTACATGCGCAAGCACATGTAGAGATAACAACACAAAGTCATGAGACAAAACAAACTCAAACAAGCTGAATATCTAAGATGTTTAAGAGGTTAGGAAAAAAAGAGGACTAACAACTAGTGTTTCCCTCGCAGGTAGCGGTACACATCTCTTTTAAAAGCGGGGAAGGATTTAGATAGTTGCATTTGTTTGCACAATTTCACATAATCTGAGCCAGCTCTAAATGCAAAAAACGACCTTCTAAGGCTTGTTTTAGGGTTACCAAGTAAGAACTTGGTGCTATGACCGCGGGTAGATGAGGCAACGAATTTGAAAAAATCTCCAACTTTCAAATCGACAACGCCATTAATGATTTTGTAAACCGTCAAAATATCGTTACGCCTCCTCCTCAGATGTAGACTATCCAAATTGAGCATCTTATTCCTTACTGTTCCACGGGGTATACTGTTATATGTAAAACCAAGAGCTCGAATGAATACTTTTCTTGTAAAACTATGTTGAACCTTCTCGAGTCTCTCCACAATAGCTTTTTTACTAGGAAAGAAAACACAGGTTCCATATTCGAGAATAGGACGAACAAAAGTTTTGCACGCTTTAATTAACAACGAAGGATCGTTTGAACTAATAGCTTTAAATAGAAGAAAGAGTCTTTGATCAGCTTTACTAGCTACTTGCTCGCAGTGATCGTCGAAGCACAACTTGGCGTCTAAGTAAAAGCCAAGATCTCTAATTTTTTCAACCTTCTTTAAAACTATCCCATTGATTTGATAAGGCGCTTTGTAGTTGCTCTCTCCAAGATGGAAGACTTTAGTTTTTTCAAGCGAAAGAGGGAGCTTCCACTCAACTGCCCATTTAGCAACAGCATTAATAGCTTCCTGAACTTTCAAAGAGTCATGCTCATGCACAACTCTGCTGAAGATCTTAACGTCATCAGCAAACATCTTACAAGAAACACCGGCTTGTTCAACAAGCATGGGAAGATCGTTTACATAAATGTTAAACAGCATTGGTGACAAAACCCCACCCTGAGGTACTCCACTGGGAGCCGATCTTACGGTAGATAACTATCCATTTATCCGAACTTGAAATGTACGGTCACGCAAAAAATCCTTAATCCACTCTCTTATTCTAGGATGCAGCCCTACTATCTGGAGCTTATCCAACAGTTTGCTATGTGGGACCCTATCAAATGCCTTTTGAAAATCGAAATAAATTACATCTAAGTTAGCTTTATCTTCTAAAATCGACGTCCACTCATTCAGTGCCTCAAGCACTGAATGAGTTTCGTTTGACTATGTGTTTATGTGTTTCGGTTGACTTGTGTTTTCTAAACCCATGCTGATTTGACGACAAAATCTTGTGGGAATCAAGATGCTCAGTGATACCCTTTTTTAAGATTTTTTCAAAGAGCCTACAGAAAACAGACGTAATACTCACAGGTCTGTAGTTGAAAGGATCAGTATACGGGGACCTCTTAGGTATCGGTGTCACAGATGAGTGCTCCCATTTCTTTGGAACTTCCGCACGAAAAAGGCTAAGATTGAAGAGGAATTCCAGGGGCGATGCAATACAAGCAGAAATTTTCTTAATAAACTTCAGAGGTACGCCATCAGGCGTCACTGAGGTGGAGTTAGGCCAACTATCGAGAATTTTTAAAATATCATTTCTATGAAAACAGGGAAAGTCGCGCATCTGAGAGAAAATATTCGCAGCAACGGGAACAGAGCCACTATGATCGTCTCCCTTGTAAACACCTTCAAAAACATTAGCCAATTCTTCAGCCTTATCGAAATCTGACACAACAGTTTTTCCGTCAGGTTTATGCAGATACAACAATTCATCCCTGCGATTAATCCTAGTTTTGATAAACCTGAAGAAGGAGCACTTATTATTTGATTGAATCACTTTTTTCTCCACTGATCTGTTAAATTTTAGAAGTATTTTGTCGAATTTTTCAGATAATTTCTTATACGTCTCCCACGCCAACTCTGAATTATCGATTACTGCTAATCTATATGCCTTTAACTTGGCTCCATGACACCTAGTAAGAAAGCTGGGAAACCGATTTCGAGTATGCGAAAATCTTCGCAAAGGCACATGCAGTGATATGGTATGTTGCGGTATGAAAATGAACATTTCATACATTTCATCAACACCTGCACTTTGGAAGGATCCTAGCCAATCTATATTGTTTAAGTAAGCACTGATTGTATCATAGTCAGCATTGTCAAAATCCCTTCTGTAAGTAAACCTCGGATGGTCGAACGATGAGTTCACCTGGAAAGTGATGGTGGCATAATCACTTGAACCTAGCGGTGCATCAATTTCAACTTTTTTAACTACACCAGCGACATTACAAAACAAAAGATCAAGTATGTGATTACCTCTGGTATAAGAGCTAACAAACTGAACATAGTCATGAGATCCCAACATATTCAGAAAAACGTTGGCACATGCTGATGCGGAATGAGGTGAATTAAGCCAGTCAATCTCCGGAAAATTAAAATCTCCCATGAGAATACAAGGCGAACTGCAAGAAGAAAGGTCACTGATGCACTTGATAAGCTGGTCAGTGTGTTCAGATCCACATTTTGGTGTCCTATAAGTGACTATGAACCTTATTCTACCTTCCTTTGCTAGAACTTCGCAGCAAATGATTTCATAGGCACCAGGAACACTTTCCTGGAAAACGAGTACTGGGAAGAGCTTACGAGTAATAATCAAGGCAACACCACCACCTTTTTTCCAATTCTGTCACATCGCAAGACTTCATGGGTAGAGCACAATTCACCTAATAAGGACTCAGTCTTAACACTAGGTTTAAGCCAAGTTTCCACCAGTGCTACAACGCCACAGTTAAGCGAGATAGCGGAATATACCAGAGATTGTGCATTTTTTGCAGTGATCGTATGTTAGCAAAAAGACAATGTGTACCTCCACCAGTTTTCCGAAGAACACCTAGTCGTTTTCCTCCTGAGGAACACCTCTAGGAAGTACTGAACAATCCGCACTTTGAAGATTAGCATTTGACGATGTTGTACCGGGAACCATATGAACATTATTGTTCGCTAACAACGGCTTACTAACAACAGAAGATGAAACCTGTTTGGAGCTAGAAGCAATGGACTGTCTGTGCTGTCTAAGAGCACGTAAGTGATCCCTTTCCGACTTCGGGAGCGACGGGCGAATAAATATTCCCGAAATAGAAAAGAACCTCAGCTTAGGTGCCCTTTTTAGAATGAGAGACCTAAAAAAGGAGCTAGGAAGAACGACCTTCATCAGCCTAGGATAAGCTGAATTAGGTCGTCCCATCCTATACCAAGTCACAGGCGCACATTCTATAGCTAGGAAATTAAAAACATTCTTAAGACATTCAAAGTCGTTAGCAACGCGAACAGTAGCATTGGTGTCACTGCATTCGGCAATACCAGAGATAACAATCGATCTTTCCATTTCCTTTTCTTCACAAGAGTGAGTTTTCGAGTCAGTCATAGGAGCAGGAGCGGAACTAGGATTAACTCTACTACTAGACGAGAGAGCTTTCTTTAAGGAATTGATCTCATTCCTGAGACGGTTGTTTTCAGCAATTTCGGCTTCTAGCCGCTCCTCCAACTTACTGTTCTTTTGAATGAGCTCGTCGGCCAGTGTCGCTCTCTCTAATAGATGTCCGATAATAGTTTTCAAATGCACGGGTAGACCATCGTCACTGCTGAGTAGAGCAACAGCGTCGACCAGAGACTTCTTCTCGTCAGACGGTGATGTGAGCTGCAACCTCCTCTTGGCTGGACGATCCTGAAGCATCGGCGGACACAGAGTGAGTAGATGACAACCGTTCAGGGTGGCTAAGACTGAGTGTTCTACTGCCCCACGCCACAAGGAGCACCGCTGAGCAGGAAAAAATCGATGGCCACCTGAGCGATCGCACCAGATAACTTGAAGAACCGAAGACAGAGAACCTTATTTGGTGGCGTAGAATACGGTGTATGACCCTCGCCACTAGGGTACTCGCTTAGTCGATGAAGACAGAAGAACCGGCGAATGCAAAAGTAGAACAGTTAGAAGACTGACGACAGGATGATACGAGCGGATAAATCTTGCTAATAGCAATTCCCTTCCGTACCAAGCAAAGTAGGCTATGACAGTGATTTAAATTGAGGCTCATGTCTCAAACGTTTTTATTTTATTTGCTCATTTAGGGCCGCATGGTAGCACAGCCGGAGGATGTGCCGGCTGTCGCGTGCACCTGCAATCAGGCCCTTGTTTCGGAGTTTCGGCCAGACAAACCATGATTTAAATCCCTCCGGGATCTGTGAGCTGGTACCACTCTCGAGCACCTGCTCATCGGCTGGATCGTTTGCGAAGATGGTCAAGACGCAAAATTCGCGTCATTTTGCTTCACAATTTCACAATCGGCCATGTTGCTGCAGAAGAAACTCGAAGTGTCATCAACCTAGGGTGAAGAGCTCACATCTGATCCTACCACGCGTATACGTAGTTATACCAGGCTGTCCAATAATTCCTGTCTAAAAATTTTCAAAATTCTATAATTTTCCTTAGAAGTGTTATAATATCAGGCAAGTGTAAAAGCCTTGTAGAAGGTTCTCCAGAGCTCCACGCTAGGGTATATAATAGAATTAGTTACAAATCGATATGCAAAATTATTCAAAATCTCACAGCTCTTTAACAGTTTAAAATTCAAAGCCACAACAATCAAATAGAATTAGATAGAATAAGTTGCATAACTGTATCTAAATTTCCTCAACAACATAAACTCAATATCACAACGATCACAAGCGAAAGACAACAACGAGAACAACGACAACCACAACCTTAAACATGCTTTGTTTCGCCTCTACCTTCATACAAAACATGTTTAAAATTAGTTACCCCGAGGCTCTTTAGTGAAGAGGGTAACTAATTAACTTGGTTGTTAGTACATTACAAAGTAATACATTAGTGTGCTTTATGTACCAACAACCAAGTTTTACAAATGAAAAGACACACAAAACACACAAAAAAACTTTATTTTAATTTCACTTGTTTGTTTACTTTACTTCTTGAATTTTGTTTTCATATTTATATATTTCAAAAATTTTTTGTTTACTTTTTATTTATCTGTTATACAGATTGTTTTCTATTTCTTAATTTTTTTATTTTTTTATTTTTTTATTTTAAAAATTTTATGTTTATATTTATTTATATACACATTTCTATTTTTTTAAATGTTTAATCTTTGTATTTTTATATAAAACGATATTCTTTAATTGCAAACTCACCACTTCCCGCGAAAGATAGCAATAAAATGAGAATAACGTTTGAGTTAAAGCATATCACTACCATTATCATTACCAGTCACAATATAATGTTTCGCATTCCATTCCTCTCTCATTCTGAGTTATTTTCGCAATTAGTCTATAGACTATTCTATAGACTGTTATTATTTCTGTGTTTTATACTTTATATTATAATTAAGCAAATTAGGAATGAAATGTGGAACATCGTAGTGATCGTATTTATATAATAAATACTTATTTCTATTCAAACATTTCGTTATATTCTTTATAATTATATTTACTGGATAGTCAACTTTAACAAGTCTAGTTATCAACTTAACAAGGTCTTCAACAAAATCGTTAAAAGCTGTGCAACATCTAATTAATCTTAGTGTTTCGGTAAATATGATTGATTTTTTAATTTTTATAGATATATTTGAGTTGAAATGTGGGAATCTAATAACATAAAATTTAAAACTGTCTGTTTTATTGTATAATTTTGTTACTAACTTATTGTTAATAATTTTGATGTTGAGATCAAGATAATTGATGTCGTAGTCTGACTCATGTGTTGTTTCAAGCTGAAGAGAATTTTCGTATGTTTCGCTAAGTAGATTTTGTATATATTC
This sequence comes from Heligmosomoides polygyrus bakeri, assembly GCA_947359475.1. Classification (NCBI taxonomy): domain Eukaryota; kingdom Metazoa; phylum Nematoda; class Chromadorea; order Rhabditida; family Heligmosomidae; genus Heligmosomoides; species Heligmosomoides polygyrus. The sequence continues at coordinate 19,503,806 of OX375865.1, read as the reverse complement.
ATTATTTTTATTACGAATTATAAGAATATCATCCATATATCTAAATGGGTGTATGTTTACGTATCGTTTTTGTGTTACTAATTTTTTGCAAAATTTGTATTCAAATACTGATAACGTAAGAACAGCAAGTAAAGGACTACAATTACTTCCCTGTGGTACCCCTTCAATTTGTTTATAAATTATGCCTGCAAAAATTGTAAAGCTATTTTTAAGTAAATATTCAGTGAAAAACATTAAATCTTCTTCTGTATAATATGAATTTATTTATAGTATTATTATTGGTATAATATATATATTATTGTGACCATTATATGCATTACCATTATTAAGGCGCAGTCGTCGCGTCTAGCTACCAGTACAAGCTAAAATGGACCAAGGTCGAATTCGTACGTTCGTGTACTACGAGTGGCTGCTGGGCAACGACACGGGCACCGCGGTCGCCAACATCTGCAGGGCGTGCAAGAAGGATGCAGTGTCCCAACGCACAGTCAGGCGTGGTTCAATCGTTTCGAGAGCGGCGACAGGAGCCTCGAGGACAGGGAGCATAGCGGGAGGCCTTCTACGGTGGATGATGACGAAGTCCGTCGTTGTATCAAGGAGACGCCGGAAGCCACCACCCGTGAACTGGCGACGACGCTCGGCTGCAGCAAGTCCACCATCCACAATCGACTCAACTTACTCGGCTACCACAAAGCTCTGGCCCGTTGGTTCCCGACGGGCCTCGGTCCACCTGCTGCACAACAACGCGCGCCCCCACGTGGCGAAGGAGACCCAGCAGAAGTTGGCGATGCTCGGCTGGGAGACGGTTGCCCATCCGCCGTATTCCCCGGACCTCACCCCCTCCGACTACCACTTGTTCCGCCCGCTGAAGCACCATTTGGCCGGAAGAAAATTCACCAACTACGACAACCTCAAATCCGACATCGCGGACTTCTTCGAGTCCCAGCCCCCGGAGTTCTGGGCGAAGGGCATCGGCGACCTGCCCAATCGATGGGCCACTGTTGTGTTCTAACTGCGGTGATTATATTGTTGATTAGACTTGGTTTTCAATAAAGTTGAAAAAAAATTAAAAATGGTGAAATCTTCGGACAAGAATTATTCGACAGCCTGGTAGAAACAGATCACTTAAAAAAGCTAATCTGTGAGATGAACATTGAGACGTATTTGATGTTCCGGCTTCTGTAAAGCAGTGTCCTGCTCAGATGCGATTACGACAGTTATAAGTGCAATCGAATAGGCAGTTTCCGTGTCTATAATCATAAGGATATGCAGACAGACAAGGATATTAAGGAGGCTATTCTCTGTATCAAACATCGACACACGCATACAAAAGATAAACGAACAGATAAAAGGCTTTGCAGTGGCTTAAAAGTAGCCAAAACGGACGGCAACTACGCCTCTTCTTGCTTCCCCGAAGCACAGACTGTAGCATTGCTTGCGATATGAGTGTTGCCTGATACATGGCTTTAAGGCATCGCTTTGATTCTTCCCCATACTGCTCCTTATAATCTTACATTTCAATAAATAAAAAATGAAAATCGAAATCTACACGACCTGTCGTGTAGGGGGTCTTCAGTGGAAAAAGCTCTGCATGCAATCTGAAAGCACTTGTTTTACTCAAGCAGATTCTACACAACAAACGGGAAGCCAGTGTTTATTTCAAAGACATGGAACTCATTTAGAGCTCTGCTACAACTCATTGAAGCTGCCTAATCTAGTACAGGTGTTGATGAGCACACATGAGCACTAATTCGCCACTATACTTCCGCCTTACTCAACATCTTAGCACGTGTAGCGCAGTCGAGCAGTCGGATGAGGTGCCGGCTGTCGCGTGAATCCGATAACAGGTCTCTCGCTTGGGTTTAGTGCTCGGCCAGCCAAGCCCTCCATTACTCCTGCCACACCCTCCATCACTCGCGGGTCGCCAGAAGGCTTATCTGGATAGGATAGATCGCTGAAATACTCATCGGCTGGCTACCGCAGTGTATGGCCAATACGCCTCCACGACATCCCGTAGTAGAATGCGTGGCGCATCCTAAAAGGGGTTAAGTAACCCTTCACTCTTTATCCTTTGCACTCTGCATCTTCACTGGTTGGGCGCATAAGATCCTTGTTCCGTCATTTCAATGTCCCATAGTGAGACGACTCCAATGAAACTCCGCGGAATAAGCGTTTGTGGTAAGGCTTCCAAAGAATGAGGTCAGCAGAAGGGGTACTGGTCGAAAAAAGAGGAATTCGATTAGAATCTTATTTATTTTACTCCGAAAACCGGATTCAGGAATGAATCTACCCAGAGTTATGCTAATAGAGCGTAGAAAGTGAGGCATTGACTGGAGCTCACAAGAGCTAGGAAGTGGGTGAATGGTAAAGCAGAATCATATCATTCCCGAATTATGTCATTTAGGATGAATACCAAAATTGCCTTCTGATCACTATCCTCGGCCGCTAAACTTGCCCACAACCGTTAACCCATTGCCATACCAATCGTGAATCCGGTCTCTAGACTATTTCCTAATTAGGAGGTTAAGGAAGGAAACTGAAACTTGAAAAATGAACAAAAATGTAAAAAAAAACACTTCGTAGCATCACATGGGGTTACAGTTATCGAACAAAAATTGACATGTCGATGAAATTCCAGGGAAAGCTCTTGGCTCTATTGTGCTACTGCAAAACAGTTGCAAAACAGTTCTAAAACAGCTTAACTTTCTGTGCCAACACGAGGTTTTAGGTGGATCTTTATTTAGCAGGGCCTGACGTTTCGACTTCTCGTCGTCTTCAGAGGCCTGAATGTGGTACATAAGTTTTCATTTGCGCTCTACCCCACCAAGCGCCTTGGCTACCCTAGCATTTCGGACGTTCCCCACGAACACAAGGGAGGGACCAAGTGGGAGAAACGAACTCACCAATTGGATCCACCGCAAGGGCTGATGTTCGCCCACGTCAGTAAGCCAGTAGGGACGAATGGGGCATACTGCACACCGCTGTCGCCGACCGGTCCTTCTACAGTTCACAATGGGACACAAACGGCAGAAAGTCACTCGTAACAGACAGACACTCATTCCGGTTGTTCATTACTGGATTTCTTGTGAAAATCCAGAATGCCTCCAACGCTCTCCTTGCCGAAATGTCTCCAACAAAAAAGGTTTCTCAGAGAGCTCAGGTTGGATAACCCGAGTTGTCCAGTTTTTTACAGCCTAGTAAAAACGCACAAGCTCACCCAAGAGGATATGCATTCCACGTCACCGGCCACTTATAAAATAAGACCTATAATCAGTTGTGTTGGCGGACCAACCGATCGGATTTCCTGGTTCCTGAATAGAATTGTGAGCCAGTTGTTGACCAAAGTTCCTGCTCATTTGACCAACACAAACAAATTTCTTGAAATACTACACAACTCTACCTTCGGTGAGGGCTGTGTAATAGAGTCATTTGATGTGACGTCACTTTACACCAACGTCCAAAACGATGAAGCCCTACAGGCTCTATCTGAAATGTTGGATTTGCATGTGGGGAACATAAACACCTTTGGATTGTCGAAAGCGCACATCATGATTCTAGTCAAAGAATGTTTGCATTGCAATGTCTTCAAATGGTCAGGTTCGTATTATTCCCAAGTAAGAGGATTGGCTATGGGTCAACGATTAGCGCCGGTCCTTGCCGTATGCTTTATGAGTAGGATAGAGCAACCGGTGCTTGACCGCTCACCGCTAATGTACTGTAGATACATAGATGATTGCTGTATCGTTACATCGACACAATCCGAAATGGATGAGTGTTTCAGGTTAATGAACGAGCAATCTCAGTACATTAGACTTACCAGAGAAACTCCGAATAATGGTTGGCTCGCTTATCTAAACACGCAAGTTAAGGTGTCCGGTGAGGGAATGGTTAGCGTGAAATGGTACCGAAAACCAAGCTCGAAAAACATCTTGATTCACGCAAGGTCAGCACATCCCACCGCTGTGAAGAGGGCTGTTGTCAGCAATATGTTCCGAACGGCAGTTGGTATGTGTACAGGCCCCAGCGAACGTCAAGAATCTTTACGATTGGCTTCAGATATAGCCACTTCAAACGGCTATAGGGTTTCAAGTGGCCATAGAAGATCTCACGCTATCTCCCATGATAGATCCCGTGTACACAAGATGCCTCTCATCCTACCGTTCATCTCCGATAGAGTCACTGCTGAACTTCAAAGAGCTATTGTAAGGGCACAACTGCAGGACGACGTCGTCTTAGTGAACATTCCTAACGACAACATAAAGCGGCAGTTAGTTCGGAATAGACTCTACGATCAGCAGTGTCTTTCTGAAAATTGCGTTATTTGCCCAAGTGGAAGATTAGGCGATTGCTCAAAGATTGGAGCAATTTATCAGATCGAATGCTTGGCATGCAACGCCAAATACATCGGAGAAACGGGAAGAGCTCTTGCAGTACGTGTGAAGGAACATCTATCAAGTAAACGACGTGGATTGCCAACCAGCCCACTTGGAAAGCATAGGATTGATGCGCATAACGGGAATGACTTTGAGGTGAAATGTACCATCTTGGCCGTTGTTGGAGACATTTCGGCAAGGAGAGCGTTGGAGGCATTCTGGATTTTCATAAGAAATCCAGTAATGAACAACCGGAATGAGTGTCTGTCTGTTACGAGTGACTTTCTGCCGTTTGTGTCCCATTGTGAACTGTAGAAGGACCGGTTGGCGACAGCGGTGTGCAGTATGCCCCATTCGTCCCTACTGGCTTACTGACGTGGGCGAACATCAGCCCTTGCGGTGGATCCAATTGGTGAGTTCGTTTCTCCCACTTGGTCCCTCCCTTGTGTTCGTGGGGAACGTCCGAAATGCTAGGGTAGCCAAGGCGCTTGGTGGGGTAGAGCGCAAATGAAAACTTATGCACCACATTCAGGCCTCTGAAGACGACGAGAAGTCGAAACGTCAGGCCCTGCTAAATAAAGATCCACCTAAAACCTCGTGTTGGCACAGAAAGTTAAACTGACTAACAACTTACAATGCCGAGGTTTGAAGAAGAGAGAAGTTGGAGAGTTCTAAAACAGTTTCACAGTAGCATAAAAAACTAGGCTTTCTTATATGTACAGGGCGGAGTTCTGCTCACATCCTAAAATTGAAAGTTCGAGTCTCACCCGGGCCTAGCCATCCATCCCTCCCATATCTGTGAATTCGATTCAGACTTCTACTTAGTAGAAAAAACACCTACCTGCCCTTCGGGCAGCTTCGAAGAGTTAACCAGAGTTTTGGTACTTCGAAAACCTTCGGCTACTTGACCCACAGATGCCCTCTTTTAACATCTGCTCCACACTTCTTTTTAAGGAAAACCTTCCGCACAGCTGAAATGTGTGATAGTATTTAGCCTTGGCTAAGGTTGTTACACTCCTTTATTCCGGTCTACGCTTCGGCTAGGTCTGGGCGAGACTCGAACTTCGAACATTAGGATGCGAGCAGCTCTCCGTCCGTCCTCCGACTGCGCTTCCACACACTAGACTCAGTTACTTGTGTCTTACATTTGTACAAGGAAGTGTAGTTTTGCTGCGAATGTAGCACTGTATTGAAATAGCGTAATAGAGCCAAGACGTATCACGGTATCACCGGTGTATACGGATTCCGAGAGTTGGCTTTTCATTCTCCCATTCTCTGACAGCCAACAGCGATTGAAGGTGAAGGTCATCCATTTCATGTGTCACCACCAGCGGGAAGATCTTGGCCATACCACCGACGGCGAGCTTCACGTCACTTGTCAGCAGCTGGAGTGGCACCCTATCTCTGAGGCAGATTACTCAGATAGTAGTGGCAATGCAAGCCGATAATCTTCGAACAAATTTCAGTAGCGAAACACAACGTTCTTCGTCCGCAACACTCCCAGTTGTAGAACGGGCTTCTAGAATATGAAAGGGGGCGATAAGCACCTTACAGGCTGTTCTCCGTATTATGTTGACGGATACAGACATACAGACAAGCAGACAGACTTGGGCTCAACCATTGAGGATGGAATCAGAGACATCTGCTAATCCCGTATTAGCAGATGTCTCCGATTTCTTTTCTTTTTTTTCAGGAAAAAACCATCTTTTCGAGAGAGTATTTGCGTGTTCTGAAGCAAGAAATGTGCGCTACGGTGAATGGTCTCCTGCTCTTTTTAACGAAGACCTACATAGTCTCCTGGTTCCAATTCAAAACCATCAGCTCACCCTCACACTCTCATTCTTGGTTTTGCTGATCTACTCATCAAACATGCGAAGTAATTAGAGCTGAGCATGTTGACAAAATTCAAAGGCATACTAAGAATATCCTTTTTTTGGATGTAGGATTACTAGCTACAGAGAGGCAGCCTATCACACAATGTCCAGCAGGTCTGAACAAAAACTAAAAATTCTGGTTGTTTAACATTCTCCATCATTCCCTGCAAGACCCTAGCACGTCGATACCTTTACGGATTTCTGAGAAAGTTTGTTTAGGAGAATTCTAAAAGCGAAGAAGAGGCTGTCAAAAATGGATTCCGACACGCAAAGAGGTATAATTGCTCAACTGCACACAAGTAAAATCAAATTTTGCTTTCTGTTTTTTTTTGGCAGAGGTATGCCTAATTGAACTGTATGAAATTAGCTGAATTGGTTAGCACATAACCATATTATGGTCATTTGCGGCGGAAACAGAATCTGCACTCTAATAAAAAGCGTGGAGTATTCAAGGAAGCATTGTTCAACAGCTCCCTTTCTTATATCCCCTCTATTTACCAAGAACATTGTTTGTATTCCGCTTTACCTTTGATCAACGATGTGTTGTTCACAATCTTATCGTGGTAAAGATAGTCCTAAGTGAAGTGGTAGAACCAGCCAATACAGGAGAGTGAAACAGTCAGAATTAGCTGACAGGAGATTCTGCAACTGTAACAAGAGAAATGCTCACCTCAACGTTGAAGACGTAGAAATAGTTCGTCAGCCATTAGAAACGGAATGCGCGTTGTAGTCGCAGGAGTCACCAGCTGTAGAGTGCACCTCGATTCATGGTTTGGGTTTACGACTAGACCTGCCAAGTCTTTCTTCCATCCGTGTTCGCTCAATTTTAACCATACTTGTCTGAGAAGGATAAAACACCGACCTGTTTCGGCAATTGTAATTTTTAAGGTCTTCAGTTCAGAATGCGTCTTAAATAGTGTGTGAATAAGGCAGAGAAGACCACGACCTTGGCTAGATACGTTGCAAGTGAGCCTAAAGAGGGCCGGTGTGCATCCTGATCAAGCATTTGATCGGGAGAATTGGTGTCGCCACACCAGAAAAGCGGATCCCGCAGCCAAGGGGGCAGATGCTATTTAAAATGATGACGAATAAGACAGAGGAGAAACGATTGTTTGTACGCGGAAATTGTTCCGACCACTGTATTTCCTGTAGAGACAAATTGACTAAAAATAATGACGCAATTAGGTTGTGGTCCTAGACAGGAGTAGCAAAAAAAATCGGCTCACTTGTGTGACCAGATTCTATTTTATCTTTATTTATTTATTTATTTATTATTTTTAACGATTCCGACGTTACCCTGCACGGTGCAAGGAGTGGCTCTGCATATGAAAATTGTGATACTGTCTTCTGTGACAGTGTTCCTAATCCGAAATCAAATTTTTCATTTCAGATAGTTGCCTCACGACGATTTAGCGAGCAGCAGCTGACAGACCAGCTTATCCTTTTCTCGCTTTCTTTGATTGCCAGATTCTGGCCTCCAATGGACGCACCTCCTACTTAGTTTTAATTCCACTGTGAGTGTGTATATAAGTAGCATCTCACGATCACTTCTACAGTCGGACAATTGCTGAATGAGATACTCCGTCTTCGCGCTGCTTTTAGCAGTCTCTTCGATTTCTCTCTCTGTGATGGTCAATGCGAAGCCTATGTGAGCTAGGTTATGCAGTGGAGGCGTTCTACAGCTATTGCTGATTTTATCCACGAAAACCGAAATGGAATACTCTCTGAATCAAATGTATGCTAGATGCCTTCCCCACACTACGTACGCAGCTGTTTATTCACCTCATCATCTCAAGTTCTTTTCCAAGAGGAATAGCCCCGCCTTTAGGGCACCTTTGTCTTTGAAAGAGCAAGATACAAATCACTTGCATTATATCCTTTTGACTCTTCTTGGACCCCGTGAGAACGCTCGAAGTGCAGGATAGTGTGGGATAGTGTTACAAGCATCAAAACATCAGTTCGTTTTTTCAATTAACATCTGTTAAAACTTCAGTTTCACACCAGTGACGAAGGATTATCTTCTAGCTGTGAACAGATGAGTAGACTCTTTGCTAATTTAACGAGTCGAATTTGCCCGAATTGGTAAGAAGTTACCCAATTTAGTTGCTGGAGTAACAACTATTCGCGAGATAAACAAGCTCAATAAGCGGTTATAATATTGCCGACATAATGAACACGAAAGTAAATATATTGCCGGTCCTTCGGAAACAAAGGAGTTAGGATTAGGTGACCACATAGGACAGTATCGCCAGCCTTTGCTTCTTGATGAAAAAACCGAAACAGAAAGATCCCTGAATGAAAAAGGCATGCCGTATGCCGTCTACAATAAGCGCAGCTCTTCATTCCCATCACCATTACGAGTTTCTTTGCATGGGAATGACTAGTTTGAAATGATGAGGATAAGAGGTAATGAAAGTGACTGTAAATAAAGGCAAAGCATGAGATTAGAAACCTAAATTACTACGGAGGCTGCTTCAACACAATTAGCGAAAGCCTTTGTTGAATCGAAAACAGAAGAATAATCGGATTTTATTATTTCAGCCTGATAGACTACCAAATCGTCATCCGCGGTGACCGCAACTGCTTCTTCTCACCGATTGGCTGCCTCTTCCTCTCAGGGAAGGAAAGTTCCGGCTTCGGCAGCACAGGAAACGAGCCCATGCTGGTTGACAGTGAAATACAGCAGCGATTGATGCCAAAATGCTATGTGTCTTCCTCACCCATGGATGCCACGACTGACAGTGCTCAAAACTTGCCACTTTTCTGTGGAAATTTGTGCCAATTGTGTTGTATGTATGTTTGACAAATGAATATTGATCATTAATCTTTTTCACTGTTTTTTGTCAAGTGCTATGCAATCAGCCATTCGCCTCGGAACCTGGTCTTATAGAGGAAATGAAGCAGCTTTAAAACGAGCTTGCAAACAGGAACTCCGATTAAGGATACAAAGGGTGAAAGACGCCGTTACTCGATGCTGTTAAGGATGCGCAACGCATTCCACTCCCACGGGGTGTCGAGAAGGCGACTTTATTCATTCATTTATTCATGCCTGTGCAATCATTGGCCAAAAGTGGAAACAAAAGAGTAAAGCTGGCTTTAAGGAGCAAAACAAAAAAGGTAAAAAAGAAGAGAGAAATTCTGGTTGTGAGAGAACGGAGGAAGCAGAAAAGAGAAGTAGAGTGCTTTGATGGCTAACATTTGAATCGGCAGCTATGATACTAGAACCATAGGGTCGCTGTTAGTATTAACCATGGCTGGTGGGCCTTCTGCCTCGAAGACCTCATTAAAATGCTACACATCCGAGGTTACCGTGATGGTAGGTCGGGAGCGGGCGTCCGCTTCCTCTTGAATAATAACAGCAGTTATGTACGCATCATGCTAAAAAAAGCTCGACATACTGGTTTCATCATTGCCGGAACGATTCCGATTTGGAAGAAGAAGGGCAGTCCTGCAGACTGCTCCAATTACCGTCCGATTCGCTTGCTTTCGCACAGCATGAAGATCTTTGAGCGAATTATCGACGGACGAATTCGTGACATCGTCCAGCTGTCCAGCAATCAGTGCGGCTTCGTGGCTGGCTGTGGCACCATTGATGCCATTCACGCCGCCCGCCTCCTGATAGAGAAGCATCGCGAGAAACAGAAGTCGGTGCATATCGCCTTCCTCGACTTAGAGAAGGCCTTTGACCGCGTACCGCGTGAAGTGATATGGTACGCCTTGCGACATCATGGAGTTCCTGAAGAGCTCATAGAGTGGGTGCGAATTCTCTACTCTTGTCCAAAGAGTCGAGTTCAAGCTGCAGCTGGAACCTCGATGGAGTTTCCCATCTCTGTCGGGGTACATCAGGGTTCTGCGCTTTCCCCACTCCTCTTTGTTGTCGTCATGGATGCCATCACACGAGATCTTCAGAACCCCGTCCCTTGGACGTTGCTTTATGCTGATGACGTAATGCTCGCTAGCGAAGATAAAGATGAACTCGAGCGAGAGGTGCAAGGTTGGTGTGATCGCTTGGAGCGGTTTGGACTCAGATTGAACGTGAAGAAGAGCGAATATCTAACGACGGACGTTACTGAGTCCAGCTCCATCAAGGTTAACGGCATCGAGCTCCCACGCACTTCGGTCTTTAAGTACCTGGGATCAGCAGTCACGTCTGACGGCAAACTGATGATTGAAGTGAATTCACGCGTGAGTGCAGCTTGGTCCAAGTGGCGCTCGTTGACTGGGGTGCTCTGCGATAGGAAGATACCGGAGCGCTTGAAGTCGAAGATATACAGAGCAGTCGTCCGGCCAGTAGCGATGTACGGCGCTGAGTGTTGGCCTGCGACCAGGGAAGTTGAAACGCGCCTCAGCGTCATGGAAACGAAGATGCTGCGTTGGACGGCTGGAGTCACGCGCATGGACCGCATTCGAAACGATGCTATTCGGCAGAAGTTTGGTGTCGCGCCGATAGCCGACAAGATGCGCGAAGCTCGCTTGCGATGGTACGGCCACGTTCTGCGTGGAAAGGAAGACAGCGTCCGCAAGATAGGCCTTAACTTCGAGGTAATTGGAAAGCGGCCTAGAGGGCGCCCGAAGCAGCGCAGGGCTGATACGTTACATGCGGACTTGAAGATTACTGGTGTTTACCCTGATCTAGCGCTGGATCGGGAAAGGTGGCGTCATAACACCAGAATAGCGGACCCCGCTACGATGCGGGACAAACGCTGAAGAAGAAGAAGAAGAATCATTGCCGGAACTGAAGTCCAAGTTGCATAAATGACCAGCAAGTCAGCAATGAATTTGAGGAAGCTACTATCAGCCCTTCGAGTTCCCGCAATTGCCATCCGCTCCTGATTGCGTAAACAACTCTTTTTGCGTCACAAAAAGATAGCGAATTTGAATTCTAAGTGCGGCGTCTGGTACTGCTGTTTTAGCGGAAAACTAGTGACATCAGCGAATTTGAATTCTAAGTGCGGCGTCTGGTACTGCTGTTTTAGAGGAAAACTAGTGACATCCGCAAGAGTCTCGAGTGACACCTATATATTAGGCTGACGACAATTAACGTCGATTTCTCCTCGTAGATGGCGTGGACTGCACAATTTTAGGTAGCAGTGATTGCCTGACTTACATTATTATGTAATACAAGTGCTCCGACACGCCTAACGGCGTGTCTCGCACTTGCGCGCTTCGCGCGACTATGTAGCATCATTGACGTATGGAAAGTAGTATTTGTAAAACATAAAATTCGCTAGCATCTAGGACTTGGTGCGTATTTTATTGGCATCAAGCCCTTCACCACTTCGGTACCTTCATCATAGGCATTCTTTCCAGACCAGCCAGCAATGTCATTGGTTTGTGCTATGCAGTACTTCTGTCCTTCATGTTGTTCCTCCGTATTCGTTCTAATGCTCAACAGCTAGCGTTTCAAGTTGTCGTTGACCTGCCTTCCGAAGCCAGGTTCCCCTCTCTCGTTTCATCTTACTGGATCTAGTTGCTGGTCCGCCTTCACAGGTCTTCCCTCCCCTCTTTAGTCCCCACATTCCTGGTCCCAACTACTGGCCCACTTCTTTGTTCCCACTATTGACACCTACTGGTCTCTTCTTGCTGGTTTCCTCGTCCTGGCCGCTCCTCCGGGTTCTTCCCTTCCTTCCTGGTCGCTCTCCTGGTCCACCATAGAGGTCTCCCTTACCGCCCTTCTCCTCCACTACCTTAGTGGTTCTCCCATGCTCAGGGCACGGCCGGTGACACGTATTCAGAATCAGGCTGCGCGACGTAGGAGGCCTGTTTTCTTGACCAAGAAGCTCAGAAGCGCGCGCAGTCGCCGCTGTGTCGTGCATGAAGAGGCTATGCATATGGCAGATTCCTTGTTCTCCGTATGAATTCCCTTACGCCTCCCTCCTTGTTGGTTCCGCGACGACGGCGAGCGAACGCCCATTGTGTGACATCGGTGTCACATCCTTTAAATCCGGTCCCTCTCAATGGTAATGGATCCCCTTGGTGATCCTCCTTACTCTCCCCCCTCCGTGCGTAGATGCTGTTGTGTTAAGCAATAAAGGGCTGCGTTTCCTTTGCTGCAGCAACATCCCACGTTCAGTAGCAAAGCCCGCGCTGTAGATGATGAGGCTATCTCATTCAGGTTAGATCATCGACCGCCCTCGTGTGGATGATGCGGCGTACCTCACTTAGGTTAGATCACTTGACGGACAAACTCTTTTATATATAGGGTGTGATTTTAACGGTAGGGCCCTTGAATATCATCTATCAAGGTAAGAGTCACTAGTAGAAACAAGATATTGAAAAAATTTAGTGTAAAACGGACTATCTAAAAGAACATTACAGTTTTTTTTTAATGTTGTACTTCCGAAAGAGCAAAAATGCCGTGCAAGCTCGTAAGATGTTACTTGAACTTTAAGGTGAGGACTGCCTTACTGAATGCCAGAGTCAGCGTGGATTTGCTCGCTTTCGCCCTGGAAATTTTGACGCACAGGATGCATCACGCACTGGTCGTACAATCAATGCATGGCGACAAAATGAAGGCGGCATTCGAAACCAACAGACGTTTGACAACTCGAGAGAGGGGAGAGAAGCCACAGAGACACATCGAGTTTTTGCCAAAATGCCCCATTTCTAAAAAGAGTCATAATAGGACTGCTAACAGAAATGGACCGTTTAAGATAATGTGGTCCGAAATATTTTGGACTTAGCAAAATACACCAACCCCACAATCGACATCCAAGGCCATCATTCACCAAAAAGAAGACTATGCTCTCTGCCTGGTAGAATTACATGGGCATAGTCTACTTTTGGCTGCTTCCAAGAAACCAAGTTATTGAATAGAATGTCAACTAACGAAATGGAACAAAGAAAGCAAAAAAAACGCTCTGAACTGGCCAGTCGCAAAGGAGAGGTGTTTCATCGTGACAACGCCAGACCCCCTCGATAACCCATCCAAAATTTACAGTGCTCGGTTGGAAACTGACTCCACATTCACCACAGGTGAGTCGAACCATACACCACCCCGTCTCACCACGCCGCTCCTCTACCCCCTGCGCCACCACTGCTCAGTTTCAACCCTACTTGAGTTCACTCTCTTGTGATTGGTCCGCTCTGCGTGGACATAGATGGCAAATGAGCCTACTACCAAATGGTCTATAACTCCGTTCACAGATCAGCACAGCAGAAAAGGAACACACATTTGGAATCACCGCTCGAAGCCGCATCCAGTGATGTACGTCTCATCTCAAAGTCCCATGGTCACCTAGAATCCTTCCCTTGTTAGGTTGGCATCCGTGCCCCTCACTACCTTATAGACCCAGGTTGGTTTTCTCGAAGCATGTGCGCGTGGAAGGATGAGATATCTCGTCCTCATCCCAGGCATTGATTATATCTCAAGTTTTGCATTAGTATGGTCGAGTCTGAACTCCTGACGCAAAACGATGCGAATGCTCCGTCTTGCCCATCTTCGTAAACGATCCAGTCTAGGAGCAAGTGCTTCATCCCTTCCAGACAAGTGTGGTACCAACTCACAAAAGAGATGGAAGGCTTGGTTTGTCTGAGCGCGAATTCCGAAACAAGGAGATGGTTTCAGGTGTACGAGACAGCTGGCAGCTCCTCCGGCTGTGCTAGCATCCACCCTTAACTAAACAAATTAAAATAAAAACTTAACAAAAAATAAAAACGTAAACGTATGGGCAACAATCTAAGTCGTTCTCAAAGTCTACATTTGCTCGGCTGGAATGGAATAGCCATTAGCTAGATTTATTGGTAGGTTCGAACTAGCTTAAGTGCAGACACCACGTCATTCATTACCATGTTAGGTCGAGAATTTGGTCACTGAATTCATCTGCCTCTATAAGTCGCATTACTCAGACAGCGGCAATGCAAGCCGATAATCGTAAAAATTCCTGTAGAAAACACGTTTTTTATCCGTGAGACTCCCAGTTGTAGAACGGGTTTCCAAATTACAAAAGTGGGCGATAAGCATCTTAGAGACTGCTTTCAGTGTTATGAGTATAACAACAGGTACAGAAATTCAGATTAGCAGGCAGACTTGGTTGTAACCAAAGGAAAACGCCAATCTCGCAATCGAAGATGTCCTACATATTTAACAGAAATGTTTGGTTTAGGCAAACGTGCGCATGAACAGCACCCTATTTGTACTAGGGTTTATACGCGGCTTGAAGTTGTTTTCTCGATAGAATACAATAAGGAAAACAGCTTTCTGTCAACATCAAGAAAAGAACTAACAGCCAAAGGAGGCTTATAATGCAGTACATGCATAGCAACGCAGTTGCTTACTTACTTACTACCCATAGCGTGCGTCAGGTTTGAGGGCGTCCTCGTAGCAAATAACGTCGCTGTGGGTGCCATGGAGTGGTTAGAGTCACGAACAAAGTTCTGCCATGTCAGACGATCCACATCTGTTTCAGTCCCGCGCTCCAAACACAAGCCTCGTTTACTCAGGTCGTCTTGTATTTGTTTTATCCACGTCTTCTTTGGTGCAGCCCGCTGCCCTTTCCATTCAGACGGTTTGATTCTTCGCAGCAATTTGTTGGATATTCATTGAGCCGCCATTCGACTTATATGTCCAAACCACTCTTGCATGCGTTTCCGGATTTTGGATTCTACAGTGAGCTGGTTTCAGTAGAACATGCGGAAATTGTCGGTTTAATCCGATCACGGATTGAGACGTTTAGTATACATTTAAGGCACCTCGTGTGGAAGACCTCTAGCTTCTGCAAATCAACCATAAAGCACCATAAAGCAATACTGACATCACAATGAACCGAAATACGCGCATTTTTATTGCGAGTGACACGTTGTGTCCCCTCCATAGACACAAGGTTAGTGAGCTGAAGGCCAACGCAGCCTTGCCAATTCTGCTTGGATTTCCGCGGTACATGAGATTTTGTTCTGCTGCACTATAGAACCGTGGTACTTGAACTCTGCGACGTGTTCGATCTGGGATTCGTCCATCGGCCTGCGTACTGTGCGGCTGGATTGAGTGCGCTCTATACACCAACTTCACTCATCCTCTCAAGTCAACTTCGAGCTGACCCATCTTCGCTAAGAAGAACCTCAAGACCTGCTGAATACATTGTGTGTGGAGAGGACTTATAGTGTTCATACGCCATCGAACAAGGTAAACGTTTACTGAAGTGCCGCTGCACATTCCACTGTGTCACGTGTTCTGATCGACTTGTGGCTTCTGGCCGGGCTTCGACTATTGCAGGCAGGAGGGCTACCAGGGTTCTGATTGATTCGCACTTAGGCGGACGCTCTGAGTCATCGCCCCGACCAATGGCGCGCGGCCGATGACTCATACTGTCTGTCTTCTAACGATGTACAGCAGATACAGCAGAAACCGTGGTGAGAAAGCGTTCTTTCAGTTGTTTTATGTTCCGAAGAGGAGTACGCATGGCTTCTAAGCACTTGTAAGCCCTTTCACCCGTGTTGTATTCTGTTCTCGACTCTAGGCTACAGCTGTCAGGATTTAGTAGAAGTGGAGAAAAACCATGTTCTCCCTGTCATGATTTAGGGAACAAAAATGCTGAGTATAATGAAGAACGAGGAGCTCTCCTATTTATACACATGCAGTAGTTAGGCAGTCCTGAAAGCTACACAAAAGGTCCTATAGGAACTAGTGTCTTGCAGATCAATAAAACGTTTCATAATCCAAGGACAACAAGTGGTGCTCCCTCGTTTTAAGAACTATAAATACACATTTGCTCACGAATTCACTGATTTCTTGGTCTTCCATATGGGACCAGCCGTAGTTAAAACTTTATGACTCATTTTCTGGTTGGCAACACATGGAGATTGGATCTTCCCAAAGTGAAAGGAAACAATAAGAAAGCAAGAATCTGTTTTGTCACCTCAAGAAACAAATACACTTTGGACTAGATAAGGCTAATAGTAGCCTGGGTGCTTGTGCTATTGCATTCGAGGATGAACTCCTTTTCTGCCCAATATATCAAGAGTGCTCTCACTATCACCCGTTTCTTGACGAAAACTGTGGTGGCGAATAGGTGGAAAATGGACTGAAGGTTAGCAGGGCTACTATTTTTCAAATCTGCACTTCAAAACTAAGGACGAGAAGGTCGGCATAAAGAGCGGTGTAATATTAAAAATTGATCAATTTGTTTATAATGACGTTTTTGTGCAGTTTTCGCCACTGCCATCGAAAATAACTTCGTTTACTTAACGCTGTTCTCCTCAATGCAGCTTATCCGGACTCCCATACCTTCCCTGTGGATGCGGACGTATGAGTCATCCGGCTGCCGGCCAGCCGCGCGCCATTGGTCAGCGCGATTACTCAGAGCGTCCGCCTAAGTGCGAATCAATCGGACCGGCTACCAGGTCCTCCACTGAGGCCAACGCCAACGCTAACGATGAGAAGCCTGCGCTCGACAGACTACAAGGCGTGATAGGGAAAAGACGGCGTGCCGGACTACATACGGCTAGTTTTCGAACTTCTAATGGAAACGCGCGAGGAGAACAAGGAGCTGAATCGACGGAATGGGGATCTACTAGCGGAGTTGCAGAAATTGAGGGAGGGAAACTCATATTCAAGAGATAAAATTAACAACTTTCCGGTGCTAATGGATGCTAGTCCGGTTGTCTGATAATAACTTAAATGCTAGTCCTTCTTCGGAAGCTGATAGGGAGCTAAAGCGCTCCATCGTTCTACCTAACCTCCCTGAGTCATCCAGTAACAGCGCTGCCGCAAAGATTGCCCACGACTGCGCTTGTGTTAGATAGATTTTAGATTTTCTAGATATCGAGTGTATACATACCGCTGTCTATTGTATGATCAAGCCAGGACAGAACAGGTCTAGACTTGTAAAGGTTGTGCTTCGATCAGCAGATTTCAAGGTGAGGCAGTTAAAAGGCCTCCTCGCCTGCGTTTCTTTCCTCCTCAAAGAGGCATCTACCTACGCCCATCTCCTACAAAGGAAGAGCGGGAGCGTAGGCGAGGCTCGCCTAACTAGGTGCGGAAGGGGCGGCGGTCCTGTACGTGCCTCAACAGTGCGAGCGGAATCGCAGCCCCTCTCTCCTCATCCTGATCTCGGGGATACAACACTTGCTTCTGAGCCTAACCGTAGTCCTTCGCGAAACTGTTAGGCTCTCAGAGGAATGACAGTCTTCCGTTCTTATATTTACTTGCAAATGTTAGGTCCCTGGTTAAAAACAGTATACAATACCGCTCCTGTCTTTTGGTTTTTGGGCGGAATAGACGGAAAAAACCGCCGTTTTCGCCGCTTTTCCATAACTCCTTTTAAAGCATCTTAATCAGAAAATAATTGTCACCATCCGATTCCTCTCTGGATGATCTATCCAATGATATAGGTAGCATCCAGTGGTTTTGAAAAAAGTTGATTCGGTGACCCATATAATCTCGACGGCGGCGACCTCCCTATGTCGCTCGAGATAATTGCCCCCAAAGGGACATCTCACTGGGTTACCAGAATAAGCAACTTTTAAGCGAATTTTCCGACTTCTGCCTGTGATATGCTCTACATGTCGTACTTTTTCGTAGCTAGCGAAAAATTCTGATCGTCATGATGCGCTCTTCTTAAAAATTCCCCTCCTCTAGGCCAACAGATTTTTGGTCATCTCCCGATTTCATGGGCTCTTCCTTGGTAGCGGTTTCGTCCAGGAAAACTCAAAGTTCGGTGTTCAACTGAGCTAAGGATAATCCGCAATATAGCTGAGAGAAAGCTACCACAGTAACGTAGTTCGAAAACTGGCTGCTGTCAAAGTCGCCATCAAGGCCAATTGTAAATGCGAAATGTATTTTTGCCAAATCAAGTGGACGATAGAAGCTTCGCCTTTAGAAGGACGGACCGCAGAATCAGAGCTTCACGGAAGGGCTATGCAACCATCCATCTCTGGTCTCCTTGGCTTGGTGGTGGCTTGTAACACACGGTAAACAAGCGGCCAAACATCATGGGAGGTGCGAAATGGCTCCTACACGATTTCGGATAAAAAAGTTGTTCTAAAATGGAAAACCTTCTCAACCAATGATTTTCCCAGCAAATTCTAAGTCGAATAATGTTACTTTCTATACTTTTCCATTAATTTAGCAATTTCCTGAATTTCTGTGACTGCTCGCCTGCTGTGTAGTGCGGTCTGGGCCACGATTAGGGCGGGCGGCCGGCACTCCCCACCGGTATAGTGACCTCACGCGACCCCCTTGATGTCTGATGCCGCCCAGCAGGCATCTTGCCACCTTTGAAGGTCCATCACAGTCCGATTCCTTATCGATCTTCTACAAACACACCATTAGTTTTTTTTGTTGATGGAGCTATCAATCATAGTTGGCAAATGCATGTTCCAGCAGTTTTGGGTGAGTTTTGATGTGCTATGTTGTTTAACTGTGTCCACGTTTTAACCTATATTTCTCCTGGGTGCTCGCACTTTTTTCTTTAAAAAATCGCACTGAAAAATTAAAAAAAAAACACTAGCTGCTCCCCTTGGAATCCACCCTGCGTAGGGGAAACCTTGCTTCTGCAAAATAAAAAATAAACTCATGAAAACCTCAGAGCTCTGGCTCGCTTTGTTCAGTTATAGTCGCATAGGGAGATGAAGGAGTACATTTGGTCGAACTAGTTATAACTAATCTATTCATAATCTTTTATGTCTTTTTTAATTCGATTATTGCATCGTTTGGCCTAGGCCCACCAGCATTCTCACGCGTCCAAGAGGTTAGCTGACGGCGTCGTCTTGAGAAAGCTTGATAAACAAAGCGTGATGCCCTTAAAATGGGAGCGACTTCTGACACTCGCAGAATTCATAGTGTCTCGCTTTTACTTACTTTCCAACATCCTTGTATTTTGGCCTGACATAGCACCCTCTTTCAGAAGTCATGAAATCCGTGTTTCAAAGCACGAGGAGCCTCCTGGGCATCACCACTACGAACTCAGTATCAAAACATGTGATTGAGTAGAGTCGACTACTCACAATTCATTCAGAAGATTAACAGGGAAGTTATATATTGTCAGTTTACAAATGATATACTAAGGCTAACAGTTAATTGTTGTTAACTGTCGCAAAAAACTCCGATTAACTCCCCAAAATGCTCCTAGCGGGACAGACTTATGAGCTTTGATCGCAGGTGGAAATATATCCTACTTCTAAACATTTAACATAAGAATATAGGATAAAACGAGGGAGCGTGATAACGCCGTTGGGTGAGGCGCCGGGTGTAGCCTGCACCCGATGTCAGCAGGTTCCTGGTTCGACTTCCCAACATAGACCAACCACGCATTCAGTCCATATGGGTTAATTGTAATAGACTTATCTAGGAGGGACAAAACGCTGACATATCCATAGGCTGGCCACCACAAGTCATTGTATAGGCCAAATGCGCATTTTTCAAATTGAAATTCTTTATAATTCAATATCCACCGCGATATCCAACAGAGATGTATAACGTGGCGCACCCAAGATGGATTGATTAACGTCGTCATTTATCTCTTATAGGTAAAAGTTGACGATAGTTAATCTTTTATGAGACTCCAGGTATTGTATTTTCACTGATACTGGATACCACGGGATAAAGGCATATTAATTGCAATTCTGAGCTGTTCGATGACTGGCGGTGGTTCGCCTATGTTGGCGCTTTACCCTTCCCAAAAATGTCTGGTACGGATTCAGCGGTCCCTGTTGGATCTGCGGCTTAGACGGCCATGGAGAAAGGGGAAGCTGGAGTCAAATTGGGGGGGGGGGGAGGGGGCAGTAGCCTCCTCTATAAACTCGACCAAACAATAAATTCGACAATGACGCTTATTAAGCGACCAAAGTTTTCAAACTTTGAACTTCTTGTCATAAACAGATCAGCTTGAAATCACTGCACCTTCCAGAGGCACTCACTCTGCTCAAGACGCAGATCAGGTTTTTGTTTCAGAAATAAGACCGCAATCCATAGACAGCTTCACAAGAACAAACGCTCATCGGCTAGCCATCGCAAGTTGTTATACAGATCGAATACGCAATCAAATTGCCTCCTAGATGTAGAATTTGTGGCGTATCCCTGAAGGGAGAACAATCGCGAAATGCTACAAATGTAGGACTAGAAAATTTTATAAGACTCCTTTAAAAAAACTTACGAAAGCGCTGTCAACACATAACTTGCAATCGCAACTTTTTGGATTCTTCGCTTTATTGTTCTACATATATTGTCTGAGACCTGGTCCAAGATTAGGGTGACCGCCACTCGAAATGGACTGAAACCCCGCGACCGCCTTTACCTGCAATGACCTAGAGAACACCTTATCATCTTTAATGATCCCTATTCTAGCTACATATTGAAATGAAAGCGGTAAGCATTCGATGGTCACCTCCATGTTTTTTTTCTTCGCACGCTGTCAGCTAACCTCCTGGACGCGTGAGAATGCTGGTGGGCCTAGGCCAAACGATGCAATAATCGAATTAAAAAAGACATAAAAGATTATGAATAGATTAGTTATAACTAGTTCGACCAAATGTACTCCTTCATCTCCCTATGCGACTATAACTGAACAAAGCGAGCCAGAGCTCTGAGGTTTTCATGAGTTTATTTTTTATTTTGCAGAAGCAAGGTTTCCCCTACGCAGGGTGGATTCCAAGGGGAGCAGCTAGTGTTTTTTTTTAATTTTTCAGTGCGATTTTTTAAAGAAAAAGGTGCGAGCACCCAGGAGAAATATAGGTTAAAACGTGGACACAGTTAAACAACATAGCACATCAAAACTCACCCAGAACTGCTGGAACATGCATTTGCCAACTATGATTGATAGCTCCATCAACAAAAAAAACTAATGGTGTGTTTGTAGAAGATCGATAAGGAATCGGACTGTGATGGACCTTCAAAGGTGGCAAGATGCCTGCTGGGCGGCATCAGACATCAAGGGGGTCGCGTGAGGTCACTATACCGGTGGGGAGTGCCGGCCGCCCGCCCTAATCGTGGCCCAGACCGCACTACACAGCAGGCGAGCAGTCACAGAAATTCAGGAAATTGCTAAATTAATGGAAAAGTATAGAAAGTAACATTATTCGACTTAGAATTTGCTGGGAAAATCATTGGTTGAGAAGGTTTTCCATTTTAGAACAACTTTTTTATCCGAAATTGTGTAGGAGCCATTTCGCACCTCCCATGATGTTTGGCCGCTTGTTTACCGTGTGTTACAAGCCACCACCAAGCCAAGGAGACCAGAGATGGATGGTTGCATAGCCCTTCCGTGAAGCTCTCATTCTGCGGTCCGTCCTTCTAAAGGCGAAGCTTCTATCGTCCACTTGATTTGGCAAAAATACATTTCGCATTTACAATTGGCCTTGATGGCGACTTTGACAGCAGCCAGTTTTCGAACTACGTTACTGTGGTAGCTTTCTCTCAGCTATATTGCGGATTATCCTTAGCTCAGTTGAACACCGAACTTTGAGTTTTCCTGGACGAAACCGATACCAAGGAAGAGCCCATGAAATCGGGAGATGACCAAAAATCTGTTGGCCTAGAGGAGGGGAATTTTTAAGAAGAGCGCATCATGACGATCAGAATTTTTCGCTAGCTACGAAAAAGTACGACATGTAGAGCATATCACAGGCAGAAGTCGGAAAATTCGCTTAAAAGTTGCTTATTCTGGTAACCCAGTGAGATGTCCCTTTGGGGGCAATTATCTCGAGCGACATAGGGAGGTCGCCGCCGTCGAGATTATATGGGTCACCGAATCAACTTTTTTCAAAACCACTGGATGCTACCTATATCATTGGATAGATCATCCAGAGAGGAATCGGATGGTGACAATTATTTTCTGATTAAGATGCTTTAAAAGGAGTTATGGAAAAGCGGCGAAAACGGCGGTTTTTTCCGTCTATTCCGCCCAAAAACCAAAAGACAGGAGCGGTATTGTATCCTTAGACTCGCACCTCTGCTTTAACAACAACGACGCCGTGGTTTTAACCGAGGCCTGGCTCACGTCAGTAAATGATTTGAGTCCTCTCTTGGGTTATGCCGGTAAACAGTATGTCGTTATCAGGTGTGATCGCGCGTTTAAGTAAGGCGGTGGAGTTACCCTTCTTCTGAAAAAACATCACGTGCGACGTGGTTTTCCAAGAGTCCGTCAAAGATTCCTACGAAATTCTGATTTGTTGTGCAGGTTGCTAGTTCTGTCCGTTTTATTGCCATTTATCGAGCGCCTTCATGTAGCTGTGCGGAGTCCACCAGGTTAGCCAAGGCCATAAGCGACTTCAGCGTCTGTAACGTCCCATGCGTTCTCTTGGGTGACTTCAACCTACCCAAAATGGTAACTGATATTAGCCGCAAGGAATCAAATTCTTTCCGAGATGTTTTCGATGCACATGGGTTTCAACAGTTGGTACTAAAGCCCGCAATGCTATTTTAGATCTATTCCTATGCAATGTCCCCAATCTGATCCAAGATGTTGACATTGGGCCTCCTATGGGTAGCAGCGATCATGCAACTATACGTTTTAAAATTGCGCGTGCACAGAATAATAACAAAGACAGGCTAATTAGAGACTGTAGAGCAGCAGACTGCGGAAAAATCAAGGAACGTTTAACCGATATAGACTGGATAGGGGCCATCAGAAATGCAGAAATCGTTGACAAAATGTATGAAACACTTCTTTATATTCTCCATCATTTGGTAGATTCATATGTCCCTTCAAGTAAGATCGAGCCATGTAAGTTCCAGATTACCTTAAGCGAATGATTAACCGTCAAAAATCTTTATGGAACATAGCCACTAGCTCTGGATACGCCATGGACTGGGCTAGCTGTGAACGGTACAGTAGAAAATTAGAAAAAGCGCAATTCAAGTACAATATCTACGTTGAGAAAAGAAGCATATTTTCTGCGGACAAAACGGCTATTTACGAATATGTTAGATTTCGCTCTAGTGAGCATGGGACCCTTCCGAACCTTGTAAACGCAGAGGGGGTACCTGCGACATTAAATATGGTAAAGGCAAATCTACTAGCGGAAGAGTTCCATAAGGGGTTAACAACTCACTGGAAGAAATTTTTGAAATACTGTCCAAATGGCCCAAGTCACAGTCCATCTCTCCGGATTTTCTCCCGTTGTGCTTTATTTAAAATGTCATTGAATATATTGCTTTCCTACTAGAACTGATCTTCAATATGAGTTATATGAAGACTGATGTTTCATTAAGATGGAGACATTCGTTCGTTACCCCCATCCGCAAAAAGCCTCCATATAGCAACCATCGTAATTAACAACCCATCAGCATAACCTCTGTGTTTGCAAGAAGCTTCGAAAAAATTGTAAAAAGACATATCTTACAGCACAACGAGGCAAACGGCATCATCTCTAAGGAGCAGTTTGGATTTATGAAAAACAGTTCAGTGGAGACTGCTGTACTTACTTCTTTAAATGATTGGACAAAGACTATCGAAAACAAAAAGAGAACCGATGTTGTCTACTTTGACTTCTCCAAGGCATTCGACAAGGTTCCGCTCAGAAAGCTGTTATTCAAGTTAAAGAAGGTTGGTATCCACCCCATAATTGTGGACTGGGCTAAAAGCTTCCTCTCAGGCAGGACGTATCAGGTATGAATAGGAAATGATTTCTCCTCGGTCTACTCAGCTTCTAGCGGAGTGCCGGAGGAGTTATCATCTGTCTTTTTTCTCTTGTACACATATAAGCTCACTGACGCTGTGTCCAGATTTGGAGTCTCGTGTAAAATGTATGCAGATGACGTTAAAATTTAAAAAGAGGTCGACAAACCCGAGCCATCCAGTGAAGTTCAAGAGGCTATTAACTTCATCGAAAAGTGCGCAGAAAACTGGGACCTTCTTCTTGCTGCTGAGAAATCACGATGCCTTGTAACACAGTCTCAGTCCCAAAAGTATTCTCCAACCTATAGGCTTAAAGGTATTAACTTAGAGCAGGTTACAGAAGCTAAGGACTTGGGCATTCTCATATCTAGTGACTAAAAGTTTGATTCGCATTACAAAGCGCTCGTAAAGAAAGCACACTTTCGAACATATAACTTGTTCAAAACATTGAAGACAAACGATTCTCAGGCTTTGTTACGCGCCTACAAGTGCTATGTGAGGGCCATCATGGAATTCGGCATTTCCATATTCAATCCTTGTGAAAAGAAATACATCAACCTCCTTGAAAGTGTCCAGAACAACTACACTAGAAAGTTGTTTATGAGATGTTTTAGGGTGGGCTATGCCAACATTCCGAATGGAGCGGATAGGGCAAGACAACTAGGCCTACCATCTTTAAGTAGTAGAAGGAAGAAGACGGATCCGCTCATGCTATTTAAAATTATCACTAAGAAGCTATCAATAGACCCTATAGAGTTTTTTGGAGTGCCACTGATCAGGAATCGCATAGGAAGACTGAGGTTGTATCCCAGAGTTGCTAGGTCTAAAGTTAGGTCAAACTTCCTCAAGTATCGAAATCTAAAGGAGCTCAGCCTACTTATTGGCGACAACGAAAATGTGATTAACATGTCTGCGTCTCGTTTTAGAAGTCTTCTTACTTGTAGAAGCTTTTCGTGGATTGCATATTGTGGTATTTCTCTGTAATTCTCTCGGGATATTTTTGTTTCCTTTTTTACGCGTGTGATAACCTTGTAACCCACGCCTGAATAAATGAATAAAGAAATAAATGAATAAAGAAATAAATGTGCATGGTAAGCCATTGGTTGTGAGCGCCATTGTCTTTTCGGCGTTTATAGTTAGTCCGTATGGAAGGCAATAGTGGCGATTTCTCGAAGAATATCATTTGCCTCTGCATCAGTGTCTGCAAAGATAGCACTGTCGTTAGCGAGCATAAAGTCCGTAACGAATTGATTAACTCCAATTTGAACTTCTTATCGTCCACTAAACACCTTCCACATAATTGCATCCACAACGATATGGAATAGCAACGGCGACAACACGCATCCTTGCCTTACATCAGATCGAATTGTAAACGCGTTTGACGTTCCTTCACGTATACGTACAACGCTTGAGCAGTTGGCGTAGGTCTCTTGTAGCAGACGTACAATTTTTGGTGCAATATTTTCTGATTCTATTACCCTCCAATGAGCTGGCCAAGAGACGCTATCGAATGCTCCGTAATGGACTAATGAACAATGGGAAAAGCTATTATTTCTTTTAGAAAAACAAATTTTAGCAAACATTTCTAACAACCGATTTCAACAATCAACAACTTAGAGATCAAAATTGCGACTCCAACCTTGCACCTGTTTGTTGCCCTTCAGCAACGCCATAAATTGCATTTACAAGTGAGATACTGTTGGTGTGTACACTTGTCGGGACCAATCATCTCCATTAAATATCCCATCTGCGAATGTGAGATTAGCGATTCCCTCCTCAATGGTTAAGCCCAAGTCTTTCTGCTTATCTGTACATCTGTATCTGTCGACATAACACAGAGAACAGTCTGCGAGCTGCTTATCTCCCACTTTTACATTTTGGAAGCCCGTTCTACAAATGGGAGTCTGACGGACAAAATCGTTGTGTTCTGCCACTGAAATTTGTGTGAGGATTATCGGCTTGCATTGCCGCTGTCTGACAAGTGATGTGGCTGTGAATGATGTGACTTGTAGTCGCAGTGACCAGTTGAATTTAGCAACCAGTTCTTCGACTGGACATGGTAATGAGTGACATGGTGTCTACACTTTAGCCAGCTCTTATTCTTCAGCGTTTGTCCCGCTTAGCAGCGGGGTCCGCTCTTCTGGTATGATGACGCCACTTCGCACGATCAAACGCTTGATCGGGGTGGATACCAGCTTCCTTTAAGTCCACGTGCAACGTATCAAGCCAGCGTTGCCTAGGTCGTCCTTTAGGCCGTTTTCCGGGCACATCTATGTTGAGGCCAATCTTCCGAACGGTGTCGCCGTCAGCACGAAGAACATGGCCATGCCACCGTAGGCGAGCTTCACGTAGCTTGTCAGCAATTGGAGCGACGCCAAACCTTTGACGTACGGAGACATTGCGAACATGATCCAAACGCGTGACACCAGCCGTCCAGCGCAGCATTTTCGTCTCCATCACGCTG
Source organism: Heligmosomoides polygyrus bakeri (assembly GCA_947359475.1). Classification (NCBI taxonomy): domain Eukaryota; kingdom Metazoa; phylum Nematoda; class Chromadorea; order Rhabditida; family Heligmosomidae; genus Heligmosomoides; species Heligmosomoides polygyrus. The sequence goes on along the minus strand of OX375865.1, from coordinate 19,477,543 downwards.
AGGCGGCTCTCAACTTCCTTCGTTGCAGGCCAGCACTCAGCACCGTACATCGCTACTGGTCGGACGACGGTTCTGTAGATCTTTGATTTTAAGCGCTCCGGTATCTTTCTGTCGCACAGAACGCCTGTCATTGAGCGCCATTTGGACCACGCTGCGCTCACGCGTGAGTTCACCTCGCACGTCAGACTACCATCAGACGCAATTGCAGATCCAAGGTACTTGAAATGTGTCGCTCGTACGAGCGCAGTGCCATTGATCTCAATGGACCCAGTCTCGTTTACGTCTGTCGTCAAGTACTCAGATTTTTGGACGTTTAGCTTGAGCCCGAACGCCGCCAAGCGGTCACACCAAGCTTGCACTTGTCGCTCAAGCTCGGCCTTGTCTTCACTGGCAAGCATTACGTCATCTGCATAGAGCAGCGTCCAAGGAGCAGGCTTCTGAAGGTCTCGCGAAATGGCATCCATTACGACAATGAAAAGAAGTGGGGAAAGCGCGGAACCTTGGTGAACACCGACGGAGATTGGAAACTCCGTGGATGTGCCGGCCTGCGCTCGCACTTGACTCTTAGGACAAGAGTAAAGAATGCGCACCCACTCGATCAGTTCTTCAGGGACACCGTGCTGTCGTAAGGCATACCATATGACCTCACGCGGTACACGATCAAATGCTTTTCCAGGTCGAGGAAAGCAAGATGCAGCGGTTTTTGTTTCTCGCGATGTCTTTCCACAAGAAGACGAACAGCATGAATGGCGTCGATGGTGCCACAGCCGGCTACGAAGCCACACTGGTTGGTGGAAAGCCGGACGATCTCGCGAATACGTCCATCCACAATTCGCTCAAATATTTTCATACTGTGCGAGAGCAATCGGATTGGACGGTAACTTGTGCAGTCCGCGGGACTGCCCTTCTTCTTCCAGATCGGGATCGTCGTGCTTTGCTGCCAACTACCAGGAATCTTCTTCTCCGCAACAACCTGGTTGAAAAACTTCGTTAGCCATTCAGCAGGATTCCAGCACCTCGAGTTCCATAGTTCGGCCGCTATGTCGTCAGGGCCCGTTGCTTTTCCTGGCTTCATCTTATTCAAAGCCGCTTCCGTCTCCTCCACAGTGATTTTCTGCACAGGACCGTGCGTAGGAGGGACGCAAGGGGTAGGCGGATGGGCAAACTCTACCGTTGAAATTCTCTCGAAGTAGTCATGCCATCGTTCCATAGCCCTTTTGCGGTTCATCAGCAGATGACCATTCTCATCGTTGATGCCAAAGAACTTTTCGATGTCCTCGCTCTGGCTCTGGCGTGCTTTGGCAAGCCGATAAAGTTGTCGTTCACCATCGCGCGTCTCGAGTTTCTCGTTGACATACTCATAATGAGAAGCTTTTGCAACGGCAACAGCCTTCTTAGCCGCCCTCTTCGCTTCTTGGTACATACGCCAATTGTCGGCTGTCTTGTCGCTGAGAAAAGCGTGATATAGTTTTTTCTTCTCTTTGACTTTTTCCTTGACGTCGTCAGTCCACAGCCAAGTCTGCTTCTCAATCTTACGCCGTCCAGGCTTCGTCATGCCCAGTTCGGAACGTGCAGCTTGTAGTATCGAATCGGTTGCACGTTTCCATGTCTCCTCAACATTGGTAACCGTCGGCAACCGAATACGAGCAACAACAGCTGCGTCCTTCTCTTTCATCCGCCACCACTTGATCCTTGATGGTCCGCATCGCTCGACCTGCCTCAGCCTCGGAGGGGCGATCTTAAGTGTGCAGATCAGCGGACGGTGCTGCGTGGCGACAGTCTCGTATGGCACAACCTTCGCATCTGTGACCAGCCTTCGATCGCGATGCTTGACAAGGATAAAGTCAATCTGTGTCTTGGTATTCCCGCTATAGAAAGACACGAGATGAGAGTCACGCTTTCGAAACATTGTGTTCGCGATGGTGAGATTATGCGAGTCCGCATACTCAAGAATTCGCTCACCATCAGCGTTACGTGCTCCATAACCGAAACCGCCATGACAGCTGTAACCATCTTTCGCAGTCCCAACGTGGCCGTTGAGATCACCTGCGACAACGACAGCGTCTTCTGGCGGCACCTCTGCTGTCTTCTCATCAAGCAGGGTCCAAAACTCGTCCTTCGCTCGCTCGGAGCAGCCTGTCTGCGGAGCGTATGCAGAGAAGAAATGATACATACGCTGTTTAGCAGCAACCACGACCTTCATCAAGCGGTCACTGAAACGTTCCACGCTTGCAATCGCATCTCGGAAACGTTCGGAGACGACCACACCAACACCGCTGGTGGTCCTGGGACTGCCGCACAGAATGGCCTTAAAGCCTCGGCCTATGTCCCTCGACTTGCAATAGGACCACCTCGTCTCCTGTACCACACATAAGTCGATTCGTCTTCGCTCCAGTGCTTCTACCAACTCGCACGAGCGGCCCGTCAACGTACCCACATTCAGCGTAGCAACGCGGGTCCTGCTTACGTTACGGGACTTTTGGACTTGCTCAGTTGCCCCCCGATGCCGTCCTCGCATCAGGGACCCTCGCATACTTCTCACACTCGCCGGGCTTTGCGAGTGCGCGTCGGCTCCCGCGGACGCCGTAGCATTATCTCGACAACACACGACAAATACTCGCCATCAACCATGTGATGTGACATGGGATCTCCATAGGCCGGCCTGTCACAAAGGCCTGTCGCCTGCATTCGAGTGTCCGTGTTCAGCTCGGCTCGCAAAAGCGAACAGTTTCCAGTGGCACCACGTGGAGGAACGGACATCGCCACCACACTTTAGCCAGCTCGAACCTTTCAAATAATATAAGGTCTCGGTTGCAACCGACAAGCCATGAGGTCGAGGATTACGGATTACAAAATATGAAAAATGAACATGTTTCTGCTTCTTGCACACTCAAACATGAGCTAGGTTATACACTATCATTTGCTCTTTGCTTCCATTCCTATTCACTCTGAATAATTGCTCTGGCATTTTGGATTTTCTATCTTATTTTGGGAGTTTTTATCATCTATGATGTTATCATTTTGAGACCTCAGCGTAGTGGAAACGAAAATGCTGCGCTGATAGCAGGTGTTAAGCACTGGACCGTATTTCCAACGACGGAATACGTCGGAGATAGAGTGCCGCTTCAATTACTGACAAGTCACGTGAAGCTCACGGTCGGTGGTATGGCCACGATCTTCCCGCTAGAGGTGGCAATGTTCGGAAGACTGGCATTAACATAGCCGGAAAACGCCCCACAAAGCGGAAGAAGCAGCGTTACATGTGGACCTGAAGTATTCACCCCGATCAAGCATTCCATCGCGTAAGGTGGCCACCCTACCAGAAAAATGGAACCTGAGTTGGTCAAACGCTGAAGAAGAAAAATGTCTATTTTTGGGAGTGTGGGGGCGCAGTCGGAAAAGGCGCCGCTGTCGCGTGCAGTCCGATGCTATGTTCTTGCTTACGATTTCACATAGGATCTAACCAGTTTTCCGTCTCTCTGGTGAATTTGTACCAGAGTTGTCTCGAAGGATTTAACATTTACGTGTTCAGTTGCTGGTCACCGCAATTCATTGCATAGGACAAAGACGCATTAAAATTGTTACCGCCATATCCCTTATAGGTAGAATGTGTGACGAATTCCGTAGAGCGAAAGACCAACCTTTCCAATTCAATTCTAATATATCATTTTCTAGCTTCCAGCTGTAAAGCCCCATGACAAAACGATAGAAGTCTCGACTATCTTGACAAGAGGGTTAAACAACCCACATTTTGAAACTTAGTTCGTATTTCCAACGTCTTTCGGCACGGTATCATGGGTGTAAAGTAGGCTTTCTTAGCACTCCGTACTCCACTCGTTTATCAGTTTCGTTTTCTTCATTTTTATAATGAGGAAAGACATTCTTTTAGATAGAAAATAATAAGCTGTAGGGAAGACATCCGAAAGGTGCCTCTCAATGAATCTTGGCATGGTACTTGTTAAGGTGTGTTTAGCTTTGGCCGAGATTGTTACACTCCTTCATTCCGTCTTATGGTTCGGCGTTGTTACCTTCTTCAGAGCATGGAAAATAGAATTACATTCAAGAAGCCATGCCTCAAACCCCATTCCATTTCACGGAGTAAAAGCGAAAGAAGAACCTAGGAATGGCACATCAAGAAATGAAATGGATGACCTCAAATTAGAGAGTCGTCCACCGTCAATCGTTGCTGAACTTGAGAGAATAAGAGCATGAAAAGCCAACTCTCGGAATCCCTATACATCGGTGATTACCGTGATATGTCTTGGCTCTATTACGCTACTTCAATACTGTGCCACATTCGCAGCAAAACTAGACTTCCTTGTACAAATGTAAGACAAAAGTAACCGAGTCTAGTGTGTTGAGGCGCAGTCGGAGGACGAACGGAGAGCTGCTCCCATCCTTACGTTCGAAATTCGAGTCTCACCCAGGCCTAGCCGAAGCGTAGACCGGAATAAAGGAGTTTAACAACCTTACTATCGCACATCTAAGCTGTGCGGAAGGTTTTCCTAAAAAGGAGATGTGTAGCAGAGGTTAAAAGAGGGCTTATTTCTGTGCGTCAAGTAGCCGAAAATTTTCGAAGTACTAAAATCCGGTTAACTGTTCGAGGCCGCCAGAAGGACAGGTAGGTGTTTTCCTATTAATAAGAAGTCTGAATCAAATTTACAGATATAGGAGGGATGGATGGCTAGGCCTGGGCGACACTCGAACTTCCAATTTTAGGATGCGAGCAGCACTCCGTTCGTACTCCGACTGCGCTTCTACAAACTAGATTCGGTTAGTTGTGCCTTACAATTGTTTGATAAAGCCTTGATTTTTAAATGCCACTGATTTGCAGTAGCACAGTAAAGCCAAGAACTTTCTCTAGAATCTCACCGATATGCCAATTTTTGTTTAATAACCGTAATCACAATGTGATGCGACAGACTGTTTTTCACATTTTTCTCATTTTTCATGTTTCAGTTTCCCTCCTCAACCTCCTAAATGGGAAAAGTATAGAGACCGGATTCACGATTGGTATGCTAATGGGTTAATGGTAGTGGACAAGCTTAGCTACGAAGGATAGTGGGCAGAGGACAATTTTGGTATTCATGATGATACATGTTACATGATGTCACGAATGATAAAATTCTCTCCCACACCCACTTTCTCGTTCTTGTGAGCTCCAGATGATGCCTCACTTTCTACCCTCTACCAGCGTAACTCTGGGTACAGTCGTCCTTCCTGAATCATGTTTTTGGAGCAAACTAAATGAGATCAAATTCGGATTCCTCTGTTTTCGACCAGCACCCCTTCCTCATTCTTAGGAAGCCACACCACAAACGCTTATTCCACGGAGTATTATTGGAATCGTTTCACCATGGGAAATGCTGAAGACGCAACAAGGACCTTATGCGCCCAACCAGTGAAGATGCAGAGTGTAAAGGGTAAAGGGTAAAGGATAAAGAGTAAAGGGTAAGTGTACAGCCAATACGCCTCAACCCTTTTTAGGATCCGCCTCGCATTTTGCTCCTACGGGATGTCGTGGAGGCGTATTGGCCATGCAATGACTTGCGGTAGCCAGCCGATGAATATTTCAGCGACCTATCTATCCAAACAAGCCTTCTGCCGACCCAGGAGTGATGGAGGGCTTGGCTGGCAGAGCACTAAACCCAAGCGAGAGGCCTGGTATCGGATTCACGCGACAGCTTGCACCTCCGACTGCCCGACTGCGCTACACGTGCTAAGATGTTGAGTAAGGCGGAAGAATAGTGGCGAACTAGTGCTTATGTGTGGTCGTTGAAACATCAGCAACTGTAATAGACTAGGCGGCTTCAATGAGTTGTAGCACAGAGCTTTAAATGAACTCCATGCTTTTGAAATGAACACCGACTTCCCTGAGGTGCAGTATCTGCTTGAGCATATCAATTGCTCACATTGGCTTAACATTTTATGTTTTAGATTGCAGGCGGAGCTTTTTTCTGTGTAGATTCCACTGAAGACACCCTACACGACAGGTCGTGTAAATTTCGATTTTCATTTTTTATTTATTGAACTGTAAGTTTATAAGGAGCAGTATGTGGGAGTCTCAAAGCGATGCTTTAAAGCCAGGTATCAGGCGAAACTTATATCGCTAGTAATGTTGCAGTCTGTGCTTCGGGGAAGCAAGAAGAGACGTAGTTGCCGTCCGTTTTGGCTACTTTTAAGCCATTGCAAAGCCTTTTATCTGTTCGTTTATCCTTATGTATGCATGTGTCGATGTTTGATACAGAGAATAGCCCCCTCAATATCTTTGTCTGTCTGGATATCCTTATGATGATACGTCTCAATGTTCATCATTCAGATTAGCTTTTTCAATGATCTGTTCTACAACTACGTGGCCTAAGAAAGACGAACAGTTTTTGCATTGTAGGGGGAAACGCCAATTGAACTTGTTCTACATATTATAGAAGTGATTGATTCGGGACAAATTCAGGATTCGTGGTGGTTTTCTCGATCGAATACAATAAGGAAAATAGCTTTCTCTCAACTTCAAGAGTAAGACTAACAGCCATCAAAGGCTTATCAGGCATGCATGCACATGCAATGCTTACAGGATACAGTAGTGAACTAATGAACATTGGGAAAGGTCTCTGCTTCTATTGGAAAAACAAATTTAGCAAACAGTTTCAACGAACAACAATTTAGAGATCAGAATTGCTGCTCCAACCTTCCATCTGTTTGACGCCCTTCAGCAACGCCACAAACTGCATGTATGTAAGTCCTAATACAAATGAGATACTGTTAGTGTTTACATTTGTCGGGACCAATCATCTCCATTAAATATCCCATCTGCGAATGTGAGATTAGCGATTCCCTCCTCAATGGTTAAGCCCAAGTCTTTCTTCTTATCTGTATATCTGTATCTGTCGACATAACACAGAGAACAGTCTGCGAGCTGCTTATCTCCCACTTTTACATTTTGGAAGCCCGTTCTACAAATGGGAGTCTGACGGACAAAATTGTTATGTTCTGCCACTGAAATTTTTGTGTGAGGATTATCGGCTTGCATTGCTGCTGTCTGACAAGTGATGTGACTGTGAATTATGTGACTTGTAGTCGCAGTGACCAGTTGAATTTAGTAACCAGTTTCTCGACTTGACATGGTAATGAGTTACATGGTGTCTACACTTTGCCGAGTTCGAACCTAACAATTAATATAAGATCTTTGTTACCTCTGACAAGCCATTCTCTCAAGGCGATATTGTAGTGAAAGTATTATATTTGGGTGTCTCACACGGAATGCCGCTTCAGACCGAAAAGTTGAATTCATACAAAGCAATTAAAACTAACTTTAATTCGGTGAGATATCCTCCTCAAACGTTCCCCAACATACACGCAAAGAATGGATACCGTCTTCAAAGAAATGAGCTGGCCGCGAATTGAGGAAGTTGGTCACCCAAATCCGGATCTCGTCGTAGGGAACAAGCGTGCTGCATCAAACGGGGTATGTGATACTCGGATGGAGCAATGTCAGCGCTGTACCGCGGATGGGGCAAAACGGTCCAACCGAGCTTCTCGATTTTCTACTAAGCGACTTTTGCGACATGAGGCCTCGCTTATCATGCAGCAAGTTGCTAGAAGATGTTTCAACTTGAATTGGTTTTAAATTTAGAGCAGAATTGGAAGCAGAATTTGGAGCGGACAAGCACAACTACAAGCTTCCATGTTGATCTTGTCGAATCAGCTTCAACGGCAGTCCGTGAAAGGTCGGAATCCATGTTAGGCACTTCTCTTCCGTGCTCTTCGTCTTCAAGGCATTCGTCGCCGGCGGCAAAACGTTGAACCCACTGCTCGCGTTGTCGTTTAAAAACGGCATCTTCGCTAAATGCAGCTATTAACCAACGATGTGATTCAACAGCGGAGTTCTTCAAATTGAGGTCGTAGAGCAAGCACAATCATTTTCTGGTTCATTGCAGTCTGAAGGCTATGGTATTAGAAACAGGTGAAGGAATGAGGAACGAAAAATAGGAAATGTAGAAGATAAAACACCGTAAAAAAAACCCTAAGTGAGCTCACACCCGATTCGAGTAACTTGAAAAGAGGGCCACAATGTATGCGACATTCCGTGTGGGACAACCTAGATTTGGAAGACTCCCAAAATATGATACAAAATCCAGAATGATAGAACGCTTATGCAGAGTGGATGATCGTTCAGAGAAGCGGAGAGCAAGTGATGTGACTGTGAATGCTGTGACTTGTGATGCAGGTAGTCGTCGAGCTGTCGTGTCAAGATTGATATCGAACGTTTATTCGGCTTACGTTTCGGCGTAACCGCCTTTTCAGAGCCTGGAAAAGACAAGGGGAGTTAGAGAAATTACCCGTCCAAGAGTCATTTCAAGCTGATAGTGCATAATTTAGATCAAGTTTGAGTGTGCAAGAAGCTGAAATATGTTCATTTTTAATACTTTAATATCGCCTCGACAAAATGGCTTGTCAGTGGCAACCGAGACCTTATATTAATTGATAGATTCGAGCTGGGGAAAGTGTAGACACCATGCCACTCATTACAGTGTCAGGTCGAGAAACTTGTTGCTGAATTCAGCTGGTCATTGCGACCATAAGGCACATCATTCAGACAGCGGCAATGCAAGCCGATAATCTTTGCGCAAATTTCGCTAGGAAAACACAACGTTTCTTGTCCGTAACACTCCCAGTTGTAGAACGGGCTTCTATATCGAAGTGGGCGATAAGCAGCTTACAGACGGTTCCCTATGTTATGTCGACAGATACAGACATACAGATAAGCGGACAGACTTGGGCTTAACCATTGAGAATGGAATCAGAGACATCTGCTAATCTCGCATTAGCAGATGTCTCTGATCTCTTTTTGTTTCTTTGAGGAAAAACCCAGCATCTTTTCTAGGGGAAATTTGTGTTATGAAGCAAGAATCGTGCGCAACAAGGTAAAAGATCTTGTGCTTTTTTGAATTGGAACTACATAGTCTCCGGGTGCCGTTTAAAAACAATTTACTCATCCTCACACTCTCATTCTTGGTGTTTGCTGATCAAATAATCAAACATGCGAAGTAAGACAAAAGTGCGAAGTCTGAGGATGCCGCTGAGAATTCAAAGACATATGAAGAATATCCTGCTTGGTTGAATGTAGAATTACTACCGATCCCCTATCACACAACGTCAAACAGATCTGAACAACAATTAAATGTCTTGCTGTTTAACATTCTCCATCATGCCCTACAGGACCCTAACACACTGTTATTTTTACGGATTTTTGAGAAGGTCTGTTTAGAAGGAATCTCAAAGCGTACAAAAGTCTGTCAAAAATGTATTCCTACAAGCAAAGAAGTCTAACTGCTTACCTACAAAAAAATAAAATATAATTTTGCTTTCTGCTTTTTCGACAGAGGCATGCCTATTTGACCTATTTGAAATTAGCTAAATTGGTTAGCAAAGAACCGTGCTATTGTTATTTGCGGCGGGAACAAATTTTTAGTCATTTTTCCTTAGAAACAAAAAAAAAATTAAAAATATAAACAGGGTTCCTATTTCCCGCAGCAAGTTAATTTTAAAAAATAAAGAAACTCATACTAAATCTTCCCTGAACAAAAAATTATCCTAGGTGTTTCAATTCAGTTCCTTCAAACCTCAAGTGGCTGGCATCGAAGTTGCAGGCTCTTATAACGATGTCTTGTTGCGATCAGAACACTAGCGAAAGACGGGACTTGAACCCGCACCTACACACCGGGAGGGAATGCTATACGACATTACATCGTTATATCCTAAGTGTTTTGGAGACTTTTGTTTAATTTGGACGAAGCTAGTTTTGGTTTGGAGAATGTTAAGCCTGATTCCAAAAGCGTCAAGCGTTTCAGTGCAGTGTAGGTTTGATTTAAAATGTGTCAAAGTTGATTCGAAAAGCGTCGATTTTAACCCGAAAGTCGGATATCTTTACCCATCCCTTCGGGACATATTTATGTTGCTGCAATTCATAAGGTTGTACAGAGGCACAGCACTTTCACGTGTGGTCTAGGTTACGTACAACGTTAACTACTATTTCGGCAATTGTAATTCCTAAGGTCTTCAGTTCAGAATGCGTCTTAAACAGTGTGCATGAATAAACAGAGAAGACTGCGACGTTGGCTAGATACGTTGCATCTGGACTTAAAGACAGCTGGTGTGCATTCTGATCAAGCCTTTGAGCGGGAGAATTGACGTTATCACACCAGAAGAGCGGACCCCGCCGCAAAGCGGGGGCCGACGTTAATGAAAATAATGACGAATAAGACAGAGAAGAAACGCCTTTTTGGCGCCGATATCCTTCCGACTTTTGTACTTCTTTTAGCGCGGATATCGTTCCGACTCCTGTACTTCCTGTAGGGGCAAATAAGTACACAATTAGGATGTGGTCCTAGGCAAAGCTTTGTACCTACCCACGTAGAAAAAAATCGTTTCACTGGTGTGACCAGCCTCTATTCTATCTTTATTTATTTATTATCTTTAACGATTTCGACTTCTCCTTACACCGTGCAATGAGTGGCTCTTATGAAAATTGTGATACTGTCTTCTGCGACAGTGTTCTTAATCCGAAATCAAATCTTTCATTTCAGATAGTTGCCTGACGTCGATTTAGCGTATAGCAGCTAACAGACCAGCTTATCCTTTTCTCGCTTTCTTTGATTACCAGATTCTGGCCTCCAATGGACACACCTCCTACTTAGTTCCGACTCCACTGTGAGTGTGTATATAAGCAGCATTTCACGATCACTTCTACAGTGGGACAATTGCTGAATGAGATACTCCGTCTTCGCGCTGCTTTTAGCAGTCTCTTCGATTTCTCTCTCTGTGATGGTCAATGCGAAACCTATGTGAGCTAGGTTATGCAGTGGAGGCGTTCTACAGCTATTGCTGACTTTATCCACAAAAACCGAAATGGAATACTCCCCGAATCAAATGTATGCAGATGCCTTCCCCACACTACGTACGCAGCTGTTTATTTACCTCATCATCTCGATTTCTTTTTTCAAGAGGAATAGCCCAGTCTATAGGAAACCTTTATCTTTGAAAGAGCAAAATATAGATTACTTGTATCATATCATTTTGAATCCTTTTGAACCCACTGGGAAGGCTCGAAGTGCACGATAGCGTGGGATAGTGTTGATAGCATCAAGCCATCAGTTCATGCTTTCAGTTAACATCTGTTAAAACTTCAGTTTCACATCAGTGACGAAGGATTATCTTCTAGCTGTAAATAAATGAATAGACGCTTTGCTAATTTAACGATTAGGATTTATCCGAATTGGTAAGAAGTTACCCAATTTAGTCGTCAGAGGAAAAACTATTCGCGAGTTAAACGAGCTCAATAAGCGGTTATACTACTGCCGCCATAATGAATACGAAAGCAAATATATTGCCCGTCCTTCGGAAACAAACGCGTTAAGATCAGGTGACCACATAGGACGGAATCGCCAGCCTTTTCATCTTGATGAAAAAACCGTAACAGAATGGTCCCTGAATGAAAAAGGTATACCATATGCCGTTTACAATAAACGCTGCTCTTTATTCACATCCCCATTACGAGTTTCTTTGCAAGGGAATGGCTAGTTTGAAATGACGAGGATAAGAGGTAATGAAAGTGACTGTAAATAAATGCAAACCGTGAGAATATAAATCTAAGCTGTTACGGCTCCTATAAACCATTTTTGTTGGCATAGGACCAAGATCTGAGGCTGCTTCAACACAATTAGCGAAAGCCTTTGTTGAATCAAAAACAGAAAAATAATCGGATTTCATGATTTCAGCCTGATAGACTACCAAATCGTTATCCGTGGTGACCGCAACTGCTTCTTCTCACCGATTGGCTGTCTCTTCCTCTCAGGGAAGGACAAGTTCCGGCTTCGGCAGCACAGGAAACGAGCCCATGCTGTTTGGCAGTGATAAGCAACAGTGATTGATGCCAAAATGCTCTGTGCCTTACTCACCAATGGATGCCACGACTGACAGTGCTCAAAACTTGTCACTTTCCAGTAGAAGTTTGGAGCAATTGTGTTGTGTATATGTGTTTGACCAATAAATTTTGTTCACTAATGTTTGTCACTGTTTTACGACAAGTGCTACCCAATCATCCATTCACCTCGGAACATATTCTTATAAAGGAAGTGAGGCAGTTTTAGAAAGAGCTCTCGAAAACAAACACCGAAACAATATCAAAAAAGCGCACAGAGACGAAAACATTCAACCAGTGTGGCAGCACTTACAAATAGTCATACTATTCAACGAATTTCAGATCTGAGAAACAAACTTTCAACTCGGCTTCTAAATTGTCTCGGTGTTAGGGAAAACTGAAGGCGCTTAGAAAACTTCACGTATAAACTATCTGCCTCATAAGTGAAAGTCATTGTTCCTAATTTGGTTCTTGGCCGAGGTAGCTGTAGCTTAGCGGAGCCACCTCTTGTGTGCGAAATCTTCATCTTAAAGAATCTAAAAGGCCCAGACTCGGTGGTAAAGCATAACAGCTTGTGTACAAGACATGTCATAAGCTCTGTGGCGAGATTCTAGGAATCGTAGTCCGAGATATTTATTTCTGATTGATTCCTTCGGTACACATGAATATACAAAACTCCCTATTCTTCTAATTGTTCTGTACATTCTCTGTAGTATGGATGTCCTTTTTCTTATACGGGGCAAATGCGGACACACTTGATTCAACAAGGGAGCGTGTATAAGTTTTGTACATCCTGACGAGAACAAATTTATTTTTTTGGTCTCAACAGATCTACCAGGAACCAACCAATGTTGTTGCTGAGAGTTAATGCTGTTAACAGTAATATGAGTCATTACGTGCTTTTTTATAACCTTCTCAAAAAGCCTGCAGAAAACAGATTTCCGGGATTGAGAGCCGGTTAATTCTTAAGTATAGGACTGACAAAACAATGCTTTCAACGTTGAGGAATTTTACCATACATTAGCGACTGATTGTAAAGTTAAGCAAGTGCACCACATATAACCGAAGAAATTATCTTAATGAAATGCAGAGGTATGAAATCAGGGGTAACTGATGAAGAGTTTGGTCACTTGTCAACTAAATCGTAAAGTAGATCAGCTCTAAACGGTGGAACATCCTTCATAGGCTCATTGGACTAGAAACAAGACGCAATGGAATTTCGCCGTTGTCTATCTAAAAGTTTTTGAATTGTTTTTTCGTGCTTTTTTTAAACAACAGGAAAACAAAAGAAGCCTTTATCCTTAATCTTGTTGACAAACGTGTAAAATTTGGATAGATTTCCAGATTCAACGACTTTTTTTCCAAGTGACTATTGAACTTCCTGAGGTGTGACATAAATTTTTCACTGAAGTTTTTAAAGAAATTCCAGTTGCCAGTGCGCTTAACCTCCAGAGGGAACAGGCACTTTAGATGGACTAGCATGTTATGTAAATCTTTAGGAAGAACAGTAGATTTTAGTGAAGTAACCTTCTTGAGAGAAACGTGAGTTTGTATGGATGCTTGAAGTAGTAGTAGAAAAGAAAAGTTCATATTTTGTGTCAACGTTAGGTGTAGAATCGATGAGCTCCGTCCATCTTACCTGAGCTAACTCAACACAAGCATCATCGTATTTACACTGAGAATGCACCCTACGATAAACTGCTGTAGGAATAACAGCTTCACACAGTATATCAAATGTAATGCTATTGAGATCACTCATTCCAAGCGGCGAACAAACACTCAAGTTCTCACTGAAATTTTTAGAGCTGGACAAAACTAAATCGAGCACACTACAACCTCTTGTAGGTTGAGTAACGTTTTGTATTAAGTCATGACAATAAAGAGGTTTATGAAGAGCAGACGCACCAACTAAGTTGCGCTTACCGGCATGGTGGAGGCCTGGAATGTTAAAGTCACGTACGATTACAACATGTCTTTTGTCAGCAGATAAGTTAATATATTAAAAAGTAGCTCCGTCTTAGCTGCTATACAGGAACGCGCCCTGTAAACGATTACCATTCTAAAACATGAGGAGACATAAGCAATGTCGCCACAAAGTATTTCTTAGCCATCCACAACAGATTCTTTATAAACCAGAAAAAAGAGAGCCTACGGTTAAAAAGTAGGGTTGCGCCTCATCCATTTTATGTGACCGACCAGATCTATTAGGTTGGTGAAAATCTTGCACCACAGCGTACTTTCTTTCAAAATTTCACTGTTTCTTTTGTGAACGACTTTACAAAGTAACTACCATTTGCATCTACAACCTGTTGCCATCTGAGGGAGGGATCATGAAATCCTTTTTTCCAGGATGAATTCAGCTGTGACTCGAAGAATGCGCCTCCTCGGATTCCATTTCGATCCGGTCGTTGAAGCACCTATCTCTCGTTGTTGTTTGAGAGCTCAGAAGGGGTGGTATTCCAATGGCGCAAGATATGGCGAATACGACTAGTGGGACAGCACCTCTCACCTAAGCTCTTGCAACTTCTGACGAGACGATTTTGCAGTGTGGAGGCGAGCGTTGTCGTGAAGAAGGTAAACATCCCTCTGCCCTCGACGTTTGCGCGACATGGCCCCGCTCAGCTTCTGAGCTGTGTAGCGTAGATGTCCTGCGGTGCCATCGTCAGGAAGCTCACGATGGAGCGTTCCTCAAGAATCCGATCAACAGCGCAGCATCACATTCCTCTGGTGAATGTCCGCCTTGAGGTTGTGGTTCTCCTTGAAGGAGCCACTAGGCCTTCTGAGTGTGGTTAACTAGGAAGACCCAGCATTCATCTCCTGTGACGACATCTTTGAGAAAGCCCTTATTACTAAAAAGAACAAGGAGAGACTGGGTGATAGTCAGTCGCGAAACCTTGTCCGAGTCACGGAGCCAGTCCTATATATATATATATATATATATATATATATATATATATATATCATAGCCCAGAGTTAAGTTGTTGCTTAGTTTTGATGGTGTATTATGACTTATCTTGAGTCAAGCCCAACAAAAAGCATAAATGTCAAATCTTTAAGTAAAAGTTAAGCTAACATAATTCGCATTCTTCATGATTGAATCAAGATTTGTTTTAAAACGTTTAAAACGCTATAATAGGCACGGAGAAGTAATTCCAGTTTCCCGGAGTACCGGTAATAGAAGAAGATGAGTGTGTTGAAGGCGATCTTATGTAATGCTCACTGAGCTGTGGACAGAGGAGTTACACGAGGTCTATTATTACACGGGCAGGTATTTCAACTTCTATGAGACGGTCATGAACCTGATCTGGGCGTACATGACGGTAGACACAAACTGGGTTACAGTCGACACTAAGAAAATCTATGTAGTATCTTACACACACTTTGATAGTCGTGCGATTCTATTTCTCGCGTACTACACATCTTCAACTCGTTCACTTCACTTATAACAATCGACCGAAGCCTCTCAACTTCCTTAAACGAAAGCAGTTGTTTTTCAGAAGCATCAGCTGGTGTACCTTGAAGAATTGGAGTTTCAACCGCGTTTCCCGTGCACTTACTACTAACTTCATGATTTAACCGATCATTCTCAGCACAATTTATCTTCCGTGCCAAGGCGTCAATTATCTTTCTATCTTCAGCTATAATACGAGCTGTCTTAGAGAGCTCGTTAAGCTGATCTGCAGCTCTTTCGAGAGCGAGGCAGGTCTAGTCATAGTAGTTGACGCTGCGTTGATTCTTTTCATTCCTCGACCTTCGGTAGGTAGTTCAAAACAAAAAATCGAAGCTTCGAACCAATTGAAGAGATCGAATATGGCAAACCTTAGCGAGTTGCAATTGAAGGAAATTCTTGTACTCACTCGCCACAGTGAGCAACACGACAGCAGACACAAATTGTTAGTGAGCCAGCACAAAATGATATCCACCAGCAAGACTTGAAGCAACCGCTCACCACCAGTGATCGAGGTGAAACCACCTCCCCTTAACCGGTCCCCCGCTTACTGTTCTCTCCTTTAGTGGTCCCATCACACGTGACTTCTCTCTTGAACCTCAGAGACGACCCCGACACCTTGAACTTCGTTTTGTGTGCGATCGAAGTACTCGTCATCGCTCACGAGATCAGGAATAGGGAAGAATCCACTCTCACGGTCCTGTTTGCGTTTTCGGAAGGGTTGACTGTAACAACTATACCTCACTTATAAGTGATCTGCGTGTTTTGCTCTTTCCACGAGTTTATCTTGTCCTGCATGCGTTTCAGCTCTAATTGCTGATGTTTAATCTTGTTTCTATTTCCTAATATCATTGGAGAAACACCGCTCGCGATCGTCCTTACTCATTCCCTCGCGAAGGATTTGCAGCAGTCGGGGTCCTTCTTGATCAGGGTAGTTTATCGTTTTGGAAAATACTATGTACCGTCGTTTTTGTGAAAATCTCTATCTGCTCTTCGACTCTCCTTTTTTCGTCGATAAGCTCCTCTTGTAGGCCAAAGCTGTCGTACATGACTGGAAGCCGTCCTCAGATCTGATGTCGAACTTGCATAGTTTGTTGCATCGGCATGCAGATGAATCGTGTTTATCCTGCCATTCTCCACCTGTTGTTCGAACATCCGTTCTGTGAGAAGATATCCATTGCCAATTTACTCATCTTGACCTTACAAATCGAATACAATAGCAAAGCCACCGCACAGGAAAACTAGCTTTAAAAAAGTGCAACCGATCACCACTGATAGAGAAGAAACACCGACAAGGACTTGAAAGGACAACGAAATACTTCTTAATAGAATGAAAACCAACAAAGTCAAAAAGAGGCGGACTGATGTTGCGACGCAGACGCTCACCAGCAAGACAAATACTACTATATATATTAGAAATATATTTGAATTTTTCAGCTCATGCTTTTCTTTTGGCATACAAATCTTAGTTGAGTTGAATAGCACATATAGGCTCGACAGAATCAATCGAGTGGGCGCGACAACATGTAATGTGAGTTTAACATATCGAAGACAGCTTCACTAAATGCGCGAAAAGTATAGGAAACCAATTGGCTCCTGTAAGTCTGGCATACAATGAGTTTTGCAGCTCCATCGACTTTGGCGGATTTCGACGAGTTGTGCCAAATTGGACGCGCGGACGTGTTTGGAGCCCAATAACTCTGTAAGTGTGAACCTTTCAGGCTTGTGTATTTTGTAGATAATAAAAAGTTCTAGTAGCGCGCTAAAACACTGCAATATAGCTTATGACAGTATAAAGGTACAGCGGTGCGTAAATGCAGGATAGCCTTAATAGTCTTATGTGACATGAGTTTTATCGATTCCGTCGACCCCTGCAGGGAGACCCGAAGAGCTAGCGGCCTAAAATTGCAGTTCAGAACTTACAGTACGTTACGATGACATGCTTACTGCTCAGCAGCTACCTTAGTCCCAGCTGCCATTTTAGGGCGGCGGACCTTTAGCGTTTGAAGTTTATTGCGCTACGCTATTCGCTCATGTTTAAGTTTTTGACACTTTTTGACACAAAACAGTTTTTCTGCTCAGCACAAAAGCTGTTGAACGGTTTCGGAAAAAATCGATTTTTCGAGAATTTTGAATCGAGGACGAGCGCGCTCTGAGCCGAGTCTGGTCGATGTCGACTTAGAGCAATCTAACGTTGAACATACTGCCGAAATCCCTGATAGCGTGTCTTATATACAAGGTGATGGTGAAATGTTTCAGTGTTTCTTGTTGATAAGCCGCGCTATCAGGGCTTTCGGCAGTATTTTCACCGTTAGATTGCAGTACGTCGTTGACGAATCTGGTCCCAGGTGATCAGTTTTGCGCACGAAGCTATCCCTACCCCCCCCCCCCCCTAACACTACCCTCAACTCAAGGGCCAAGTCATCAACCGATCTGGCAGGATTCATCAACCGATTATCCTCTTTTAGACCGGTAACGGTATATATATTATATATTTATTACACGAAAAAATCGTGTGGACAACCAACTATCGTAGAGACACAAATAAAAGGAACGACCATAAATTATCTATTAATAAACGCAAACTAAACAGTAGAAGAAGCAGCTACTAAGCGAAACAAAAAAGAAAGGAGCATAAAGATCAGCGACCGAGTCGTCGGACGACACTTAAGGCTGCGACGGTATTATAGCCTGAGATGTAATTTGAGGAAAGTCTTAAAAGCATTGCAGCTCCGTGGTAAATCGTGCTTCCTGCGAAGCTTCTCAAACGAGGAAAGTGCCCTATGGGTGAAAAAGAAACGCCTACAATTTAGTTTAGCAGTACCAATATCATATTTGATAGGACCACCTCGAGTGCTTGTTGCTCTCACGGTCACAAGATCCTCGAGTTTGATGCCAATTTCCCGATGAACGATTTTGTGAAAAAAGAGGAGGTCGTTACGCTTTCTTCTAACAGACGGAGTGGGCAATCCAAAATTGAGATTTCTCTCAATACTCGAAGGAATTCGGTCATATAAGAACCCTAGCGCACGTACCATGAGCTTCCTTGTGAAGCTATTCTGAACTCTTTCTAGCAAAGCAATTGTCTTCCTTTTATGGGGATTAAAAACAGGAGAACCATATTCCAATATAGGCCTGACATATATTTTGTACGCTTGAAGAAACACATTGGCATTCTTAGTTGATAATGCTCTAAACAAATTAAACATTACCTGAGTACAATACCGCCCGCGTCGCGCGGTCAAAAAGACGGTTTGCGACGGAAAAATCCGTCGCAAACCGTCGCATGCTCATAACTTCTTTAATTTTGAGTTATTTCAGAAAGTGTTGGCACCATTCGATTCGCCTCCTCGAGATCTACAAAACTGTGTATAAAACTTTACCAGGCCGCCGCGTTTCCGCCGTGGGTGGCCTAAAAAAATAACTGCAGCTGGCTTTTGCGATTGGAGCACCTTATTTTCCAGGACGTGCATGTGACGTGCAGTGTTTTCGGAGTATCTCAAGCATGGCGTGCGTTGTCAGTGCTCTGCCATGCCTGGAATGTTCCGAGAGTGCGCCGTGCACAATGCATATAGGATCGAACCTATCAATCGAATGGGCGGAAGCATGCCTACTGGGTTTCTATCTTCACTTAATGGAAAATGTAAAGCCTTCAAGAGTATCTCGCACCGGTTGGAGAATTTTATAAGAAATTTCCGGCATTTGCTCCTCTTCGTCCGACGAGCCTTTGGAGTGTGCCGTACACAATGTATGTAGGATCGAACCTATCAATCGAATAATCGAATGAGTTCGACAACTGGTAGAGTGAGCGTTTAGGGAGTTCTATCACAAACTTCCGGCCGCCCTACTAAGGAATTGCTCTAAGGTTGTCCAGCTAGCCTTCGGAGTGCGCCGTGAACAATGTATATAGAGTCGAACCTTTCAATCGAGGGGGGAGGGCGACCGCTTGCAAATTGCACGCGCGGGCGTGTTCGGAGCGCAATAACTCTTTCATGTTCAAATCGTTTCGACTGCAACTCGTGGGTCTTGTAGGCAGTAAAACGGTCTAGTGCTAAGCTAAATTAGAACGGTGTAGCTTACGAAGAGGCAATGTTACAGGGGTGCGAACATGCAGGTGAGCCTTGTGTGACGCATTTTTTCCGATTTCGGTGGCCCACTGCGGGAAGACCCGGCGAGCAAACGGTCTTGAAATGCGTGTGCATAGAGAGCGCTTAAGGTACTTCACGATTACGTTCTCAGAACTCCTCAGCTTTCTGAAATGCCTTAGCCTCAGCTGCCAGTTTAAACCGGCGGATGGTAGCGGTTAGAGTTTCTTGCGCTCTTACTCGCCCAGTTTTGATTGTTCGACACTAGCAATGGTATCGTTCTGTTCAGCATGAAAGGCACTATCGAAAGGTACCAATTTCGACCGATTTGGAAAACATCGGTTTTTTGACAATTCCCCAGCGAGGACGGGAGCGCTACAGGCGGAGCCTGCGCGGACGATGACGTCATCGAAAATCGATGTTTTCGAAATTGGCCAAATTTTCTCGTCCAAAATCATCTAGGGGTTATTTGGGGCGCTGATTACGAACCCGACGTCCGTTTTTTAAAATTCCGCCGATTTCGGTAGGTTTTGGATATTCCTCTGGATAATGGGAGGTGGCTGGGTCAGGATCAGGATTTTGCTCCAACTTCGTATAGGGGCGGGGTCTTATTCGGGGTGCTGAACACGATGCCGAAGTTCATTCGGACGATTACGGCAGGAGACCGCCCATACCTATAACTGAGGATGATCGGTGGTCCTGACCCGACCACCCTCAAACGGGAAGTAACCTACTGCAATCGGCGGAATTTTCAAAAAAGGACGTCGGATTCGTAATCAGCTTCCCAAATAAGCGCCTAGATGATTTTGGACGAAGTTTGCACCAGGAAATTTGGGCAATTTCGAAGATATCGGTTTTCGATGACGTCATCGTCCGCGCCGGCTCGGCCAATGGCGCCCACGTCCTCGACGGGAAATTGTCAAAGAATCGATTTCTTTGAAATTGGTCGAGAGTGACACCATTCGATAGAGCCTTTCGTGGTGAACAAAGCGGTGTTACTGGGAGTGTCGGAAACCCAAATGTGAGCGAGTAAGAGGGCAGGAAATTTCAACCGCTAAGTCCGCCGCCCTAAAATGGCAGATGAGGCTAACCAGGATACTATCTCAACGGTAGGTCGGAACGGCGCAAGTGTTGTATATGGGCAGAACCGCCTCTTCCTGGGAATTAACAAACTGCAGGTATCTCGATCCCAATTCAATTCTGCGCAGAGTTAGGGGCGACGGAAGTCGCGTGTTGGCGCACCGTTGATTCACGTGCTCCACAGCTGACGGGATGAGGGCTTCTATCGCGACTCGGCGCAGTGCACAGGTGGCGTGGTAGGGAAGCGCTCGGGCTGGTGAGCGAGGGGTCGAGGGTTTGGATCGCGCAGATTGCGTTTGTTTTGCACTTTTGCAGAATCTATGTTTATCATATAGGTAGTCCACCTAGGGGTATTATAGTGTGTTATAGGGCATGTTTACATATAACATATGCTTCAAACTACAAATTAGCTAGAATGTTCACTTCTGTGTGTCACGTGTTTGAAGCCTATTTTGCGTGACCGTAGTTATGTAACGATAGATATTTTGTGGCACTACTTAAAAGTTCTGACTCCACCGAAAAGACTTTGGTCAAAAAAAATCCGCTGAAACTTTGTCTAGGGAGGTTATTTGTGATGCTGATCACGAATCTGACATCCGTTTTTCACGATTCTGTCTCTACCTGCCGTCACCGATAGAAGCTTTAAGAATGTAATCCTGAGCCTTCCTGTATCTATATTATCCAGCCGAATCGTGAAGAACGGATATCAGATTCGTGATCAGCACTCCAAATAACCCCCTAGACAAAGGTTCAGAGAAATCGGTGACCCTGCCTGGACCACCCTTGTTAACGATATGGGTGGTATGTTATATGTAAACATGCCCTATAACACACTATAATACCCCTAGGTGGACTACCTATATGATAAACATAGATTTTGCAAAAGTGCAAAACAAACGCAATCTGTGCGATCCAAACCCTCGACCCCTCGTTCACCAGCCCGAGCGCTTCCCTACCACGCCACCTGTGCACTGCGCCGAGTCGCGAT
>OX375865.1:19360825-19455825 GCA_947359475.1 Heligmosomoides polygyrus bakeri | reverse complement strand
GGCGCAGGAAACGTCAACGCTAAAACTCCGCCGCCCTAAAATGGCAGCTGGGGCTAAGGCAGTTTAAACAGCTAGGAAGCTGTGAGCACGTCATCTTAAAGCACCTAAGGTGTTCTGCTCACGTGCACATTTGTAGGCCATTAGCTCCCTGCGTCTTCAAGCACGGGTCGACTGAATTTGGAAAAAATCGTGTCGTCCAAGGCTAACCTGCATTTTCGCACTGCTGTAACTTCGTCCAATCATAAGCTACATTGCTGTGTTTCAGTGAGCTATTAGAATATTTTACTGCCTACAAAACCGACAAACTGTAACCGGAAAGATTAACATATGACAGAGTTTTCGTGCTCAGAACACGCCCGCGCGTGCAATTTAGCACAACAACGGTCGATGTTCTCCTCGCTCTTGCTCGCCCATATTACAGAGTTCCCTACTCACAATAACACCATTCAATTCAGCATGAAGAACGGTATCAAGCATGGTTCAATTCGATGATATCGATTTTCGATGACGTCATCGTCCATCTGCAGCGGCCTCGAGCGGCCTAGAGCGACCTCCTCCTCGATGCGAAATTGTCAAAAAACCGATATTCCCAGAATTGGTCGAGATTGATACCATTCGATAGCGCTTTTCATGCTGAACAGAACGGTACCACTGCTAGTGTCGAACAATCAAACCTGGGCGAGTAAGAGCGCAAGAAACTCTAACCGCTATCATCCGCCGGTTTAAATTGGCAGCTGAGGCTAAGGCATTTCAGAAAGCTGAGGAGTTCTGAGAACGTAATCGTGAAGTACCTTAAGCGCTCTGTATGCACACGCATTTCAAGACCGTTTGCTCGCCGGGTCTTCCCGCAGTGGGCCACCGAAGTCGGAAAAAATGCGTCACACAAGCCTCACCTGCATGTTCGCACCCCTGTAACATTGCCTCTTCGTAAGCTACACCGTTCTAATTTAGCTTAGCACTAGACCGTTTTACTGCCTACAAGATCCACGAGTTGCAGTCAAAACGATTTGAACATGAAAGAGTTATTGCGCTCCGAACACGCCCGCGCGTGCAGTTTGCAAGCGGTCGCCCTCCCCCCCCCTCGATTGAAAGGTTCGACTCTATATACATTGTTTACGGCGCACTCCAAAGGCTAGCTGGACAACCTTAGAGCAATTCCTTAGTAGGGCGGCTGGAAGTTTGTGATAGAACTCCCCAAACGCTCACTCTACCAGTTGTCGAACTCATTCGATTATTCGATTGATAGGTTCGATCCTACATGCATTGTGTACGGCACACTCCAAAGGCTCGTCGGACGAAGAGGAGCAAATGCTAAGTAGGACGGCCGGAAATTTCTTATAAAATTCTCCAAACGGTGCGAGATAGTCTTGAAGGCTTTACATTTTCCGTTAAATGAAGATAGAAACCCAGTGCGCATGCTTCCGCCCATTCGATTGATAGGTCGATCCTATATGCATTGCGCACGGCGCACTCTCGGAACATTCCAGGCATGACAGAGCACTGACAAAGCACGCCATGCTTGAGATACTCCGAAAACACTGCACGTCACATGCACGTCCTAGAAAATAAGGTGCTCCAATCGCAAAAGCCAGCTGCAGTTATTTTTTTAGGCCACCCACGGCGAAAACGCGGCGGCCTGGTAAAGTTTTTTTGATTACAGTTTTGTAGATCTCGAGAAGACGAATCGAATGGTGCCAACATTTTCTGAAATAACTCAAAATTAAAGAAGTTATGAGCATGCGACGGTTTGCGACGGATTTTTCCGTCGCAAACCGTCTTTTTGACCGCGCGACGCGGGCGGTATTGTAGCTTTCTTGGCTATCATAGTGCAATGCTTATCGAAACTGAGATCGCTGCGAACAAGAAACCCTAGGTCCAGCAGTTCACTCACACACTTAAGCGGAGTTCCATTAATAGAGTATTGATGTTTCTTGTTTCTATTGCCTAAATGAAGTACTCGTGATTTTTCCTCAGACAAAGGGAGGTCCCAATCCAATGACCATTGGTAGACACTGGTAGCAGCTTTCTGAAGAACGTCTATGTCATCGGCACTAGATACTGGCTTATAGATCTTGAGATCGTCAGCAAATGCACAAAACTCAACCTCACTGTCGCTAAGAAGTTTAAGCAAATCATACTTGTAAATGTTGAACAAAATAGGGGAAAGGACACCCCCTTGGGGAACTCCGCTGATGGCAGATCTAGGAGCGGAAAAAGAGGCGTTTACGCGAACAACGTACTTTCGGTTAGACAAGAACGATGCAACCCAGGAAACTATGCGCGGATGGATGCCAACAGCTCTCATTTTGTTTAACAACTTGTTATGTGAAACCCTGTCGAAGGCTTTGCTGAAGTCGAAATAGACAACGTCCACATTCTTACCGTCCTCCAAATCCCTAGTCCATTGATTAAGAGTTTGTATCATCGCAGTTACAGTAGATTTACCCTTTTGAAAGCCATGTTGATTTGCCGATATGATAGAGTACTTTTGAAGATGTTCTACAACTACCTTCTTTAATATTTTCTCAAACAGCCTTGCGAAGATGGAAGTAATGCTAACCGGTCTAAATCTCATGGGTACATTATAATGTGGCTTCTTAGGAATGGGAGTGACAATGGAATGAACCCACCTGCTAGGCACCTCAGCCCTCATAAAGCTAAGATTAAATATGTACTCTAAAGGACTACTTATTATACGTGCGATTTTTTTAATAAATCTCAAAGGAATGTGGTCGGGAGTGAGGCTCTCGGACTGTGGCCATTTCAGTAATAGGTTAAGAATTTCTTCTCTGTGAAACCAAACCGAATCATCCATTACGGGGAACTCTCTTGTTGGCGGCCCGGCTTCGTCACTGGATGCGACTCTAAAATATTCCTCAAATGTCGATGCCAACAACTCAGCTTTATCCTTATCCCGATGGAGAACTCTGACGGAAGAAGAGCGAAGAGCAGGTATGTGTAATTTCCCTCGCAGCCGGAACTTCAAGAGCTTATAAAAGGCATTCTTACAACGCGACCCAACAATCCTTTTTTCCACCGATGCATTGAATTTTCTGAGTCTCGTGTCAAATTTGAGACTCAATTCTTTTGAGGTTGCCCAGTCCTCTGGTTTATCTGTTTGTTTCGCTTTTCACCAGGCATTTTCCTTCTTTTTATAGAGCCTCTCCAGATAGGGTGGAAGCTTAGACTCAACGAACCTCTTGTTTTTAATGGTAACAAATAACTCAATGCAGTGGTGAAGAATATTGATAAAGAGTTCGTATTTCTCATCCCCCTTCATGTGCCACCTCACCGCGGTGAAGGGGTGAACATCACTTTGTGATGGCTAACGGCACAAACGGTCACGCAGTACGCGACGCTTGTCGTGTATGGGCGGCTCTCCTGTATCCCTGGCCAGGAACATGTGAGTAACCAGACCACCGGTACGGCTCAAACAACTAAACCCGCGCCCCAGTCCTCCTCGCGCCGGAGGTGGACTTCTACGACGTCGGTTGCATCCACCTCCGGCGAGGGGCCATCTAATCTCGGAGTTAAACTATCAGGACGTCATTGGAATCGAACTACCGGAAACTCCCTCCCACCACGACACGGAAACTGCCTATTCGTCTGCACTTAGAACTGTCGTTCGATCGCATCTGAGCAGGATCTTCGGACACTGCTTTATAGAAGCCGAAACATCAAATACGATGTTATCGCCCTGCAGGAAACGAATGGCAGAACGGAAACCATAAGAAGGACCGACCACAACGAGCTTCTCATTATCGGAGCAAAGGTAGACAGAAACAATATTGGCGGAGTTGGATTTCTCGTCAATTCGACAGTGCACCACCTAGTAGACTCTTACAAGATCATAAGTCCGCAAGTAGCTGTTCTTCGTCTGGAAACCAAAGATCAAGAAATCATCTCCATCATAAATGGATATGCTCCAACATCTGCGGCCACAGATGAAGAAAAGGAGGAATTCTACAAGCTGTTCGAAAGGACTGTCAACGACGAGAAGAGCTACTACAAAGTTGTTGTTGGTGACTTTAACGCTATCGTCGGTACGAATGATCACGACGAATGGAGGCTAGGACCACATGGAACTTCCTCAAGGAACGAAAACGGAGAGCGCCTGATAGACTTCCTATCCGCGTGCCGTCTCTACCATGGATTCTATGTTTAAGAAGCCTTCAAACCGACGATGGACCTGGGAAAGCCCAAATGGAGAAACACGTTCGGAGATCGACCATGTTCTTACGAACAGACGCTGGAGTCTGTTCGACGTCTCCGTGCTGCCTTCATTTGACACCGGCTCGGATCACCGTCTTGTCCGTGCGAAGCTGACTCTCAAAAAGAGGATGTTCAAGCGTGACACCCATAAAACGGCACCGGTGAGGATCCCCACATTCAAGTCTGAGGAGTTGGAATATGCGATAAAGTCGTATGATTGGAATCTTCTTGAAGATCCATCGGAAGACTACGACCTTCTCTTCAAAGGACTGTTGAAATATGCTAGCAGCTCTTGCGAAGCCACATCGCCGTCTGCTTCAAGACTCAACGCACATGCGATTAAACTCTTGGAGCAAAGAAGAGCTGTTAAACTGGATCCTAATGCTTCCCATCTGGAAAAAGTCACCATCTCAAAGGCCTGTCGAATTGCAGTGAAGGAGTCCATTCAAGCCTACAGAAGATTGAAGCTGTTAGAAGCGGCTGGGAAAGGTTCAAGCATAAAGCGCTGCAAACGAGATCTCTGCGATCAGAAGGCAATAATGTCAGCCCTCGTGGATAAGGATGGAACAACGCAAACGTCTCGAAGAGCGATGGAGGCCATCGTTCAGGAATTCTACACAGATCTGTTCCGTTCTTCCATCACTGTCCCGAAATGTTTGATGCCACCAGCTGAGGAAGTACCTCCCATTCTGGAATCAGAAGTTGCTCATGCTATCAGAAGGATGAAGCTGGGCACTGCTCCCGGACCGGACGGCATTTCTGCTTATCTCCTTCGTGCGGGTGGCAGTGCCGTCTGCTCACTTCTTGCCAAGCACTTCAACCACTACCTTCGACTTGGTAGGATTCCGGACTCATGGAAGGAGTCGAAAACAGTTTTAATCTTCAAAAAAGGTCAGCAGGAGGATATCAACAACTATCGACCCATCAGTCTTCTCTCGGTTGTGTACAAGATCTTCACCAAGATACTGCTTAACCGCATGGAGCGTTGCTTGGATGAATATCAGCCAGTGGAGCAAGCAGGGTTTCGCAAGGATTTCTCCTGCATGGACCATATTCAGACTGTCTCACAGCTCATCGAAAGGAGCCGCGAATACCACCTCCCACTTGTTCTTGTCTTCGTAGATTATCGGAAAGCGTTCGACTCTGTGGAAATCAACGCCATTCTGAACGCCCTTGTGCACGCTGGTATACCATCGCCCTACATCAGACTTCTCGACGAATGCTTCTCGAACATATCGACTGCCATCCAGCTGTTCGATCGAAAGCTTAAAATTCCTATCGGGAAAGGAGTACGGCAGGGAGACACGATTTCTCCCAAGCTATTCACAGCGGCACTTCAGGATGCCATGAAAGACTTGAACTGGGACGATAAAGGCTACCTTGTCGACGGTAAACGGATCAGCAACCTTCGCTTCGCCGACGATATTGTTCTGATCTCTACCAGCACGGCAGAAGCCGAGGAAATGCTGAACGAGCTCGATGTGGCAGGTATGAAGATTGGATTGGACATGAATATGTCCAAGACACAATTTATGGTCAACCAGTGGTGTGACACGGGACTCGTAAGGTTAAATGGAGTTGCTCTGCAACAGGTCGACTCCTACGTCTATCTGGGAAGAGAGCTGAACATGGATAACGACCTCGCTCCTGAAATCGCCCGCAGGAGAAGCGCAGCATGGGCAGCCTTCAGTTCGATTCGCGAAGTCACCGATCAGGTCAAGGATCCCGGCCTCAGGGCCTCGATATTCAACGCCTCTGTACTGCCTGCGATGTGTTTCGCGACGGAAACCTGGCCCGACAACAAGACAATCGCCAGAGCGATGCAAACTACGCATCGTGCACTGGAGAGATGTCTTCTAAGGACAAGCCTTCGTCAGCAATGGCAAGAAGGCCTACGAAGCTCGGAGCTACGGGAGAAGTCGCAATTAGCAGACCCGCTGCAGTACATGAAGAAGTCCAAATATCGCTGGGCCGGACACCTGCTTCGACGAAAGGACGATAGATGGAGTCTCTGTGTCACAGAATGGCTCCCGAGAGACCATAAGAGACCACTGGGACGACCGCCAACGCGATGGGTAGACTCATTCTCAAGATCTTTCAGAGAGCGGAGTCTGCCTCACTGGATGCAAGCAGCCAGAGATCGAGCGGTCTGGAAGAGTTGTGGTCCCCGCTGAGAAGATCTCCAGCCGACAAAGGACCATCAAAGTATCAAAGTAAGTAAGTAAGTATTTCTCATCCACGGTACTTACACTATTAAGCGAGCCAAACCAGTCCACCCCTCCAAATACCTAATAATGCTGGCGTAGTCCGCAAGAGCAAAGTCTCTTTTAGTCACGGTTAAATTGGAGGCCAACTGGATCTTGATTTGAAAGCGAACCGCAGCGTGGTCGCTAGATCTAAGAGGTGGATCAACCTGTACCCCGGAAACCAGGTTTCTCTCGTTAGTTAAGACTAAATCAAGAACGCTGTTACCTAGAGTTGCGACGTGTACGCTCTGGATAAGTGCATGTGTTTCGCACATATTCAGAAACTCGCTGAGCGCTAGAACTATTGAAATTCAACGTCGGGTTTTGACTCCAAGAAATCTCGGGGAAATTAAAATCACCTGTCAAAATGCAGTGATGATTGCATGCTAACAGATCGCCTTTATCAACTGTCTCACCATATGAAATGAGCAACTCGGCGTTTTGTAGACAATGATGAATCGCGTTATTTCCAGTTTGATATGAAGGTCGCAACATAAGAGTTCATAAGCATCAGTGACCGACTCCTCAAAAAACAAGTGCCGGAGATAGGGATTTCAACGCCATTACCGCAACGCCTCCACCCCTTTTCACAGTACGATCGCACCTTAGCGTTACATATTGAGAGCAGCAGCCACCCAAAAGAGGAGCCAAAGAAATGTTTTGATTGAGCCAAGTTTCCGTGAGTATAACAATGTCAACTTTCCGTTTGAGGAGCACCACAAGAGAGTCTTTGTTTTTAACCACTGAACGAATATTAGCTAAAACACATGAAATACTTGGGTCTGGTTTCCGTCGAAGCCTTACATGTTTTCCGCAATATGAGTGAATTCATTTGGGGGGCAGTCGTTCGGTACACCGTGCTGCCCGCCGCCCACTTCCCGCCCTGCCAGCACCGTCCTATTTGGACAAGTTTGCTGTGCTTGAAACCGTCGTTAAATGGAGTGACATCGTCCAAAAACCTCACAACTGATAGGGGACGATTGGGAACCGCATCTCGGGGAACTCTGAAGTCATTTTCCGGTCGGTTCGGTTATCGAGGCAGTTGAGGAAAGGAGAATATCCTTCTCTCTAGATTTTTTCAGTTTTCACGCCAATTCTTTAAATTTTCGGCATTTTCGGGAATTTTTGTTCCACATATAGTGAACAATGTTCTGGCTCTTGTCTCAAGAACGAAATCAGTACAGGATAGAGATGCAAGGCCAAGGGAAGTGATTAGAAATGCGATATCTCCATGTGAAGACAGAGATCCGGACATCTTGTCCTCGGCGCACCCCTCCCCCCGCCCTTTCTGAGGGAGGTGTATCCAACGACTCTCCGCCAATTCATTTGAATGCGATAAGGAAAGACGAGAGCTCATCAAAGTACCATTATTATTCATGGAATCAGAGGAAATTTGCTGGTTGCGAACCAGCTCAGAAGGAGAGGAATGATTCTGAGTACGAGACAACCTTTCAACTTTGAGGCGATCACGTTCCAACTTTGTGAGCGAGGGCCTGATAAAAACCCCCTTCTCAGAAAAGAATCTAAGATGGGGAGCCCTCTTCAACGTAAGCATAGCAAAATATGATGCAGGAAATACAACCTTTAAAAGACGGGCTTTCCTAGGTACTGGGCGCCCCATGCGATAAATAGCAACCGGGCGACATTCAATAGAGAGAAAATCGAGAATGAGCCTAATACAATTGGTGTCGTGTACTACCCTAGCGGAGGAGACAGGTGCAGAACATTCCTTAACGCCTATAACAACAACAGAGCGACGACGTTCAATATCGTCGGCAGAATCACCAGACGACATAGGACCCTCTTGAGTACTAACTTGGGAATGATTCTGTTGAGATAAAGCCTGTTTGAGAACGCCAATCTGAGACCTAAGGCTATGGACCTCACTTTCGAGCTCACTGTTCCTTGTACGTACCAGATTGTTCTCCTCTAGCAGTTCCTTGTTCCTTGCCACAACTGCGGTTAGTTCGTCCTTCAACTCCAACATACAGCCCATAGCCGCTTTTAGGTGCGGCGGGAGGGATTGATCGGCTATGATCAGGTTGATTGCTCGAGTCAGATCGTCATCGTTGGCGGGAGACGAAAAATCCATCCGATGTTTCTTCCCCCTTCGTCCCTGAATAGGTTTCGGAACGACGGGTGTGTCCATGAGCAGAACTTAGCAATGAAGTACCAATAGACCTATTTGGGTGGCTTACGATCAGATTCGAACGTCCCAGCCACAAGGACTACGTTGATGCAGCGATCGCAGTAGATCTCGGCGGCCGACTCAATAAGATCGACGGCAAGAATAAGGGGCGACCAGGAGTAGTTAACCTCACTCGAGCGAATACAGTTGCGAAAGAGAATGTAGCAGGTCATTCCTTGTTGTAGAACCAATAGTAGAAGTCCTACGGAAGGCGCAGGTACAGGAAGAGGGCGGCTGCCAGAGAATGCAGAGAGCAGATGGACGAGCCGCCACTCACGGACAGTGCGCCGAGTCGAATGAAATGAATGAATATTGGTTATCGAATCTGCATCTCTATGTCTCTGTATCTCTCTCGTGTCACTTACTGCGTAGGCCAATATGGTGAATCCGCCGTGAGATGATACCGGCGGTATTGTTGACGAATCTGACCGCAGACGGTTCAGTGACATCGCTGTCGGAGCAGATACATAGTGACTCATCACACAGGCAATTCGACAACTCTTTTGATGTCCTCCAGTTGGGCAACGTCGGACAAAAACACACATTCTCGTTAGGGACTGATCGTCTGCCAAATTTCTGACACACAACGGAAATGCTTTTTTACCAGAACGGGGATTCTTGCCACTTCTTCTGTCATGTTGTGTGGAATTTTTTTCCTCGAGCGACTGCTACATTTGCGACGATTGCGGCAGGCAAACGAACAAAGGAGCGTCACGAACTAAAATCAACAACATCAATGGATATTGGCCTCCCTATCGGAACTTTTCTCCTGATAAGAAGCACCTCCGTCGGCCATTATATACGCACGTCTTTCTACTCGATCGAGTAAATCTGGGAGGAAACCGGCTACTTAGCAGGGTGGTGCCCGCCTCTAGATTCCATATGGTCGTGGAACACTCACATAAACACGGCTTCTGTGCTTCCTTGCTTTTTTCGCCAACGCGGAGAGAACATAGAAAAAAGCATAGAACTAGATAAGGGAAGAAACTATGGGGTCTGGCTGATCTAACTTGCCCGTTTTAAGATACATTGCCGGTGTGCAGCGGGCTCCAGCCGATTCAGTACCGAAAACCGCAATCACCGGTCACGAAAACCACAATGTTAGTCGATATCGATTGACTTCATCCAGTGGTAAGGCCCTTCCCTCAGCGATTGCAGTCATGCAACCATCACTCCGATCGGTGAAATCATGCAGAATATCGATAACATCGATCGATGTTGATTGTCTGATCGATCTGTAATACCGCCCAAGTCCGACATTCAATAAATCATGGCATATCGAGTATACCATTTCATCGTGTTTTTCAAGATTTTTAAACAGGCTTTGCTTCGGCTGACGTTTCGGCGTCTTCGCCTTCTTCGGAGCCTGGGAAAGTCGAGAGTATTAATGAAACCCCTCAAACGTCATTTTATCACACAGAATAGCACTGTCAACGCAGTTAGAGTGAACAGCCGATGTCACGGGTGTAGCGTATCAGCAAACCTCCCAGCTGGGTGGCGAGGAGCACCACTTCCATCACCCGTGGATGGAGATAGACGTGGGTGAGTGTGTATAGCTCCGTATCCCTCCATACTTAAGTACCCTGTAGGTCTGACACGTCTTCTGGTTGACATCTGCGGCACGTCCTCTGCATCCCGACGCACGTTGGATGTCGTCTGCAGTACCGCTCCCCCTTTTTAAATTGGGAATCGAGCTTTAAAACGCTAGCAGTTACCGCTTTGTCAAGTCCAAGACCTCGCGTTTCCTCCGCCGCCACAGCATCCAATGTTTGTTGAGACGTGCACACCTTGTCCAAACGCAATTGTCGTAGTAACCCTTTTAATATGCAGGTAATGATTGTCTTTTAACATAGCGTTTTTTGCAGCGTCAAAAATGTGGACAGTGTGTTTTTGCTGTTTATTGTTACTGTGAAAATTTTGCTTGGAGCTCGTTTTTTACATTCCCCAAATCTATTCCCCCAAATGCCCTCGTTTTTTCCTCAAATGCTGCGCTACGGTAGGGTGGTCAACGTTAGCTCCTCATCAATGTCTCTGGTGAATGTGTAGCAATTAGATAGATTTCTTGGTATTTTCAAATTAGCTAAAACGTAGACACCATGTCATTCATGTCGATGTTAGGTCGAGAAACAGATTACTGAATTCATTCACAGCTGTAATCGCATTACTCATACAGCGGCAATGCAAAACGATAATCTTACATATTCCCGTAGAAAACACGTTTTTTGTTGGTGAAACTTACAGTTGTAGAACGGGCTTCCAAACTACAAAGTAGGCGATAAGCATGTTACAGACTGCTTTTAGTTTAGAGTTCAGAATAGCGGCTTCAACATTGCATCTGTTTGCCGTTCTTCAACATCGCCACAAACTGCAGGGAAGTCCCAGTACAAATGAGATACTGAAGGCGTATACATTTGGTTGGACCAATCATCTCCATTAAATATCCCATCTGCGAATACCAGATTAGGGTTTCCCTCTTCAATGGCTAAGCTCAAGTCTGTTTGCTTAAATGTATATCTGTATCTGTCGACATAACACAGAGAACAGTCTGTGAGCTGCTTATCTCCCATTTTTATATTTTGTAAGCCCGTTCTACAAATGGGAACCTGACGGACAAAAAACGTTGTGTTTTCTTCTGAAATTTGTGCGAAGGTTGTCGTCATGCATTGTCGCTGTCTGAGTAATGTGCTTTATAGTAACCAGGTGAATGCAGTAACCAGTTTCACGACCTGACATGGTAATGAATGACATGGTGCCCACGCTTTACTGAGTTTGAAGCTATCGATAACTATGGTGTAAGATAACGGTTGCCGTTGCCATTTTGTCTAGGCGTTAGATCACAAAGTATGACAAAGTGAACATAATTCAGCTTCTTGCTCACTCAATCCTGAGCTATATTATGCATTATCATTTGCTTTTTGCTCCTACCTATTCCACTGAACCATCATCTACTCTGAGCAAGCGTTCTATCATTCTACGATTTTGCACCTCATTTTGGGAGTTTTTTTATATCTATAATATGCACATTTAGAGACCCGCCTTAGGAATACCTCAGAGGCAAGGTGCGGCTCCAATTGCTAACAAGTTACCTGAAGCTCGCCGGCGGTGGTATAGCCACGTTCTACCCGCTAGTGGTGACACTGTCTGGAAGATTGGACTTATTGTTATTAATATATTAATAATATTGTTAATATTGTTTCTCCATAACTCTCAAGTATATTTACATAGCCGGAGAACGGCCCATGGAGCGGCCGATGCAGCGTTGCAGGTGGACCTGAGATATCCACCTCGACCAAGAATTTGATTGCTGAGAAGTGGCCCACCTGCCAGAAGAGCGGAACTTGAACGGGACAATAACTGAAAAGAAAGACTGTCTCTTTTTGAGAGTGCGGCAGTGCAGTCGGAGAAGGCGCCGGCTGTAGCGCGCAGTCCAACACTATGACATACTAAGTTTTCCATCCCTCTGGAGAAGGTAAACTCGTGCCAAAGCTGTCTGCGAAATATACAACACCGACGTGTTCAATTCCTGGTCACGCCAATTCGTTGTACAGTACAAAGATGCACTAAATTTGCCACCACCATATCCTTTATATAAGTGGAATGTGTGACGAATACCGTAAAGTGGAAGACAAACGCTTTTTGATTCAGTTCTAGCATATCGTTTTCTAGCCTCCAGCTGTAGGGCACCCTGTAGGTAACAAAGCGATGGACTTCTCGACTATCACGACAAGAGGGCAAACTACTTACCTTTTGAAGCTTAGTTCGTACTTTTACCGCCTTTCGGCGCGGAATCATGGTCGTATAGCAGGTTTTCATAGCACTCAGTACTCCACTAGCTTATCGGTTTCATTTTTTTAATTTTTGAAATGTGGAGAGACACTCTTATAGAAAGAAAGTAATAAGCTGTAGGAAAGATATCCCAAGGGCGACTCTTCTCATGACTTCTGCTTCACAGAAGCATGATACGGTAATTAGTATCTGTCCGCCTCCGTCGCTTGATACAGTAACCAGCGACCGCCTACCTCCGTTGGGGGTATATAAGTGGCCACCGTGGGGTAAATGGATGGTTCAAACGGGGACAATGAAGAGGAAGTTTTCAATTTCGAACATTTTCATGACTGTCGGTGCAGTCGGTGCAGCCTATCCAGGCCCCGACTTGCTGCCCGTGGATGGAAACTGTGTGGCTCAGAGTCACCTCGACCAAAGCTGTCTCGGTAAACAACTACGTATGTAAAACTAAAGAGTGCTGGCCGACAGGGCTACACAACAAGAGGGACTTGACGAGTAAAACTAATAGCCCCAACTAAAGCGTTCCATGTGTTGTTCGCCACTCAATCATTTCCTTGGGATGCTTCACGCTATCGCATGAACCAACAAAAACTAATTGGATCGTGATGCTATCAAAATATGGTGGCCCAGCCGGAAACCAAACATAGGCCGCCCACGTGGCAGCGGAGCATTCTACGACTGAACCACCGCTGCCATAACTTTCGCTTCACAGAAGCAGGATACTCTCCATGAATCTTGACATTTTTTAAGATGTGTAGTAGTGTTTAGCATTGGCACAGATTGTTACACTCCTTCATTGCGGCTTCCGTTTCGGCGTTGTCGCCTTCTTCAGGGCCTGTAAAATCAAATTTAGAAGCATTCCCCTCAAATGCCAACTCACTGCAGAATACATCCAAAAAAGCGAAAGAATCTACAAACGACATCTCAAGAAATTGAAAGGATGACCTCAGATCAGAGAGTGTCCACCGCCACACTCTCTGCTCTGAGGTCTGGGGGTTCTGGATGTGAGAGAATGAGAGAATGAAAAGCCAACACTCGGAATCTCTATACGTCTGTGTTACCGTGATATGTCTTGGCTCAATTACGCTACTGCAAAACAATGATACATCCGCATCGCATTCGCATTAAAATGAGACTTCCTTGTGCAATTGTAAGGCACAGCTAACCGAATCTAGTGTGTAGGAGCGCAGTGGGAGGACGAGCAGAGTGCTGCTCGCATCCTGAAGTCCGAAGTTCAAGTCTCGCCCAGGTCTAACCGAAACGTAGGCCGGAGTAAAGGAGTGTGACAACGTTGGCGAAAGCTAAACACTACCAAAT
Organism: Heligmosomoides polygyrus bakeri; assembly: GCA_947359475.1. NCBI lineage: Eukaryota > Metazoa > Nematoda > Chromadorea > Rhabditida > Heligmosomidae > Heligmosomoides > Heligmosomoides polygyrus. The sequence goes on along the minus strand of OX375865.1, from coordinate 19,442,076 downwards.
ATCCTAGCCGTGCGTAACGTTTTTCTTAAAGAGAAGTTTGGAGCAGATGTTAAAGGAGGGTATACCTTTGGGAGTCAAGTAGCCGAAGCTCTTCGACGTACCAAAATCTGGTTAACTCTTCTAGGCCGCACCAAGGACATACAGGTCCTTTTTTCCGTTACAAAAAACCCCTTGTAGACGCACTTGCCAATATTGATCTCTGATTTCGTAATCCTATCACACTTGTCTACCGTTCGCACATGGACATAGATCAAGACCCTTCTTGTATTTCATTATCTACCCATTCTTCCGGACTCAACGCCAGTTCTACCTCAGGGCCATTTTCGGCACGTCATCTTCATGAATTCATTAAAGGATCTACAGCACGTCAGGCAGCCGAGCAAATTAACCATATATATGGCTTGGGATCTATTACTCATCGCGCTTATGGTGGTTCGGAAAGTTTTAAAGGGAGATTATTCACTCGATGACAAAGCAAGGTCAGGAAGGCCAATGAATTGGACGACACTGAACTACTCCGTCTTCTTCGAACCGATAGTGATCAGACGACACGTCAACTAGCAGAGAAGCTCGAAATGTCTCATAGGATACTGGGAATCCATCTGAAGGGTTTTGGCTTTGCATGGAAAATTGGAGCCTGGATTCCACATGCCCTGTCGGACCCTCAGGGCAAAAACCACATGTTGCAAGACTCACAAGAGAAACAATAAAGGGGCCGGGCTGGGAGGTAATGCCACATCCACCGTATAGCCCTGACCTCGCCCCTACCGACTACCATCTCTTCCATGCTATCAAACAAGAAATTGGAGAGAAATATTTTAAAACGGATGGAGACCTCAAAAACTGGAATCAGAAATGATACGACTCCAGAACTGCAGTCCTTTGAGCGAGAGGAATTAGAAAGTACCCAGTCTTTGGAGAAGTGTATTGGAACAAAATGGAGTTTATCTCAATTGATTTGACATTGCATAATAGTTGTGAAGTAATAAATCTTTGAAAAAATTGAAAAGACTCTTTTCCAACCTAATAGGACTGTGTCTGCCTGACATGCTGTAGATCCTTTAATGAATTCATGAAGAATGGCGTGCCGAAAATGGCCATGAGGTAGGTCTGGCATTGAGTCCGGAAGATTGGATAGATAACGAAATACAAGAAGGGTCTTGACCTATGCCCGCGTGCAAACGGTAGACAAGTGTGATAGGATTACGAAATCAGCTATCAATATTGGCTAGTGCCTCTACAAGGAGAACGGTAAAAAAAAATTTTGAAGTGTGAAGAGACTTTTTTCCAACCTAATATCAACTTCAATGTGAGGCTTCTACCAAATAAACAACACTACAGCGGGGTCGCGAGGTCAGAGAACGCGTTACTACTGATTAATCAGACACCGTTCGATTTGCCTCATCGAGATCAACGCGACTCACGCCCGATCACTTCATCTGTGTTTCAGACGGCAGAAGGTCTCAAAGATAAGCAGCAAGGAACCTGCGTATGTGTTAGTAAACTCTGCGGTCTCACTGTGACTGTGTGGAGTTCACCAATCCCAATCACACCTCATGTCAGCAGATGGGGCAATGTTTTTGAGTGAACTCTACAAAGGGCTGCTTCTTTGAAGAAGAATCTCCCAACTTGTTTTGGAAACATCCAACACAGCTTTGTGATCGAAGAGCCTATATCGGACTAACGTCGTTTGATGAGGTGAAATTTGATTGAATTTGGGAGACGCACTGTAAGCCTTTGTTTACTGTGGCCGTTCAACCCAAATTGAAGTATAAGAGTGGCCTAGCCAGAAAGATGTTCTCCATTGAATAGTGACAGCAAAATACTTCCTTCTGCCAACATCAATCGTTGCTCTAACAGTCATTGGTAGTTGATCAGTCAGAACATGCACAGCAGCGCTCGCAGCTATGGACTAGTTGTCCATATATAAAAATTTTCGTTCTACTGGGAAAAAAATCGCAGTTTGGAGTTTCTAACTGCGAATCCAACCTTGCATCATTTGATATCTGTCTCTCAATCACCAACAACATCTCCAACTGCATATAAACCGCAGTACAAGTGAGATACTGTTTGTGTGTACATTTGTCCGGAGCCAATCATCTCTATTAATTATCTGCTAATGTGAGATTAGCGATTCCTTCCTCAATGGTTAAGCCCAAGTCTGCCTGCTTATCTGTGTCTATATCTTTGTCCGTCGACATAAAGAAGAGAACAGTCTATAGGCAGCTTACCGTCCACTTCCCGTTGTCCAACTGGGAGTCATCTCATTGACAAAAACCGATGTGTTTTTCTACTGGATTTTGAACCCATAGATTATCGGCTTCCATTACCACTGTCTGACCAGTAAGTGACTTCTTATAGCCGTAGACGAATTCAGTAACCAGTTTCTCGACCTGACGTGGTAATGAATGACATGATGTCTACACTTTTCCTAGTTCCAACCTAGAAATATATCTAACTACCAGCTGTTCCCTTCCAAAATGCAGGTATACTTTCGGCATGACTTTAAACGTGGCTCATACCTTACGTTTTTATTTTCGGAGAATAAGGGTTGACCAAGTCGTGGTTTTCACTATCACCGTTTTCCTTTTTATTTAAAGGTGCAGGGTTGCGCAGTTGGAGGAAGTGCCAGCTGTCGTGTGCACCTGATCCCATTCCTTGCATCGGTTTTCCCGTCAGGCCAACCAGCCTTCTGACCCTCCGGGGTCTGTGAATTGGCGCTACACTCGTTTGGGAGGGATGAAGCACTTGTCCCTCTACTGGATCGCTTGCGATGATGCGCAGAACAGAAATTTTGCGTTTTGCTTTCATCGGCCATATTGCTGCAAAAAAAACTCGAAATGTCATCAACGCATGGAGTAGGACGTAACATCCACGCGAAGATGCTTCGAGAAACTCGAACTGAAGTCTAGAAGGTAGTGACGGGCGCGGATGCCAAAGCAAGAACATCTACAAGAGACACTGCTGAGGAGCTATTGTAAACGTTAACCACTCTATCGTAGCACGGCCTCTGAGGAAAATTGGAAAGGTAAAAATCCCGATAAATGGTTGCCTTCCGAATCGATCGAACGTTTCAAAAATGACAAAAAAAGCTGATTAAGCTTGGATATGAAACAGTCAACCACACTTATACTACTTGACTTGACAGGCCTTTCTCCTCCAGACTGTCACTTTGTCAAGCACCTCCTCTTCTTCCTGTGCTAGAAATGCTCCTGAAGCAAAGGCGATACAAAAAAGGCGGTGATGATTTCGTCGCCTTCAGAACTCCAGTTTTATGCTGCTGTAATATCTGTATTTTCGCAAATGTGTCGATTTTTTGGTAGTTATTTCGGTTGAGACGCTTTCCTTTGAAGCGAGTTATAGTACTTCAAAGTAGTTCCTCTAAAATACTCGTCACTCTTGCCCACCCCAATAGATAATCGACGTCACTGAATGAGAATCGCTTCATGCAATTCGCTTCCTTCGCCCAGACATATCATTCCGACAATTTGCGTGGTAGCCTGTAATTTTCACGATCGTATTGTATTCGTCCTATATGAGGTATGAAACGGTCACCCTTTCTTAGGCAGCCATAGAAACGGATCATTGAGAAAGCTAATCTGTTCGATGAACATCGAGACACCTTCATAAGAATATGGAAACAGATAAATGTGTTAAGCGAACTATTCGTTGTGGTGGCATCGACACATGCACACATAGGGATAACGAACAGATAAAAGGCTTTGTAATGGCTTATGATGTAGCCGAAACGGATTCCCAACTATGGCTCTTCTTGCTTTCAGAAATGCAAACATCCCTTGTATTGCTTGCCATAGCAGGGTCATCTGATACGTACATTTAAGGTATCACTTTGATTCTTCCACGTACTGCTCCTTATAAACTTAGACTTCAAGAAATAAAAAAAATGAAATTCGAGTTTTACTCGACTTGCCGTCTGATGTGTCTTCAGTGGAGTCTACATAGGAAAAAGCTCTGCCTTTAATCTAAAACCTAAAAAGATCAGCCAATGTGAGCACACGTTTTGCTCAGGCAGGGTACTGTACTTAGCGAATTCAGTGCTTTATTTCACAAACATGACGAGGACCTTCCTACGGATTTCCCGCCCAGGCCAACAAGCCTTTCTTTCCTCCTTGACCGGCAGAGGACTTTTCTGGAAAGGATAGAGCGCTGAAATATTCATTGGCTTGTTGCCGCAAGTCATTGTATGACCAATACGCCCCCACGACATCTCTAGCAGTAGAATGTGCGGCGCATCTCAAGAGGGATTAAGTAACGCCGTCCTTTACCCTTTATCCATTAAAGTCTACATCCTCGACTGGTTGGACATAAGGTCCTTGTTGCGTCCTTCCCGTGTCTCATGGAGAGACGACTCCAATAAAACTCTGCGAAATAAGCGTTTGTGGCAAGGCTTCCGAAGAATGAGGACGGCAGAAGGGGTACTGGTCGAAAACAGAGAAGTTCCTATTCTATTTTCTCTCAATTAACTCGTGGAAGGCTTCCTAATTAGAAGGGTTAGTGAGGAGGCGAAAGTTGAAAAGTGACGAAAAATGTAAAAAATCTTCCGTAGCTTCACATTGTGGTTGCGGTTATCGAACAAAAATTTATCGTTGAATTTCTAATGAAAGCTCTTGGCTGTACTGTGCTACTGCAAAACAATGCCGCATTCGCTGCAAATATGGACTTTCTTGCACTTTTTGTAAGGCACAATTGACCGAATCTAGTGTGTGGAAGCGCTGTCGGAGGACCCTCGGAGAGCAGCTCGAATCTTAAAGTTCGAAGTTCGAGTCTCGCTGAGGCTTAGCCATCCACCCCTCCTATATCTGTGAATTCGAGCTTCTCCGTAATGAACAAACGCCTACCTGTCCTTCGGGATGCCTCGAAGAGTTAGCCAGATTTCGGTACTTCGAAAAGCTTCGGATACCTAACACAGAAGTAAGTCCTCTTTTAATATCTGCTCCACACTTCTTTTAGTGGAAAACCTTCCCTACAGCTGAGATGTGGTTGCGTTTAGCATAGCCCAAGGTTGTCACACTCCTCTATTCCGGCCTTCTTTCGGCTAGGCTAGGGTGAGATTCGAACTTCGAATTCTAGGAAGCAAGCAGCACGTTCGTTCTTCGACTGCGCTGCTACACGCTGGATTTGTTTACTTGTATTTGCAATTGTTCAAGGAAGTCTCGTTCTGCTGCGAATGTGGCATTGTTTCGCAGGAGCACAAAAGAGCCAAGACATATCACGGAAGTCACCGTCGTATAGAGGCCCCGAGTGCTGGCTTTTCATTATCCCATTCTCTCACATTCATCAGCGATTGACGGTGGACAGCTCTCTGCTTTGAAGTCATCCATTTTATTTTTAGGATGCCGTTTATAGGATCTTTCGCTTTTTTGGATGTACTCTGCAAAATGAAATGGCAATTGAGGGAAAGCTTTTAAATTGGATTTTACAGGCCCTGAAGAAGGCGACAACACCGAAGCGGGAGCCGCAATAAAGGAGCGTAACAATCATGGCCAGAGTTAAACTCTACTCTACTACACATCTTAACAAATACAATGCCAAGATTCATGGAGTGTACCACGCTTCTGTGAAGCGAAAGTCACGACGGCGGTGGTTCAGTCGTAGAATGCTCCCCTGGCATGTGGGCTGGTTTGGTTCGCAGCCAGGACACCATACCATATTTCGATAACATTACGATCCAATTACTTTTTGGTGGTTCATGCGGTAGCGTGAGGCATCCCATATTTTTTTACTCATCATTTGCTATGTCTGTGAAGGAAATGATTGAGTGGCGAACAACATATGGAACACTTTAGTTGGGGCTATTAGTTTCACTCGTCAAGTCCCTCTTGATGTGTAGCCCTGTTGGCCAGCACTCTTTAGTTTTGCATACATAGTTGTTTACCGAGACAGCCTTGGTCGAGGTGACTCTGATCCACACAGTTTCCATCCACGGGCAGCAAGTCGGGGCCTGGATATGCTGCACCGACTGCACCGACAGCCATTAAAATGTTCGAAATTGAAAACTTGCTCTTCATTGTCCCCGTTTGAACCACCCATTTACTCCACGGTGACCACTTATATACCCCCAACGGAGGTAGAAGGTCGCTGGTTACTGTATCAAGCGACGGAGGCGGGCAGATACTAATTACCGTATCATCGAAGTCATGAGAAGAGTCGTCCTTGGGATATCTTTCCTACAGCTTATTACTTTCTTTCTATAGGAGTGTCCCTCCACATTTCAAAAATTAAAAAAATGAAACCGATAAGCTAGTGGAGTATAGAGTGCTATGAAAACCTGCTATACGACCATGATTGCGTGCCGAAAGGTGGTAAAAGTACGAACTAAGCTTCAAAAGGTAAGTAGTTTGCGCTCTTGTCGTGATAGTCGAGAAGTCCATCGCTTTGTTGTGGTGTCCTACAGCTGGAGGCTAGAAAACGATATGTTAGAACTGAATCGAAAAGCTGTTACAACGATGTTTTGTTGCGATCAAAACTTCTAGCGCCAGGCGGGACTCGAACCCGCACCTCTCTCTGAGCGGGTGGGAATGCTCTACGCCATTACACCACCGGCGCCGTTTGATCGAACGCAACATCCACACCTCGTGGGACCCATCAGCACTCACCAGTATATCGGGATGAGCCGGCCGCTGATATCAGCATGCAACCACTTAAGGTGTAGGTCTAGATAGAAACGATTCAAATCAGTTTCTTTAAGCCTTAATTGGCCGGTACCGAGGATGTAAGCTGTTACAACGATGTTTTGTTGCGATCAAAACTTCAAACGGCGCCGGTGGTGTAATGGCGTAGAGCATTCCCGCCTGGTCAGAGGGAGGTGCGGGTTCGAATCCCGCCTGGCGCTAGAAGTTTTGATCGCAACAAAACATTGTTGTAACAGCTTACATCCTCGATACCAGTCAATTGAGATTTAAAAAAAACTGATTTGAATCGAAAAGCATTTGTCTTCCACTTTACGGTATTCGTCACACATTCCACTTATATAAAGGATAGGGTTGTGGCAATTTTAGTGCATCTTTGTCCTGTTCAACGAATTGCCGTGACCAGGAATTGAACACGTCGGTGTTGTAACCTTCGCAGACAGCTCTGGTACGGGTTCACCTTCTCCAGAGGGATGGAAAACTTAGTAGGTCATAGCATCGGACTGCGCGCGACAGCCGGCGCCCTCAACTGCACTGTCGCACTCCCAAAAAGAGCCACTTTTCCTTTTTTAGTGATTGTCCCGTTCACGTTCCGCTCTTCTGGCAGGTGGGCCACTTTCCAGCAATCGAATGCTTGATCGGGATGAATATCTCAGGTCCACATGCAACGCTGCTTCGGCCGCTCTGTGGGCCGTTTTCCGGCTATGTTAAGGCCAATCCTCCGAAGTGTCACCACTCGTGGCCATACCAACGACGGCGAGCTTCACGTATCTTGTCAATTGTCAGTTGGAGCGGCACTCTATCTCTGACGCATTCCTTCATTGGAAAGACGGTCCATATGCGTAACACCTATTTTCGTTCCCACTACGCTGAGGCGGGTAACAAAATGAAGATATTGTTAACTAAAAGACTCCCAAAATAAGATACAAATTCTTAAAATGATAGAACGCCTGCTCAGAGTAGGTGATCGTTCAGTGGATTAGGTGGAAGCAAAGAGCAAGTGATAGTGCATAATTTAGCTCAAGTTTGAGTGTTCGTGAAGCAGAACTGTTTTCATTTTGTCATACTTTGTTAGCTGGCGCCTCGACAAAATGGCTTCTCAGCGGCAACCGAGACCTTATATTCATTCATGGATTCGAACTAGGCAAAGTGTAGAGATCAGTTCACCCGTTACCAAGTCAGGTCGAGAAGCTGGTTACTGAATTCTGTTTGTTACTGCGACTATAAGAAACATCACTCAGACAGCGGCACTGCAATCCGATAATCTTTGCAATAATTTCAGTAGAAAAACACTTTTTTTGTCCGTAAGACTCTCATTTGTAGAACGGGCTTCCAAAAGTGGGCGATAAGCAGCTCACAGCCCGTTCTCTGTTTCATGTATGTGTCGACAGATACAGAAATTCAGATAAGCAGACAGAATTGGGCTTAACCATTGATGAGGGAAACACTAATCTCGCATTGGCAGATGTCTCAGATTTTATTTCTTTTCTTTTCAAGAAAGGACCAGCATCTTTTCGAGAGCGAGATTGTGCGTTATGAAGCGAGAATCGTGCGCAACAAGGCAAAAGGTCTTGTGCTTTTTATGACTAGGAACTGCATAGACTCCGCGAACCATTTCAAAACCAAAAGCTGAGCCTCACACCCCCTTTTTTGGTGTTTGCTGGTCTAATCACCGAACATACGAAGTGAATACAGCTGATGATGACGACAAGAATCTAAAGACATCAAAATTATCCTCTTTGAATGTAGCGTCCCTACCGATTCGATAGGCACCCCCTATAACATAACGCCAAGCAGATCTGAACAAAAACTTAAATGTTTGGTTGTTTAGCAATCTACATCATTCCCTGCAATGCCGTAACACGTCGTTATTATTGCGGATTTCTGAAAAGGAGAAATCTCAAGGCGTTCAAGAGGCTGTCAAAAATGAATTCCGACAAGCAAAGAAGTCTAACTGCTCAACTGCACACAAAAGAATAGAATTTTGTTTTCTTCTTCTTCTTCTGACAGCCAGGCGATCTCTGCAGTTTAGTAAAAATCGTAGTCTATTCATGCAAGGACTTATCAACGCCGTTTTTCTTTCCTTTATCCATTATCCTTCTATTTACCAAGAGCATTACTAGCACTCCGTCTTAGCCTTGATCAACAATGCCTTGTGCAAAGTCTTGTCGTGGTAAACACTGTCATAGGAGAGGTGTTAGCACCAGCTTATACAGGAGAGTGAAACACGCTGAATTAGCTGAGTGGATAATCTGCAACTGTAAGAAACGGAATGCTCACCTGCATGCAGAAAAAGTAGACATTGTTCATCAGCTGTCCGATACGGAATGCGAACAGTAGCTGGAGGCACCAGCTGTCGAGTGCATCCCGATTCGGGGTTCATGGTTCGGGTTTGTGTTAGACCAGCCAAACATTTCATAGGTCCGAGGTCACTACGTTGGTACCAGACTTGTCTGGGAAGTATAAAACACGACTTGATCACCGACCGGCCTCCGCTTGTCACTGCATAGGTCAATTACGCATTCGAATTGCATCCACGACATCCCGTCGAAGTCGAGTGCGTGGTGCATCCCACAACACATACCGATTGAGGTCGCGCATCCTCGATTGCGGTACGGAGTCACTGTGAAGAAAGAGATCTCTTCTATAATCGCCCGGCATCTGTCTAGTGAGTACAGCTCACGTAGTCGTACTACTGGTCAAGATCTTTGAGGATCGGCCACCTTCCCATGTGCAGCTGCAGAACTAACGCCTCGTTAGGCTGTCCAAGTCGATACCCACGCGATCAAGAAATGGGTCACGTTGTCTAAAAAGATGCTGAGGAACTTCAAGACGGACGCATTTTCATTGAAGTGATATAGAGGCAGCGTGCCTCTGTCGGCCTCCTCCCGTTAGTTTCCTGCTGGAACCGTGCTCCTAGGTTCATTTGAACATATGCCCTATCTTCAAAGATGGCGACGCTTTAAATGTTTTCCCAGTACTCAGAGGTTTTCTTAAAAACAAGCACAAGCGATACTATCAATCAGCAGCATAACGGTCATTATCCTCCAAACGAACAAATCACGTGGCGCTGAAGACGTGCGCATACCGCGATTCTTTTAATACACAAAATGATGGCTTCCTGCGCTTCAAAACAAATTTTTAGTCAATTTCTCCTAAATAGTAAAAAATATAGAAATTTGAAGAGTGCTATGTTTATTTACCAAGGCAGGCTGATTACAAAAATTTAAAGAAATTCATATTAAATTTTCTCCGAATAAAAAATTATCCTAACACAACTCAGTTTCTTCAAACCTTAAGTGGCTAGCATCGAAGTTGTAAGCTCTCACAACGATGTTTTGCTGCGATCAAAACTCTAGCGACAGACGGGACTCGAACCAGCACCTCCTGCTGACGCCGTTGCACCACCCGCACTGTTTGATCGAAAGCCACATCCACACCAGCTGGAGGTCAGGGTTGGAGTACAGCCTGGCGCTAGACTTTTGATCACAATAAAACATCGTTATATCCTAAATGGTGTTAGAGAATTTTTTGTTTAAAACTAGAGGAAACTCGTTTTGATTTAGAGAACATTCAGCAGATTCCAATTTAGAACAGTGTAGGTTTGATTTAAAAAGTGTCGAAGTTGATCTGAAAGGATTCCATTTTAACATTAAAGGATAAAGGATAAGGTTAAAGGACGGCGTTACTCAATCCCTTCTGAGATGCGCCAGCGCATTCTGCTTCTACCTGATGTCGTGGAGGCGACATGAATGCGTATTTGGCCATACAATGACTTGCGGTGGCCAGTCGATGAACACGTCAGCGCTTTATCCTTCCCAGACAAGCCTTGTACCAATTCACCGACCCCGGAGGGATGGAAGGCTTGATTGGCCTGGGCGGGAAATCCGAACCCTGAACCTGGTATCGGGTGCACGCGACAGTCGCGCCTCCTCCGACTGCGCTACACGCGCCCAACATTAAAGGATAAAAAAGATAAAGGACGGCGTTATCCAATCCCCATTAGGATGCGCCACGCATTCTACTTCTACGGGATGTTGTGGAGGCGAGTTGAATGCGTATTTGGCCATACAATGACTTGCGGTGGCCAGTCGATGAACAAGTCAGCGCTTTATCCTTCCCAGACAAGCCTTGTACCAATTCACCGACCCCGGAGCAGGGTCAAGCATGAGGTGCGATTTTTGAAGAAAATTTACGACCCCCCCCCCTTCCGAAGCGAGTTTGTACGACCCCCCCCCCTTGTCTCTATCTCTGGTTTATTTCTTATCTGTCATAATTTTTCAATTGTTTATGTGATTTTTGTACCCATTAACAGGTTCTTCCTTCCAGGTGTGGCTTCAACACTGTAGAGATTCGGGCGCAGCGTCGTTCACTGAGGAATACATGTTTGTATTGACTGCTCGAATGATTTGATTATTAAAGCAAAGAATTGAATAAATCTTCTAATTCTGATTACTGTGCGGTAAAAAATAAAGATTTTCTGTCGGCAGATTTCGAATGGATGAGAGGTGTTGATTTTTTTCAATTTTATTTATGATGTTATGGGAACGACGGCATTCTACCTGGAGAAGCGACATCTACGTCCAAAATTGTATTGTATAAAATTTGAAGTGTTACTTACTAATGGTGACTTAAGTGCTTTCCTTATGAGATTTTTTGAAGGGCTCTTCGAATCACTGACGGAGTCGCAGCACAAGGATGAACTTCTCGCGGAAAATTTTTTCTACCCTCTGAAGGAATGTACATCAGAGACTGAAATTGTACCATATAAAATTCTAAGCGGTGACTAGTGTACAATAAAAAAAACCAACCTTCTTCGCAGCGATCTTCGATATGATTAGGGCGAATCGTATTCAAAATGTTCGGTTTTCATGAAAACATTAATAATTTTCTTCCTAAAACAGACTACCTATGCAGTTAAAAATCTGGCGCAGAAAGTTTCCAGCTTTGACCAACGCAAAGTAAAAAAATCATGGTTTTCTGAATCGAACAAGTTGGATCGACCTGTGGTCAATACTGCACCGACGTCACTGGACCGACAAAATTTGACGTTCACAAAAATGACTATAACTCGGTAAGTTTTGCAAACATTGAAAAAGCCAACGGCTTTCTAGAAACTAGAAAAAAATTGCTTTCTAACCATGTAGGAAACGTTTTTCATAAGAGAGGTCTTCATACGCGGCGGGAGCCTTCGATTTTTGTGTGAAAAAATTGAGGTGATTTTGCATAAATAATCCTAACTCGGTAAGTTTTTCGAGCTTTTAAAAAGCCAAGAGCTTTTTGAAAACTAGAGAAAATGCGCTTTCTTATCGTATATGAATCGATTTCAAAAAAGGGAATCTTCATGCGCGGCGGAGGGGTGCAATTTATGGCCGATTTTTGCAGAAATACTTGCCAAAAATCGCACACCCCCCGCCGCGCATGAAGATCCCTTTTTTCAAAACTCATTCATATATGGTAAGAAAGCGAGTTTTCTCTAGTTTTCAAAAAGCTCTTGGCTTTTTTCAATTTCAAAAAACTAAGCGAGTTATGATCGTTTTTGTGAAGTCGTTCCCAGTTTCTATGGTCGATCTCGCACCGACGTCGTTTTCAAGTTCAAGAAGAGGAGTTCCAGAACGACCATCAACTGGGACCTCTACACCTCTCTTGTCGGCCTCTGGGAAGATACCGTTATGGACAACATCGATGAGGAATACGACCACTTCGTGCACCATCTCCGCGATAGTGCTAAGGGAGCCGAGAGCTTGAAGACCACCAAGAGACGACTGTCTCCGAAAAATCCCGAGCTGATAAGCCAGAGTGGAGCAGCACGAGCGTCAGGCAATACTAACAGCGTCCGAGCTTGCGAAGCTACGCAGAGCGGCGACAAAGGACGATCTTAAGGAAGAGAAGGGCGGAAGTGTTGTCTGTATGTAGCTTGTAGGTAGGGTTGAAAATACCCAATGCCCGCCGGAACTTCTTCAACTTTATGACCAAGATGACAGTTATCCGACGCCCTCATTGACCCGCCACCTCTTCCAAGAAGGCCATGGAGAAGGTCATTCACGACATTTACTCCAATCTCTTCGATAGCCACGTCCACCTTTGGCCATGTTCACTACGTAAATGGATCCTCCGAGTACTCGGAGATAATCGATCCTTTGAGCGTGAGTGCTTCCGTCTAAAATTAATCCGTTTCTCGCAAACACCGTCATCGTAAGGCAAGGTTTAGCAGAAGTTTAAGGTTTCCACACACACACGATCGAAGTTTGCCAGCATTCGCACCGCCTGGCTAATGCTCGTTGCTATTAGCAGTGTAATAAACCTGTCCCCTCTGGTTTATTCACGTGTAGATCACCCGGCCTCATCGGCCCTTACATAACAAAACACAGCGATATCATAAAGGTTTTATTAACACTACAGACGTATGTAGAAGATAACAAAGGCCACGGATATAGACCTCGGGGGGGGGGGGGGGAGAGGGAGAAGAGAACTCCTCAGGGGCGGGAGACGCCGGGGCCGGCACCACGCGGCCGGCGATCGGAGGAAGACGACCAACCCGGCAGCATTCCTAGAGGTTCTTTTATATCCTTCAGCCAGTGGAATGAAACAACAGCTGTTACTGTTAACATGCTGAAGACACTCGAGAGTTGATCCCGAATAGATGCCTCCGCTCATTACAGCAGTATGTCGTCAGCGGCACTGATATAACATTTGTAGTGTATAATTTAAATTTTACCTTAAAAATTAACTAACAGAATCACTCGAACAGGACAGCGCAGGTCGCTTTGTGCACCACTGTAAGCTATGTGTGTAATTATAGTCGGAATCCCAGGGGAGAAGAGATTCTTTTATTCAATTTTTATTTAAAGCTAGCCATGTTGCAAGGAATGAGAAGGAAGCTGAATAAGCGAACACTCTCTGCTATTTAAGCAAGTAGACTATTCTGTGGGACATTCTCTATTATCTGTGGCGATGTGCTGTTACGCTGACGTCGTGTTCTGGCTGTGCAGTGGCAACCGAAATTGCAATTATATTCTCATGTCGCATCTCCATCTGACATGTGAGATCGTCTTCTGTTCCCGCTTAGTGTCAGTGCGGATCTACGCGCACATCAGCATGTAGCTACGGCTTACAGTAGTTAATGACATGCAGGAGCAAATTATACGTTTCTTGCCGTGTGTTGTTCCCCGGCGCTGTTTTGAAAACACGGCTCCTCCTTCTTTAATCGCCACGGTGGTATATAAACAACACACTCCTTTAAATACCGTACTGAACTGCGGTGCAGAATGCGATACACCCTACTCTCGTTGTTGGTAATTGCTTTGCTAGAGCTCCTTCCTGTGATGATCTGAGCCGAATTTAAGTGAGTATTGTGAAGTTCACTAAACATTGACGTTAAATAGTAAAATAAAGAATCTTACTATGTGTAATTCAGTTGATCTGTAGGTATCGTGCTCGCCACGAGGAGCTCAGAAAAATTTGAGCATGTTATTTGCAAGCCGGAAGCTGGTAACAGATTGCCTCAAACTAGTCATTTGCAAGCTGCTGCAAACTAACAGAATGATGCATGACGTACATGAAGACCGCGCTAAGTTATAGGTAACCTACTGTTAGTGTAGACCTAACTCGCATGCAACCTACATGAAGACCGCACTAACAAGGAGAGCCTCCAAACTGGCGGTGAGCTTTTGCGATGCAATATTAACAGGATGTAGCGTCCTGTGTGGGGACCATAGTCACTACGAAACCTAGTTACTCCAAAACCATAGTTACTTTTTCGGAATGCTCCTCTGTGGTCGAAAAAGGCGTATGGACGCGTGAGCGCGAAGTTCAAGACGCCCTGCTGCCACCCGAATGATGTTGTCGGTTGGCGTGGTGGTAGTGTTGTAGCTGCACAGGAGCATGGTCGTGGGTTCAATTCCCCTTGTACTTATGTTTCTTCATTTTACAGTTTATCGTTAGTGGGACCCTTTTCTCTCAATTCCAACACAGATACAGAAAAACAAAAAACCAAGAACAAACAAACAATTGGACAAAATTGAACAAAAACACGGCAACAAATGTCGTTTACGTTCATCGAGCTCTCTAAAGTAAAAAGGTGAGAATTCCTGACTTCCAGGTTAAGCAAGTAAAAAACTAATTCCAGATTCGTAATCAGCACCCCAAATAACCCCCACGCACAAAGTATGAGCGATATTGGTGCTTCTGAAATCATCACCCTCACTCGAGCCTGGGCCTAGAGTGGGCTTTGTGCCTCGTTCTTCATGGTCAAACAGGGGCGGTCATTGAGGTGCGAAGCCACACCAGGTGGAAACCAATACGTTAACTGGTGGAGGGCTACGCAGAAAGTAAAATATCTGTGCTACTACGTCATTTTTTGAGCGAGTGGTAGAGAAAAGCGTAGATGTTCAGTTTGTGAGCACTGTATTTCCCTTACATCCTTTTTTGCAATTCTCCATCACTGTTGAAGAAGGTTGGTATATCATTAGTCTATTCTTATCAGTTGGTTACTACGTTTTTCACTCCATCCATATAAAGAATATAATAGAATTTGCTATCTACAATACCTAATCTTGAAGCAGCTTGACTGTTCGAAAAAGGGGCTCACGCACTGTACTAGCGAGGTCGGAAAAATCCATGCCTCGATTAGGGATGTTTTCTGGAGTGCTGGTCATGAATCTGACATTGGTTTCTGGATTTCCCGCTTTCTTATGACAGGTTAGAGAAGGTGTGAGTAAGTGAGGGTGGTGAGGTCGGATGCACCAATTTCGCCCAAACTTTGTGCATGGGGGTTAATTTGGGGTGCTGATTAAGGAAACCATGCAAGTTCGATATCAGATCTGAGGACGGCTTTCAGCTCGTGTACTACAGCCTAGTAGGCCTGCAAGAGGAGCTTATCGTCGAACTAAAAAGGAGCACCAAACAGCAGAAAAAGATTTTCACAAAAAACGATAGTTTTCTCCGAAACGATAAACTACCCCGATCAAGAAGGACCCCGACTGCTGCAAATCCTTTGCAAGGGCATGAGCAAGTAGGATCGCGAGCGGTGTTTCTCTAAGAAAATTAGAAAACTCAGAAACAAGATTAAACATCATGAACTAGAGCTGAAACGCATGCAGGACAAGATAAGTTCGTTGAAAGAGCAAATTACGCAGAGCGTTTATAAGGTAGGTATAGTGGTTACACTCAACCTCTCCAAAAACGCAAACAAGACCGTGAGAGTGGTGTTCCATATTCCTGATCTTGTGAACGATGACGAGTACTTTGATCGTATGTAAAACGAAGTTTAAGGTGACGACGTCGTCCCTGAGGTTCAAGAGAGAAATCACCTGTGATGGGATCACTAAAGGGAAGACCAGTAAGCGGGAGACAGGGTAAGGAGAGAGCGCTTTCACCTCGATCACTGGTGGTGAGCGGTTGCTCTAAGTCTTGCTGGTGGCTATCATTTTGTGCTGGCTCACTAACAATTTGTGTCTGCTGTCGTGTTGCTCACTGTGGCGAGTGAGTACAAGAATTTCCTTCAATTGCCACCCGCTGAGGTTTGCCATGTTCGATCTCTTGCGACCGGCTCGACCCTTCGATTTTTTGTTTTGAACTACCTACCGACGGTCGAGGAATGAAAAGAATCAACACAGCGTCAACTACTATGACTAGACTAGCCTCGCTCTCGAAAGAGCTGAAGATCAGCTTAACAAACTCTATAAGACAGCTCGTATTGTAGCTATAGTTAGGAAGATAATTGACGCCTTGGCACGGGAGATAAATTCACCTCGTGCTGAGAATGATCACTTAAATCATGAAGTTGCTGCAGTTATTAGTAGGTGCACGTTAAGCGCGATTGAAACTTCAATTCTTCGAGGTACACCAGCTGGTGCTTCCGAAAAACAACTGCTTTTGTTTGAGGAAATCGCGAGGCTTTGATCGATTGTTATAAGTGGAGTGTCCGAGTTGGAGATGTGTAGTACGCGAGAAATAGAATCGCACGACTATCAAAGTGTGTGTAATATTCTACATAGATTTTCTTAGTGTCGAATGTAACCCAGTTTTTGTCTACCGTCTTGTATGCCCAGATTAGGGTCATGACCGTCTTATCATCATCATCATCATTTTCGATAGCGTTTGTCCCGCTTGGTGGCGTGGTCCGCTCTTCTGGTCTGGTGGCGCCACTTCTCCCGATCAAACGCTTGGTCGGGATGGACACCAGCTAACTTTAAGTCCATATGCAACGTGTCTAGCCAACGTTGTTTCGGGCGTCCTCTGGGTCGTTTTCCAGGGACTTCAAGATTCAGGCCAATCTTACACACGGTGTCGCCGTTAGCGCGAAGGACGTGGCCACACCATCGTAGACGTACTTCACGCAACTTGTCAGTTATCGAGGCGACATCGAATCTTTGTCGCATGGTTTCATAGCGAACACGCTCATCGTCAGTCCACAGCCATGCCTGCTTGTCGACCCAACCCCGTCCAGGCTTCGTTGTGCCGAGTTCGAGGCGCCCAGCCCGAGTTATCGCATCGGTAGCATCATTCCAGGTTTCGTCGACAGTTGTTACCGTCGGCAACCGAATGCGAGAAATAACAGCTGCTTCCTTCTCTTTCAGTCGCCACCATTTGATTCTAGCCGTTCCGCATTGCTCGATCTGCTTCAGCCTCGGAGGGGCGATCTTCATAGTACAGATCAGCTGTCGATGCTGTGGGGCGACCGTCTCATACGGCACGACCTTCGCGTCTGTGACAAGGCTCCGGTCGCGATCCTTCTTAAGCACAATGTCTCTCTGAGACTTGTAGGTCCCACTATACATAATAACACGTTTATACCTTGGAGGTGTGATCTTCATCGAATAGATCAGTGGACGGTGTTGCGTGGCAACCGTCTCATACGGCACGGTCTTCGCGTCTGTGACAAGACCTTGGTCACGACGCCTAACAAGGACATAGTCAATCTGCGTTTTGGCGTTCCCGCTATAAAACGAGATGAGGTGGGAGTCACGCTTTCGAAATTTGGTGTTCACGATGGTGAGGTCGTGTGAGTCTGCATACTCAAGTATACGCTCACCATCGGCGTTGCGTGACCCATAGCCAAAACCATCATGACAGCTGTAACCATCTTTCGTTGCTCCGACGTGACCATTAATGGCACCTGCCACAACAATCATGTCTTGTGACGGCACTTCTGCTGTTTTCTCACCAGGCAGGGACCAGAACTCGTCTTTGGTTTGCTCGGAGCAACCTGTCTGCGGAGCATACGCGGAAAAGAAATGACATCGTCGCTCTTCTACGGCGACAACAATCCTCATCAAGCGGTCATAGAAAGGTTCTACGCCTGCAGTCGCGTCACAGAAACGCTCGGAGACGATCACACCGCCACCACTGGTGGTCCTAGGACTTCCACATAGAACGGCCTTGAAGCCACGTCCCATGTCCCTTGACTTGCTGCAGGACCACCTCTTCTCCTGCACCGTACAGAAATCTACCTTTCTTCGCTCCAGTGATTCTACCAACTCGCACGAGCGGCCCGTCAACGTACCCACATTCAACGTTTCCACGCGGGTCTTGCCCACGTTACGGGACTTTCGGACTAGCTCAGTTGCCCCCGATGCCGTCCTCGCATCAGCGACCCTCGCATACTTCTCACACTCGCCGGGCTTTGCGAGTGCGCGTCGGTTCCCGCGGACGCCGTAGCATTATCTCGAGAACTCTGAAACGTCATCGACCATATTGTGACACAGAATGTTCGTAGGCCTGCCTGTCACTCGGGCCTGTCGCCTGCATTCGATTTTCCGTGATTGGCTCGGCTCGCAAAAGCAAGCAGTTTCCAGTGGCACCAAGGGACATCACCACCCATGACCGTCTTATGAGAGTTGTAATACCTGCACGTGTATTTCAACGTTACGCGATAATGCGAGCTCCTCGGCTGCGCATCTATTCTGGAGGACTTGTTTTTCTTCGGAAATCACTCGTTCCAGAACAAAGGATGGAAGAGCGTCAGGCCAGAAACGGTAATAATAGACCTGGTGTATCCCCACTATCCACAGCTCAGGGAGCAATACATAAGGTCTCCTACCATACTCTCTCAGCTTCTTCTAGTCCCGGTACTCCGAGAAACTGGAATTGCTTCTCCGGGCCTATTATATCATTTTAAACGTTTTGAAACGAACGTTAATTTAATCATGAAGAATGCGAATTATGTTAGCTTAATTTCTGCTTACAGATTTGACATTTATGCTTTTTGCAAAGCTTGACTCAAAATAAGTCATAATACACCATCAATACTGAGCAACCTAACTCTAGGCTGTGGTATTTAATGATCTGATCGGTCAAATAAAACGGGTGGAGGAGTAATTCTACTTGTTAACCGAAGGCCTTCTTTTTTCTGGTTTATGAAGAATCTGTTGAGGATGGTTATAAAATACTTTGTGGCGACATGTCGTATGTCTCCTCATGTTTCAGAATGGTAATCGTTTACAGGGCGGTTGTATAGCAGCTAAGATGGAGCTACTTTTTAAAGTACTAACTTATCTGCTAACGAAAAACACGTTGTAATCGTATGTGACTTTAACATTCCAGACTTCCACTTTCCCGGTAAACGCAACCCAGTTTATGCATCTTCTTTTCATGAACTGTTTTTTGTCTTTGTCTTTTGTCTAGACTTCCCACAAAACGATACTGAACCTACAAGGGTTGTAGTATGCTCAATTTAGTTTTGTTCACATCTAAAGATTCCATTGAAAAATTGAATGTTTGTTCGCCGCTTGGAATGAGTGATCACAATAGCATTACATTTGATTTACCGTGTGAAGTTGTTATTCCTGCATTTTATCGTAGGGTGTATTCTCAGTGTAAATGCGAAAATGTTTGTGCAGAGCTAGTTAGCTCAGGAAAGAAGGAGGGAGCTCATCGATTCCACGCCTAGCGTTAACACAAACTATGAACTTTTCATTTTTACCTCTACTTCAAGCATCCATAGAAATTCACGTTCCCCTCAAAAAGGGTTCTTCACTGAAATCAACTGTTCCTCCCAAACATTTACACAACGTGCTAGTCTATTTAGAGTGCCTATACCTGAAGGCTAGGCGCACTCGCAACTAGAATTCCTTTATTTTAATCTGGAAATCTATAAAAGTTTTACGCTTTTGTCAACAGAATATTAAGGATAAAAGCTTCATCTGTTCTCCTGTAGAGGGGGGGAAGGGTGTGTTACACTTTTGTCAACAGAATATTAAGGATAAAAGCTTCACCTGTTCTTCTGTAGAGGGGGGGGGTGTCATGAGAACCTCAGCTACAGGGGAGTGTTAGCGAACCAGTTCGAAAAAAACCTTCAGATAGATAACGGCGAAATTCCACTGCGTCTTGATTCTAGCCCAGTTAAGCCTATGAAGGACGTTCCATGGTTTAGCGCTTATCTACTCTACGATTTGATTAACAAGTAGCCGAACTCTTCATTCCTGACCCTGATATCGAACCTCTGCGTTTCATTAAGATAATTTCCTCGGTTATATGTGGCGCACTTTCTTATTTTTAAAATCAGTCGCTTATGTATGGTAAAATTCCTTAACGTTGAAAGCATTGTTTTGTCAGTCCTATACTTAAGAAATAACCGGCTATCAATCCTGAAAGCTATCGACACCATCACATCTGTTTTTGCAGGCATTTTGAAGTTTTTGAGAAAAAAGCACATAATGACTCTAATTACAGCAATACCTCTCAGCATCAACGTGGGATTGTTTCTGGTAGATCTGTTCAGTACAAATTGTTGGAATGTCTTAATGATTGGACAAAGGCGCTTGATAACAGATGCAGTTGCAATGTCATTTACTTGGACTTCGCAAAAGCATTTGATAAAATGTGCCACCGGAAGCTTATTTTTAAATTGGAGAGATACAATTTTCACCCTATCCTTCCTGAATGTTTTCCTCAATATCTTATCGGAGAACACTCCAGGGTAAAATAGGCTTTCCATTTTCAAGTGTAAAGAGGGTAGTCAGTGAGATTTCACAGGGGGAGTCCTTTCCCTTTTGCATTACAACATTTTCACCCCAGAGATTCCTGATGTTATGCAGCAGTGCAACGTCATTTAAAAAACTATTGCAGGAGGTTGTATGTGTGCCTCAAAGAGCAACAGATTTGATGGTTGATTGGGCGAAAAGGTGGTAGACGCCGCTGTCTCCTGAAGGGACGGCAGCCTTACATCCTTGTTCTGGAATGGAAACCTTTTCTTATAGATACAACATTGAAGAATATGCTTTACGCGAAGTGAACTCTGTCAATGATTTAGGTTTCTCTTACAGCGATAACCTAGACTTTGGAAGGCCTACACGTGCTATATGTAATACGGCTGTGTTACTAACATATGACATCTTTAAAGCATTTATCACCAGAAATATATCCGTTCTCCTTAGGGTGTACAAGACCTATACACGCTCCCTTGTCGAATCAAGTTTGTCCGTATTTGCTCCGTATGAGAAAAAGGACATCCATACTACAGAGAATGTACAGAACAATTAGAAGAATAAGGAGTTTTGTATATTCACGCGTACCGAAGGCATCAATCAGAAATAAATATCTCGGACTAGCATCCCTAGAATCTCGTCGCAGAGCTTATGACATGTCTTGTACACAAGCTGTTATACTTTACCACCGAGTCTTGGCCTTTTAGATTCTTTAAGATGAGGGTTTCGCACACAAGAGGTGGCTCCGCTAAGCTACAGCTACCTCGGTTAAGAATCAATTCACGAACAATGATTTTCACTTGTTAGGCAGGTAGTTTACACCTGAAGTTTTCTAAGCGCCCTCAGTTTTCCTTAACACCGAGATAATTCAGAAGCCGAGTTGAAAGTTTGTTTCTCAAATCTGAAATTCGTTGAATAGTATGATTATTTGTAAGTGCTGCCTCACTGGTTGAATGTTTTCGTCACTTTGCTCTTTTTTGATATTGTTTCTGTGTTTGTTTTCGAGAGCTCGCTCTAAAACTGCCTCACTTCCTTTAGAAGAATATGTTCCGAGGTGAATGGATGATTGGGTAGCACTTGTCGTTAAAGCAGCGAAAAACATTAATGAACAAAATTTATTGGTCAAACACATATACACAACACAATTGCTCGAAACTTCCACTGGAAAGTGGCAAGTTTTGAGCACTGCCAGTTGTGGAATCCATTGGTGAGTAAGGCACAGAGCACTTTGGCATCAATCGCATATCAATTGCATATCACTGTCAAACAGCATGGGCTCGTTTCCTGTGCTGCCGAAGCTGGAACTTGTCCTTCCCTAAGAGGAAGAGACAGCCAATCGGTGAGAAGAAGCAGTTGCGGTCACCTCGGATGACGATTTGGTAGTCTATCAGGCTGAAATCATGAAATCCGATTATTCTTCTGTTTTCGATTCAACAAAGGCATTCGCTAATTGTGTTGAAGCAGCTTCCGATCTAGGTCCTATGCAAACAAAAATGGTTTATAGGAGTAGTAACAATTTAGATTTCTAATCTCACTGTTTACATTTATTTACGATCACTTTTACTACCTCTTGTCCTCATCATTTCAAACTAGCCACTCCCTTACAAAGAAATTCGTAATGGTGATGTGAATGAAGAACAGCATTTATTGTAGACGGCATATGGCATGCCTTTTTCATTCAGGGACCATTCCGTTTCGGTTTTTTCATCAATAAGCAAAGGCTGGCGACTCCGTCCTATGTGGTCACCTGATCCTAACTTCTTTGTTTCCAAAGGAATAACGATATTCATAATTGTGTAGCTGTACAGGCCCCTTTCAATGATTTTTAATATTTCCTTGATGTATAGCGAAGTCCCCGAAATCTGGAAGGAGTCCATTATCACGGCGATTCCAAAAAAACCGAATTCCGTTTTACTTTCCTCCTTCCGGCCTATAAGTATAACACCTACACCAATTAAAATATTAGAAAAAATTGTGCGAGATAGAATAGTAGCTCATCTGTCGAGAAACAGATTAATTCCTCCTGAGCAGCACGGTTTTATGGTAGGTGCTTCTACAACCACTCAGCTTGCAGATTCTATCTTTGATTGGAATTTTGCTATTAATAACGGAATCTCGGTTGATGTCATTTACTTTGACTTGTCCAAAGCTTTTGATAGGGTGTGCCACGAGAAGCTTCTAATCAAGCTCAACCAACTTGGTATTCGAGGCTTTCTTTTGAGATGGGTTCACTCGTATTTGAGTGGAAGACATATGCGCGTTAAAGTTAGGAATTCCTTTTCAAGATGCTTTGACTGCAAAAGTGGAGTACCCCAGGGAGGCGCACTTTCACCGGTGCTGTTTCTTGCATACACGTGTGATCTTCCTTCAAGATTAGCGGTTAGTAACCAGGTGAAGGTACAAATGTATGCTGACGACATAAAAATATACGGTGCATACAACAGTGCCAACAAGGATCAGGTATGTCAAGCTTTATCTCAAGCTGTCAATATTATGATGGATTGGGCTGATGCTTGGCAAATACCTGTGAATATATCCAAAACCTCTGTTTTCCATATTGGTACTTCAGAGAATGTTGAGTACAATCTCAATAACCATGTCCTCAGCTCTGTATCTGAGATTCGTGATTTAGGAGTTTTCATTGATCGTAAGTTAAATTTTGGAAGTCATATAGATGCCACCGTACGAAAAGCTTTTTCCACTCTGTTTTTGATTTTTAGAAACATTAAAAACGCTGAAAGCTCAATCCTGGTTAACTTATACAAATCATATGTCGTACCACTATTGGAATATTGCTGCCAGGTTTGGAGTCCATTCACAAAAAAATTCCAATCCAAGCTTGAAAAGGTGCAAAAAACGTTTACAAAAATTTTGTTTAACAGATGCATACGGTCCTCAACTGACTCTGGTACGATTCCTAGTTACAAGGAAAGACTTATGCTTTTTAAACTTAAAAGTCTATTTTACAGGCGCATTTTTAATGATCTCGTCTTCTGTTTTAAGGTACTAAAAGGGGAATCAATTCTCAGAGCGAGCAAGTACTGGGTATTTTTGCCAACATTGGGTCACCGAAATTCTTACTGTTTTCGCTATCCCAGAATCAAGAAGAAAAACCGTGAAAAGATCTTCAATTCCATTTTCTTTCGGGGCGCTCGGTGGCTACAAATGTTACCTGCAAGTCTACTAGAAGCTCCGAATGTCAGTATTTTTCGTAGGAACTTGAAAAAGATTGACTTGCTTTCAGTTTTGCATATTGTCGACATAACTTAAGCACAACACTTTTTGCATTTCTTTTTGTTCACGTTCTTTTTTAGTTTTTTCGGACATTTCTATTTTTTCTTTTTTCTTTTTTTGGAGATTTCTTTTTTTTACTGTTTTTAACTAAGTTTGTGTTCCTACCTTAGTCCTAACTAGTTTGAGTTATTGTGTTTATTCCTATTTTATAGTAACTCTCGCTATGTAATGTTTTACTATGTAGTGCTTGCCTCCTACGTCTCTGTATCTGATTACGTTTTTGCACGGCTCTGCTTTTTCTGACGCATTGTCATTGTTTTTGTTCTATTTCATCAAAAATTTCGTGTTACCTTACCCTTCCCATACAACCGTCAAATGGGCACTGATGGAGGCGGCGGACCTACTAAGCTGGTATCCGGAGCCGTTTCTAGCGACTTGCAGTGTTGGCCGGCCACTGCTCGTCTTCATCAAGTTCCACTACCCCAGACCCGCATATTTGAAAGCTAATTTCATTTGATTTGTGAGACTGCTTTTTCCTCTGGATTGAGGGTTGTTCTCATCTGATAGTTTGGTTGAAACATTTGGTTGATCTGTTGAGGTTTCATTTTATTTTATTTGGTGATTCTCGATTTACCTTACATCGTGTCCACTGTGTTTCAATAACTTTTTTAGCGCACAATTTTGTGCAAATAAATAAATAAATAAATAAATAAATAATTCTTTTAAGTATGTATTATATCAGCAGTGGTATAACCGCTTATAGAGTTTGTTTAACTAGCAAATATTTTGTCCTCCGACAACCAAATTATGCAACTTCTTAATATTTCAGGCAGATTTGACTAGTTAAATTACGAAACGTCTATTCATTTATTCATAGTTAGAAGATAACCCTTTGCCTCAACTGATGTTTTGATGCTGTCGACACTCTCCCACACTATTCTGCATCTTCAGCATTTCCAGCTCGAAATGCAGGATAGTGTGGGTTCAAAAGTAGAATAATGCAAAAACCCTCATAAACCCGCGCATAACATAACTTACTTATTTCTTGATTTTTCGAAGTTGCAGATTTTCCCTAAAAACATGTATACTGGGCTATTCCCCTTGAAAAAGAAATGTTGAGGTGAACGAACAGCTGCGTACATAGTATGGGGAAGGCATCTAGCACAGCTTTGATTCAATGAGCATTTCATTTCGATTTTTTTATAAAAAAATGCAGAAGCTGCACAACGCGCCCACTACATAACTGTACTCACATAGAATTCGCATTGATCATCACAGAGAGGGAAATCGAAGAGAAATCGACGGCTAAAAGCAGCGCGAAGATGGAGTATCTCATTCAGCAATTGTCCGACTCGTGAGATGAGATGCTGCTTATACACACTTACAGTGGAGTCGGAACTTCATAAAGTGCTTCATAAAGTGTAACCATGAGTACCAGCCATTCTTTCCTGCGGGTTCGAGTCCCGCCCGGCGCTAGAAGTACTACTAGCCAACTGAAACTGATTTGAATTCTTTCCTGTCTCTGGAACTCCCAGTTGGTTGAGCCAAATGTCGCAAAAACCTTTTACAACTCTACTGAATTAGCATCATTAGTTAGAGAAACAAACGCGTAGGAGGAGTTAGCTAAACCAATTCGTCTGCCCTAGATTGAGCAACGCACCCCGAATCCTCAAAAACCCGAAATTTTTTCTTCAGAATTACTTACTAGTTCTATTACGCTATGATAGGAAATTCGATCCTCATTCCAAATATGAGTTTATTTTCAAAGAGGGATTACTTTGAAAGAAGTTATTGTAAAGCGGCGCTTTCTCACCTGAAACGGAGCAAAAGATGCGCCCTTACAAAAAATAGGCCTGGTATTGTAGTGTCTGCCCGCTTCCGTCGCTTCACACAGTATCCAGCGACCGCCCACCTCAGTCGGAGGTGTATATGTAAGTGGCCACCGCGAGGTAAAGGGCGCTCAGGGTCAAGCTTGAGGTTCGGGAATCGAAGGGGTCATAGGGGGTCATACTGTAGCCTCGTCTGGAGGGGTCGTACTCTCACGGTTTGGCAGAGGATTCTCTCCAATTCAGGTTTTAGATGATGTTTGCATCTTTAAATAAGTTGTTTTTCCAGGTGTGACTACGACAATGCGAAGATATACAAGCACTTGCGTTTCCACGTGGAGTTAAAAAATAGGATTAAATATCAAAAAAATTAATGTCGATTACTGTGCAGTGAAAAACAAAGATTTCTGTCTGCAGAATTAGATTCAATCAGAGGTTTTCATTTTCTTTTCAGATTTTTTCAGGACGTTGTGAACACGATAGTTTTCTGCCTGAAGAAGCAACATCTACTTCTAGAATTGCACTCTATAAAATTTCAAGTGTTAGTTACTGAGAACGACCTAAGTTGTTGCGAATCGGTGGCCCCACTCGCGAAGGAACATGCCCTGTTGAGTGGAGTCCCCCATTCACCCTGTGGTGCTACGAGATAACCAGGAACCCAAGACCCAGGGGACCTACGGGGGACCCCATGGTGTGAATAGGCCACGCCTGTCAGACGGGGGCCCCGCGTGGTGACTTCTAACCCATCGCGCTGGCAGCGCCTGGATTGACGCACGCCCGCACCACACGCCAGCCGTGGGTGCTTACGGGCGTGCTCTATTTCATTCCGACTGTAGTGAGCACACCTGGCCCCTGCATTACCTTACAACTTCATGGAACCCTATACACACAATAGCAATAGCCCCCTGACATGATATAACCAAACAACAAATATACCGCAATACCAACAACAAGACCGTGGAGACATTACTAGGAGACTCACCACCTTTCTCGGCGTAGACAGCAGTAGACAGATATAACCTCGGTTCATTCCATATATCAACATCACACAGCCACATCAGCATAATACCAGAGACGGGTGCTAGATAATATGGAATACAGGATTGCTGGGACCGCTCCGGCTGGAAGACTGTAGTGGCTATCCGAGGTTAGGCGAGCCCCATCCAGGCTCGCCGTCCTCCCTGTATTGCAGCCGGCTGGAGTGCGACGTGAGGGGCGGCAAGGCTCCGCTCAGTCGATCCCCGAAATGGTGACGAAAGCGGGCTCACAATGGCGGCGCCCCAGAGCCGCGCCCGCGCAGCCGCTCGACGTGCCGACGGAAGTATAGAATGAGCCGGGCGGGGGGCGGCGCACCGCGGTCCCTTCCGTCCAATAGCGTGTGAGGGCAGGCCGAGCCTCGGGGGTCCCGAGCGGATACTCAACCCGCGGGAGTTTGAATATAAGGGAGCGAACCATCGCATTCGCGGCATAAGTGCTTTCCCTACTGGGCTTTTGAAGCGCACTTCGAATTGATGACGGAATGGCAACCGAACGACGGACTTGCTCCAAAAGAAATTTCTTCTCTTTGCAGGAAACAGCATCACAAAGAAAAATTCTACCGTATAAAACTTTAAGCCTGTTTGACACACAGTAATAAAACTATGTTTCTCTGAAGCGATATTCTATAAGATCAGACGTCTCGATTTACCAAAAAAATATCAACACACTAATCCCATGGATGACTTTACTTTTACAACAGGCTTTCCAAAGCATAGAAAACACATTTATTAAAAATTTACGAATTTTCCAGGAGCCCCGAAAATCTCCGAGTTACGGAAGTTTACGTGCGGTTACTGCGTTCTCTGACATGATTGATCGCAATTGAAATATTTATTATTATATTAGCTGCTCAATATTATTATTATTATTTAGGCCAACACACAAAGGAGGTCGAGAAACAAAACATGTAACAAACACTATGATTGGCTATGCACCAAATAATGAAAGCAAATGAAGGCGTACGTTACCTTGGAAGCAAGTCTTCTGTTAGCTGAGAAAGGCCCATGATTTAATTTAATTCTTCATCAACGTTTAGCTACCGAGTTCGTAGAAACCATGTAAGGTTTTGAGAACATATGCTATCTTTTATCCTCATTTATAGGCTAATACAGTTGACTGTGTGTGAACGTACTATTGGAGGGCAAATAAGCGTTATATATTAAAAGCCAAACAGCATAGAATGAAGCGGTTTTGCATAACCAGCCAAGTTATAGCATGGTTTGAAAGAAATTTGTTAATTCGCACCACTTTCGAGCAACATTCTCCGCAGGTCACACCTAAGCGAAGGGTAGAGCCTTTCGAACTTAGGCGAGGCAGTGCTTCTTTCAGTGACAGCCTTCGTTGCTTCTATAACTTCAGACTGGTTGACAATAAAACCGCTACGATTGGTACGGAGATAAAAGTTTTCGGAGTATGCTAGTGTCTTGTCTTCTTGCCATCCAGCCTACATTCAGCACATAGTAAATTGCATGATACTACTGGAAAAAAAAGATGATTTCAAGCATAAGAGAAGAGAGATGCGAAATAACTGGGCTCAGTCATATGTGCTCTAAATAATAAATGCAATCCCTGGGCTTAACTCAGACTAAGCAGAGTCTTGAAACAAGCTCGAAAAATAAACACAAATGCGGAAAATAAACACAGTCCGCCCTGCAAAGTCGCTGTATAGACTAGTTGAAGGCTAAACATCCAACATGGCACTATATCGTGATCTAGGCGGTTCACTTAGCGAGCCCAACAGAAGGATCGGTGGAAGGGAAGAAGAGGAAGAAATACAAGTCCGGATCGCATGTGGCGTAGTTGAGAATGGTTATAGGAGCCTTCTCTGGAAGTAATCGATTATGTGCTCCTGAAATGAACATGATCGCTTCCACCTGAAGAGATTAGCATCGAATTTATTCCATTCATCAACAGTCCTGACAAGGAACGAACCACCTATAGGTGAAACTATTCTGAACTTGCTCAATGTTATCTATCAGGGTTTTCTTATGTGGAGAGTGCCAAAATGAAAAATGTATCAATTTTAGTAACAAGAGAGCAAAACGACAAAGCTAACAAGAACTCGAGTAAGAACATCCGAGAAGCAGAACCTGAAATAACTTAAAACCAGCCCTGACTTATCATGTTATTCTTGACCTTCTCACGAAAAGAGGAAACAGAACCTGAATTAACCACGGACAATGGTAAGCCATTCCATAGCGAAATTACCCTCTGTGTGAATGAATTGCGAAACTCCTCCGTCCTTGTTTTTTCCCTCAAAATTCTATAATCATGCCCACGCGTGCGCCCAATAGTAGCCGATCTGGTAAACAGCAAGTCAAAATCTAAGTCAACCAGTCCACACGACATTTTGTAAACAAATTCATAGTCCGACAACTTTCTTCTCATTTCTAACGTGTTTTCGCCCAAATACGACAGCCTATCCTTGTACGACATGAAAAAGACCCCTTCCCGAGCAAAAATTTTTTCCGTGAATTTAGCTTGAACCTTTTCAATACTCTCAACCATAGCACGGGAGGAAGGACTCCATACCATAGGACAGTATTCCAATATTGGGCGAACATAAGTTGCGAACAACTGAAAGAGAACTTCGACTTTTCTTGTCGAAAACGCTCGTAAAATGAGTTTGACCTAGAGTAAGCCAAATGCGCTATCCTATTTATGTAATTGTCAAAAGATAGGGAATGTGAGTACGTTACTCCAAGATTGCAAACAAGCTCTGCCTCTTTAATCTCCTTACCATTAATTGAAAACTGAAAATATGTAGGAAGTGTCCAACTTATACGCATAACCTTGGTTTTTTCCAAAGCAATGTCCAGCTCGTTCTCGTCACCCCATGACGAGATGGCATCAAAGGCGCTCTGAAGTGCGTCAGGATGATCACTGCAAAAAAGCTTCACATCATCAGCATACATAGAGCAGTGTACTTCAGTAGGCAGAATGTAAGGCAAGTCATTAATGTACAAAACGAACAGTAGAGGACCAAGACATGTGCCTTGTGGCACCCCACTCTCCGTCCTGAACATGCACGACTTGCTGCCATTTATGAGCACTATCTGCTGCCTGCCTGTAAGAAAAGACATAATAAATTTCAGAAGGCAACCGGAAATTCCAAAGAGTTTCAGTTTTGAGAATAAGTGTGGCAGGGACACTGAATCGAATGCTTTACAAAAATCTATGTAGCCAACGAAAATCGTTTTCTTATTGTCTAAAGCATGGTGCCACAGCGCTATTGATGAAGGCAGAGCTGAAGAAGTAGATTTTTTTGGAAGGAAACCATGCTGACATGGGTTTATAAGATTATTGGAAATTACAAAATCTCGCAGTTGACCACAGACAATCCTTTCCATCACCTTACTGATAGACGAGGTGAGGCAGACTGGCCTATAATTCCTGAAATCATTACGGTTGCCCTTTTTATAAATAGGCCTTACCAATCCTACACGCCAAATGGAAGGCACTTCCCCTTTAAGAAGAATGCGATTGAATAGGCAAGTTAGAGCAGGGCAAGTCCTATGGCAGCTTTTTTAAGAAAGATGTATGGAAGACTGTCGGGAGAAACTGAACAGCGTAAGGGAAGGGCATTTAGTGTACGATAAACATTTTCGCGATTTATGTCTATCCAGTCGATATGGTGTATAGGACTAGTGGGATGCGGAGGATGTACCACGGATGTTTTCTTATAAAAAGACTCGAAATAGCTCGCGAAAACCTCAGCCTTTTCGTGATCCGACTCGCACGCTATTCCATTATCTAAATAAATCATTGGTATTGAATTTGATATCTTAAGTCTAGAATTGCAATACCTCCAAAAACGTTTAGAACTTTTTGAAAGGGCAATTCTTTCCTCACGCTTCAAGGCTAGTTTAGCTAGCTTCTTCTTTAGAGTATTTGCTGCCTGGAGATACGCTGGATTATTTAAGTGATTACCCTTCTTGAAAAGGCGGTCAACCTCGGCTTTCAACTTAGTCAGATATCGAGGAAATGGCGAAGTCTTTTTGGAATTAAGGTTGTGAGGAACGAACATGGAAATTAGCTCATGACACTGGCTTGTGAACATTAGATAACACTCATCAACTGTGTCACAAGAATCGAATTGCTGTTGCCAGTTTATACGAAGAAGATGCTCGCAAATGGAGTTGTAATCACCCTTTTCGAAATTAACCTCTATTTTTCGACATTTTTCTATTTCATGTGCCGATAAGGCGAAGGACACAGACGCGTGATCGGACGTTGAAAAAGGCGAACCAATAGAGACATATTCTACCAGATCGGGGGCATTCGTGAGAATAACATCTAAAATGTTAGGGCCGTGAGTGGGCTGATAAACTTTTTGCTCAAAATTGTATGATTTTATGAAAGTTGTAAAGAGTAAGCTTTGACTTTTGGAGCAAGTTGGCTTCGCTAATTCATCCAAGCTGGACCACGCAATCTCAGGAAGGTTGAGGTCTCCAAGAATGACAACAGGAAGGCAATCATCACTCAGCTGTTCGAGAAGAAGTACGAACTTTTCGAATTCCTCGTACGGGCATGATGGGCTGCGATAGAAAAGAACGATAATAGCAGATGTTCTGTGTAGTGAAATACACAAAATGATGCACTGGATATAGATCGAGAAATTAAAAGTGGAGATGAGCCTGCAAGAGATTGTATCTTCAATAATGGCAATTACGCCACCTCCGGGTGTGTCTCCTTCTCTGTCGCATCGGAAGACTTGGAACGGGTGGTCAGCGACAAGATTGCTGTCAGATATCTTATTGGGTTTACACCAAGACTCTGTAATGAACAGACCAGCAGGACCACATGATAGGAAGTGATGAAGATCGGGGATTTTGTTTTTGACAGAGCTTGCATTAAAAAGGGAAAAGAAGGCAGAGGATTCACTCCCGCGAAGAGGACGAGTGGTAGGCCTAACTGAACGAGACAACTGGTCCTATGGAGACGTTGCAAAGCCGGCAAGAGGACTATGGGATGGCGAAGGGTGTCCTTCACACGAATTGTGAATGACCTCCTGAGCTTTGGCGTGTTCTTGACTTGGAAGTTCTCTTGGGTTGCGTAGCCTGTGGATCTGTAGATCCCTGACAACATATTCCAGCCTTCCAGACTTTGCATTCAACTCGCCCGCTTGCTTTCTTAGCGATCGATCCATCTCGAGCTCCTCGATGGTGTAGTCACGTCGAACGTAGGAATGAACGAACTTTTTTGTTAAACTCTGACGTCCTGATTTCATATGGTGAAGGAGGCGGTCTTTAAGGGCTTGAGTAGGCAAATCGATTTTTATTATACGTCCGCGGTCGTTCACTCCTTTCGGCTGATCCGGTGGATGACGGCGTGCAGTGATATTCCCTTTGGCAAACTCATTAATAAGCTCTTCGTCGCAGGAGGTCTCAATAGATTCTTTCAATGCTTCATTATCGAATTTCTTTGTTTTAGCCTCTCCACTTTGTTCGGGTATTCCTATCCATGCTATTCTTCGCATCTTCTCATCTATCCTCATGCCATCAGCTTTCACTTTAACTATTGTCGAATAAAGAGTATTCTGGTCTAGCTTTGGACCAGCTCGTTCTAGACCAGAAACGCTCTTTTCGAGAGCATCGATTCTTGACAGAATACCTTCTTGGCGTACAGTGATCTCTTCGATCTTGTTAAGGATCTTTTCGAAGGACATCACAAGTGCCTTCTCCAATCTTCCTGCACAAGAATCGTATTTCTCCATCATCTTAACGGCCCATATCGGAAGATCCTGGTCGCATCCTTCACATGGCTTCCCTTTTTGACCTCGCGCCATCAGGAAATTGCTGATAAATTGGCCGCGAAATCAATAAGAGGCGAATTAGATGACAAGATGAGAGGAAGGATGCGGAAGCTGGCGCTACGGTGACGCTACAATTACGAGTAGTCGTTGAAGTTGTAGTAGAGTACTGGGAGACAGTGAAAAATTAAGAAAATGCGAAAAAATCAAGCACTGGAACGAGAGAGAAATTTGCATGGAATCCTCGCTGAAATTTTTTTCTGCCTTCTGAAGGCCAGGACGACAGAGAGTGGAATTGTACCATATGAAATTTTAAGTCGTGCTTAATATACAGTAAAAAACTAAGCTTCTCCGCAGCGATGAAAATATGATTAGGAATGATCACATAAAAATTCTCGTTTTTCATAAAAAAATTATTTTTAGCCGGTAAAAAACTAAGCTTCTCCGCAGCGATGAAAATATGATTAGGAATGATCACATAAAAATTCTCGTTTTTCATAAAAAAAATTATTTTTAGCCGAAGCAGATCACCCATATAGATAAAGTTCAGCCACAAAAACCACAAAGTTTTAATTAATTAACCATGAAAAATCATTTTCTGGATTGAACAGGTTGAATCGACCTCTGGTCGACTTTGCACCAACGTCATCAGAGCATAAAATTGAACGTTCACAAAAAGGTTCATATCTCGTTAAGCTTTTCGAATTTTGAAAACTCTTCTAGCTTTCCGAAAAGTAGATGAAACGCCTTTTCTCAACGTGTGAAAATCGTTTTCTAAAAAAAAGAGTCATCACTCGTGGCGGTTGGTTCGATTTTTGAGCGAAAAAATTGAAGTGGCTTCACAAAAATATTCATAACTCGACCAATTCTTCGAAGTTTCGAAACCTATCTTTTCGGAATCTAGAAGAAAACCCTTTTTCACTATGCAAGAGTTAATTTTCAAAAATCCGGTCTTCATGTGGGAAAGGAAGATCCGATTTCGGGTCCATTTCGCAAAAATAAAAAATGCAAAAATAGAAATCGATTGTTGCATGGTTAGAAAGCATATTCGCTCTATTTTTTGATGGTTGAGCGAAATTTTTGATTTTCGGAAAATTAGCCGAGATGTAATCAGATTTCGTCAACCGCGCATGGCGAGCCGCAGACTGCCGAACACATCGACAACCGTGTATGGGCATTTAGATGATCATCGACGGTAGGCGCTCACAGCAAGGGAGGCAATCGATATCGATCGATGTTATCGATTTTTTGTGGATGTCGTTCAAGCAGCACGAAATTTCGGCCCTGGGATAATCAAGGTCGCTGAACACGACTCTGAAGTCGACCAATCGATATCGATCGATATTATCGTCTTTTTGTGGGTGTCGTTCAAACGGCACGAAACTTCAGCCTTGGGGTAATCAAAGTCGCTGAACACGAATCGGAAGTCGACCAATCGATATCGATCGATATTATCGATTTTTTGTAGGTGTCGTTCAAACGTAACGAAACTTTAGCCTTAGGGGTAATCACGGCCGCTGAATACGAATCTGAAAACGACCAATCGATGTCGATCGATATTATCGATTTTTTGTGGGTCTCGTTCAAGCGGTCCCAAACTTCAGCCCTGGAGTAGTCGAGGTCGCTGAACACGAGTCTGAAATTTGTTTCTAAGGTGCCGATCATCATCAATCGATATTGATCAAATTATAGTCGTTCATTTTTCTATTTCTTCTATAGTCGTTCATTTTTCTATTTCTTTCTAACTTGCCGCACGTAGTTAAGGTGGTCTTCCTGCGGAAACCATGACATTGGTTGCAGCTAAAATTGACGACGAGCAGTTATCACTACTGCGAAGCCGTTGAGAAGTTGTCAGTGTGGCAGACAGACCGCTCTGACGGCTGTACTCTTTATAGTAAAGCCAGTTATTTACCGCCATGAAACTATGAAGGTCTAAAAGTTGGGAGAAGGAGATGGTCGGATTGTTTACTTCTCGGGGTTTGGGGGAAGTCCCCAACCAGTCGTCGGCGACCGCTAGGCTGCGGAACGACTGGTATATCAAAAAGAAAAGAGCTGACAAGACGGCACCTTGAGCAAATATGGCTTGCAGAGAAAGATTGTCTAACCTTAACCGTCATACGCCGTTCATCTAGGTAAGACTCGATCCAGGCCAAGAGTTAACTACAAATGCCTACAGAGCTATGCTTTCCAAGTAGTTTACTATGGCACACTTTGTCAAAAGCATTGTAGAAAATTATAAACCGAACAAAAATAAATTCACTTTAAAAAAAGAGAAAAAACGGCAATAGTTAACAAACAACCCAATATTTTTGATCTGGTAAAAAAAAATCAAGTGTGGAGATTTAGTCTTTCAAGAAATCGCATTACTCTTCTTTTATCTGTTCTGCAGCTTTTTTCCCTCTCTGTCAGTACCTTCCTTAACACAAGTGCCCAGGTTCAACAACGAGTTACACAATCTAACGGTGAAGATACTGCCGAAATCCCTGGTAGCGCCACACATCAACAAGAAACACTGAAACATTTCTCCATATCGCTTGCTTATAAGCTGCGCTAGCAGGGATTCCCGAAGTATTTTCACCGTTAGTTCGCTGTAAGCCGTTGACGAATCTGGCCCCAGGTGATTAGTTTTGCGATATGGAGGCACCCCGATCCCCTCTCCCTCCCAACACTACGCTCAACATCGGCATCAACTCCATTGGCTAAATTCATCAACCGCTTACCAGCCGGTAACGGTACATCGGTTATCGTATCTGTATCTTTGCATCTCTGTATCTCTCTGCATCACTAACTACACAGGCCAATATGGTGAATCCGCCGTGAGATGATACCGGTGGTATAGCTGATGAACCTGGTAGCAGATGGCCGTCATATCCGTGATTAACATCCCAAATAACCCCCGTGGGCAATGTTTGGGCAAAACCTTTTTTTTTGGTCCTCTCCTCGACCTTTGGAGTCGGCAGCAGAGCCGGTTATTTTGCGCATACTCCTTTAACTTACACATATTCATCATAACCTTCTGTGATCTATTGTTTCACCGAAATTGGTTGCCAAGTTGGTGCTCTGCGTCCCAAATAACCCTAAAGATGAATTTCGGACAAAAAATTTTCTCGATCTCTAGAGCAGAGGGAGTGAATGCAATGCAAATGCTCCTCTGTACTCCCAGTCGTAAAACGGGTTTCCATATTACAAAAGTGTGCGATAAGCAGCTTACAAACCGCTCTCAGTGTTATGCATGTAACAGCGGATACAGAAATTCAGATAAGCGATGGTTTAACC
Source organism: Heligmosomoides polygyrus bakeri (assembly GCA_947359475.1). Classification (NCBI taxonomy): domain Eukaryota; kingdom Metazoa; phylum Nematoda; class Chromadorea; order Rhabditida; family Heligmosomidae; genus Heligmosomoides; species Heligmosomoides polygyrus. The sequence continues at coordinate 19,406,372 of OX375865.1, read as the reverse complement.
ATTGGAGAAGGAAACGCCAATTTCGCAATAGAAATGTCCTAAATATTCAATAGAAATGATTGGTTTGGGACAAACGTACATATGGAGAGTACCTTACTCGTACTAGGGTTTGTATGCAGTTTGTGGTGGTTTTCTCGATCGAATACAATAAGGAAAATAGCTTTCTGACAAAATCAAGAAAAGGACTAACAGCCGGAGGCTTATGAGGCAGAACATGCATAGCAACGCTTACAGTAGTGGACTAATGAACAATAGGAAAAGTTGTTGCTTCTTTAGAAAACAACCACACTTTAGAGTTTAGAATATGAATTTCTTTTGAAAAAAAATTCAGCAAACGTTTTTAGCAAACAATTTCAACAGGCAACAACTTGGAGATCAGAATTGCTGCTCCAACCTTGCATCTGTTTGTCGCCTTCAGTAACGCCACGAACTGCATGTAAGTCCTAATACAAATGAGATACTGTTGGTGTTTACATTTGTCCATACCAATCACCTCCATTAAATATTCCATCTGCGAATGCGAGATTAGCGTTCCCTCCTCAACGGCAAACCCAAGTCTGTCTGCTTATCTGCACATCTGTATCTGTCGACATAGCACAGAGAAATGTCTGTGAGCCGCTTATCGCCCACTTTTATATTTTGGAAGCCCGTTCTACAAATGAGAGTCTTACGGAGAAAAGACGTGTTTTTCTACTGAAATTATTGCGAAAGATTATCAGATTGCATTGCCGCTGTCTGAGTGATGTGCCTTATGCTCGCAGTGACCATTTGAATTCAGTGACCAGTTTCTCGACCGGACATGGTTATGAGTGACATGGTGTCTACACTTTACCCAGCTCGAACCTATCAATCAATATAAGGTCTCGGTTGCCGCTGACAAGCCATTTTGTCGAGGCGTCAGATCACAAAGTATGAAAAGTGAACATATTTTGGCTTCTTGCACACTCACACTTGTGCTAAATTATGCACTATCACTTGTTTTTGCTTCTATTCCTCTGAACGATCATCTACTGTGAGTAAGCGCTTTATCATTCTAAGATTTTGTATCTTATTTTGAGAGTCTTTTATATCTCTATAATATCGTAATTTTGAAACCTCAGCGTAGTGGAAACGGAAACACTGCGCTGGAAGGCAGCTGTTACGAACTGGTCCGTTTTTCCAACGATGATATACATACGTCATGTGGTGCCGCTCCAATTACTGACAAGTTACGTGAAGCCCTTCATCGATGGTATGGCCACATTCTTTCCTCTAGATGTGAAACTGCTCAGAAGACTGGCTTTAACATAGCAGGAAAACGGCCCAGACAGCGGCAGAAGCAGCGCTGCATGTGGACCTGAAGTGTTCACGCCGACCAAGCATTGAATCGTGTGAAGTGGCCCACCTACCAGAAGAGCGAAACTAGAAAGGATCAGTCATTGCAGAGGAAAAAGTGTCTCTTTTTGGGAGTGTGGTAGTAGTGCAGTCGGAAAAGGCGCCAGCTGTCGCGTGCAGTCCGTTGCTATGTTCATGATCACGATTTCACGCCTGGACCTACAAAGTTTTTCGTCCCTCTGGGTTGATGAGTCCGTACCAGAGTTGTCTCGAAGGATACAACACTGACGTGTTCAATTGCTGGTGACAGCAATTTATTGCATAGGACAAAGGCGCATTAATCACCATATCCCATAAAATTGAATGTGTGACGAATTCCGTAAAGCGAAAGACTAACACTTCGTTTCAATTCTAAAATAACGTTTCCTAGCCTCAAGCTGTAAAGTCGCATGATAAAATGGTAGACTTCTTGACTATCACAACAAGTGGGTTAAACTACCTACCTTTCAAAGTCAGCTCATACTTTTACCGCCTTTCGGCGCGGCATCATGGTCGCATGGTAGGTGTTCATCGCACTCAGTACTCCACTCGTTTATCAGTTTCATTTTCTTCAATTTCAAAATGTGGAGAGACATTCTTATGTGTAGAAAATAATAAGCCGTAGAGAAAACATCCGAAATGTGCCTCTCATTGAATCTTGGCATGGCACATGATAAGGTGTGTTTAGCTTTGGCCGAGATCGTTACATTCCTTTACTCCAGCTTACGGTTCGGCTTTGTTACCTTTTTAGCGAGTGGAAAATCGAATTATATTGAAGGAGCTATTCCCTCTTCATGCGCAAATACGCATTCAAATCGCCTCCGCGACATTCCGTAGAAGTAGAATGCGTGGCGCATCTCAAAAGAAATTGAGTAACGCCATCCTTTATCCTTTTATCCTTTAAGAATTGAGATAAGCACTTAGTCTTGGTAGACGAAGATTGAAGCTGTTAGAAGCCGCTGGGAAAGGTCCAAGCACAAATAAGATCTCTGCGACCAGAAGGCAATAATGTTAGCCTTATGGATAAGGATGGAATAACGCGAACGTCTCGAAGAGCGATGGAAGCCATCGTTCAAGAGTTCTACACAGATATGTTTCGTTCTTCCAGCACTGTCCCGAAATGCTTGATGCCACCAGCTGGGAAGTACCTCCCATTCTGGAATCAGAAGTTGCTCTTGCCATCAGGAGGATGAAGCCAAGCACTGCTCCCGGGCCGGAAGGCATTTCTGCTGATCTCTTTCGTGCGGTTGGCAGTGCCTTCTTCTAACTTGCCAGCACTTCAACCACTACCTTCGACCTGGTAGGATTCCGGACTCATGGAAGGAGTCGAGAGCAGTTTTAATCTTCAAAAAAGTCAGCAGGAAGATATCAAAACTGTCGACCATCAGTCTTCTCTCGGTTGTGTACGAAATCTTCACCAAGATACTGCTTAACCGCATGGAGCGTTGCTTGGATGAGTATCAGCCAGTGGGGCAAGCAGGGTTTCGCAAGGATTTCTTCTGCATGGACCATGTTCAGACTGTCTCACAGCTCATCGAGAGGAGCCGCGAATACCACATCCCACTTGTCCTTGTCTTCGTGGATTACAGGAAAGCGTTCGACTCTGTAGAAACCAACGGCATCCTAAACGCGCTTGTGCATGTTGGTATACCATCGCCCTACATCAGACTTCTCGACGAATGCTTCTCGAACATATCGACTGCCATCCAGTTGTTCGATCGAAAGCCTAAAATTCCTATCGGAGAAGGAGTACGGCAGAGAGACACGATTTCTCCCAAGCTATTCACAGCGGCACTCCAGCATGTCATGAAGGACTTGAACTGGGACGATAAAGGCTATCTTGTGGACGGTAAACGGATCAGCAACCTTCGCTTCGCCGTTCGGAAACCTTACCACACACGCTTATTCCGCGGAGTTTTATTGGTGTCGTCTCACCAAGAGATACGGAAGAGTCGCAACAAAGACCTTATTCGCCCAACCAGTAAAGATGCAGTGTATAAAGGATAGAGGGTATAGGGTTACTCAACCCCACGCATTCTACTTCTGCAGCATGTCATGGAGGCGTGTTGGCCATACAAGGACATGCGGAACACGTCAGCTCTCTGTCCTTTCCAGACAAGTCTTCTGCCAATCCAGAAAAGATGGAATGCTTGGCTGGCCAGGCTCTAAACCCGAACCACGAATCTGGTATCGGATGCTCGCGACAGCCGGCACCTACTCCGACTGCGCTGCACGTGCTAAGATGTAGAGTAAGGCAGAAGAATAGTAGTGAACTAGTGCTCATATGTGATCGTTGAAATATTAGCACCTGTAGTAGACTAGGCAGCTTGAATGATTTGTAGCCCAAACCTTTAAATGAACTCCATGTTTTTGAAATAAAGCACTGCCTTCCCTAAAGTGCAGTATCTGCTTGAGCAAAACAAGTGCTCACATTGGCTAAACATTTTAGGCTTTAGAATGCAGGCGGAGCTTTTTTTAGGTAGATTTCACTGAAGACACATTACACTACAAGTCGTGTAAAACTCGAAATTCATTTTTTATTTGTTGAAATATAAGTTATTAGGGGGGGGGCAAAAGTAATGAGACACCCCATGCATTGTCCATATATCTCGTGGCTGGAGTCTGGATTCCTACTTATTGTATTTGTATGTTTGTATGCTACTTACTGAAGCCCATCTGAGAAGTTACCACTTCCGCCCTTTCCAGAAGCATGCCAAAAACCTCAGCCTGTCTCATGCCGAAACCCCAGTCTGACGAGTCGACCTGTGTCGCGCAAATCTCCCCCCATTCCCACAACCCCGAGCAGCCTGGGCTCAATATTCACGCTGGAGGAGAAGTACGTCTTCTACCTTAACCCTGCCAAGCAGCGAGTGTGGGTGATGCCTGGTGAATTGTTACCGACCTTCGTTCGGCGAGATGTTCACGGCGAGAAACATCTTTGGAGCTTTTGGGTCTGCGCCCATGGATCGGTTTACCGGAGGCTGTTTTCCAAGAGCACCGCGATGAACTCCAAGGCCATGTTGAACGAAATAGAGGAGATGGGCCGGCGACTCGCTCTTATTCATTCGCAGCGCTTCAAGAAGTTTCTCCTCTTCGACAACGCCGCACCCCATCGGGAACAAGTAAGCACGGATAAGCTTGGCCAGCTGGGCTACGTTCACATGCCTCACCCTCCGTATTCGCTGGACATCTCTCCATGCAACTACCACTACTACTTGAGCCTACAGGACTTCCTAGTCGGAAGGGACACAAGAACCCAAGCAGTCCTTGACAACCATATCAAGCAGTTGATCAACACCAGGCTCAAGCAGTTCTGGAAGGATGGGATCAGGAAGTTGGCTGAGCGATGGCAGCAAGGTCCTTGCCCTTAATGGCAAATACACTCCTCAGCATCGTTGAGTTGTAATTGAGTTATAAAGAGATAAAGATTTTTTTTCATTTTGTCTCATTACTTTTGCCCCCCCCCCCTAATAATAGGAGAAGTATGTGGAAGAATCAAAGTGACACTTTAAAGCCAAGTATCATTACACAGATATCGCAAGCAATGTTACGGTTCGATGTTTTTGTGAAGCAAGAAGAGCCGTAGTTGCCTTCTGTTTTGGCTACTTTTTAAGCTTCTTATAGCTACTTATAGCAAAGCCTTTTATCTGTTCGCTTATCCTTTGTATGCGTGTGTCGAGATTTGATACAGAGAATAGTCTCCTTTTATCTGTTTCCATATCCTTATGATGGTAGGTCTCAATGTTCATCTTACATACTATGTCGGAATGCGATAGCTCGCTTCCTTACATACGGCATGCGGGCGTGAGTCAATCCAGGCGCTGCCCAGCGCGAGGGGTTAGAAGTCACCACGCCGGGCCCCCGTCTGCCAGGGAAGGGGTGTGGCTTATTCACACCATGGGTTCCCCCTAGTATCCCCCTTAGGTCCTGGGTCTCCTGGTTCCTCGTAGCACCACGAGGCGAATGGGGGACCGCGCTCAACAGGGACATGCACCCTCGCAACCGAGGCCACTGATTCGCAACATGGTGCATCGGAGGTTCTAACCGGACCCGTTTGCCGGCTGGCCATTAAGCCAGCTGGCTGTAAAATCCGGCTCTACCGCGCCTGATGCGAGGGAGCCATGCCTTCTCCCTGGGTGCTACTGTAGTTGCCTTTGGGCATTTGGAAGGTTTGGGGCAAAACAAGCATTACAGCTCCCATCCAGAGCCACGGCAGCGGGCAAGGACATCAGGCTGGGTGACAGACAGCCGTGAAAAGCGCTGCTGGGTTCTGGATGGGACACGCTCGGGCCGGTGCATGACTAGAGTGCAACGGCGTGGGGACCGGACGACGCACGGGGCGTCGGCGGCAGGTGTGCTCGAGCCCGAGCTTGTTAGTACCAGGCGGGGTAAGTCCTGGTCGCGCCTAGGGAAACGCGTGTCATTGATCCTCTGCCATACGGGTTGGCCACCCGGTTCAGGTGTTGATGTTTGGATGGATCGCTGTCGCAGCACCAGAGTTCCCCGTTAGTAGCGATGTGGCTCCGTGCCAGCTTTGACTGTCTTCGTCTCGTATGCCCCAGCATCTGACTACGACGACGAAGAGGTCGAAGCCTTCTACGTGGAGCTGGAGAAGTTCTATAAGGAAAATCACACCTTCTACAAGGTGATCGTCGGCGACTTCAACGCCAAGATCGGATCACGAAGGTCGCCGGAAGAACTTCACATCGGAACACACGGTTTGGAGTGGAGCGAGCAATGTGAAAAACACTCTGAGTTTATCATGTCGACCAAGACCATCCATGGAAACTCGCAGTTCCAGAAGCCTCCCTCCCTACGATGGACCTGGGAATCTCTCGGTGGCCAGTTCCACAACGAAATTGACCACATCATCTTTAATCGCAATTATTGCCTGACCGACGTCGCCGTTGTCCCCATATTCTACAGGGGATCGGACCAGCGCGAGGTTCCGTTTTTTGCGTAAAGGAGAGAAGGTCGCGAAGTTCAAGAAGAGTAATCTCAGAACGACCATCAACTCCGACCTCTACACCTTCCTTGCCGGCTTTTGGGAAGATGCCGCCATGGACAACGTCGACGAGGAATACGACCGCTTTGTGTACCATCTCCACAATAGTGCTTAGGGAGCCGAAAGCTTGAAGACCACCAAGAGACTTCTGTCTCCGGAAACTCTCGAGCTGATACGTCAGCGTGGAGCAGCACGAGCGTCAGGCAACTACCAACTGACGTCTGAGCTTGCGAAGCTATGCAGAGAGGCGATAAAGGAGGATCTTAAGGAGAAAAGGGCGGAAGTGTTGGCTGAAGCTGCAGAGGCAGGGTTGAGCATCCGCAATGCCCGCCGAAACTTCGCCAACTTCAAGACCAAGATGACCGCTCACCGACGTCCTGAAGGGACCGTCACTTCTTCCAGAAGGACCATGGAGAAGGTCATCCACGACCTCTACTCCGATCTCTTCGATAGCCACGTCCACGCCATCTTCCTCAGGATGGATACGTCGTCCTCTCTGTTTCCCCTCCGAAATCCGACACGCCATCTTGTCGGTGAAGAAAGGTACAGCACCCGGTCCACACAGGATCGGAGTTGAACACCTCAAGAACCTCCCGCCAGCGCTCATCAACACCTTGGCGCGGATCTTCACACGCTACCTGTCGGAGTGCAAGGTTCCATCTCAGTGGAAGACCAGCAAGACCGTCTTGCTGTGCAAAAGAAAGACGTGCACGACATTGGCAACTATCGCCCGATCTGCCTGCTGTAGTCTACAATGTGTTCACTCGAGTTATCCTGAATAGAACCAGCCGACGCTGGACGAAGGACAGCCATGCGAACAAGCAGAATTTCGGAGGAGATTCAGCACGATCGACCACATACATTCCATTACGAAGCTCATCGAAGTGTCGCGAGAGTACAAGCTGCCGCCTTGCCTTACGTTCATCGACCTGAAGAAGGCATTCGACTCCGTCCAAACTGAAGCGGTCATCGAAGCTCGCTCATGGCATTCCTACTCAGTATATCAGAGTCCTTCGAGAGCTGTATAGTGGATTCACGACCAAGATCTCACCATTCTACAACGACGTCGTCATCGGCGTGAAGAGAGGGGTTCGGCAAGGGGATACCATATCCCCGAAGCTCTTCAGCGCCATTTTGAAAACGTCATGCGTGAACTAGAATGGGACGACATGGGAGTGAAGGTCGAGGGCCGGCAACTGCACGGTCTGCGCTTCGCTGACGACATCGTGCTCATAACACCGAGCATCAGTCAGGCGGAGCGAATGCTGTCCGACTTTGATCGTGTATGTGGGAACGTTGGACTGCAGCTGAATCTTACGAAGACGATGTTCATGAGGAACGAACAAGTTTCTGAGCCCCATTCTCGCTCAACGGAACGAACATCTCCGAATGCTCGTTCGATCATGCCGAGGTCAACGGTCGACATCAACATCGAATCCACGACAACGACGCGTTCCACGGCGGCAGGAAGAAGATCGGCTCAGCGGACATCAAAGCCTAAGCCGCCCTTTGAATTCTTTGTTTACTCACTACAGTCTTCTCGTAAATTATAATACTTTATTTGAGCTAATCTTCCAGTTAGGCATTACAGAACGGTGTTGCGTGCCTCACATCCTTGTTTCAGTAGCAGGCGCCAGTCCATGCGATCAACGAGTTTTATCGGAATTGGTCTATGGATGGGCTCCCGGCACGGCCAGGCTCAGATAGACTGAGCAAGCTGCGATAGTACGCCCCTGCGGCGGAACCCGCCGCCGTTGTGAGTGCAGGTGTATTGCACTGTAGTCATTTCAGTGTTGCTTAACGTGATTCGTTGTATCTATGGTATTATGTACTCAGTTCAGGTCAGTTGCTACACTCTCATTCTTGGTTGTTTTAGTAGTTCTGTTGTTTTTGTCTACTTAGTTTTTGTAGTTGTGACGATTAGTGTAGTTCTCTAAATAGTAGTTGCCTGTTTCGTACACCCAGTTAATATATTCCTGTAGACCCCTTCGTAGTTAAGAAGCCTCATAGTTATGTAGTAATTAATTTACGATGCATTACAGGTAGCGGCTGACAAATTTGACTTTTTGTTGCATATAGTTATTACCCACGGGATCTGTTAAACAGTACAGGACGAGACCGCTTCAGCGCCCAGCGCACTTTCTCTTGGGCATTCGGGTAGGGTCGTAGGTTCCCGGAGGGGTCCGCTCATTCCACCTGTGATGCAGCCGGTTCCCACTCAATCCCAAAGGGCCTTAAGCCCCATGGCAGGACTCGTTAGGAACCCCCGCGGGAACAATTTCTTTGTCGGCGGGAGTGTCGCGAATGCGATAGCTCGCTCCCTTAGGCCTTTGTCATACCATCGCTCACCCCGTGCGACGCCTAATGATATGCACCCATATTGATCCCATCGCGCCGCCCGATCGATATGGGAGCGATCATTAGGCGTCGCTCGGGGTGAGCGATGGTATGACAAAGGCCTTACATACTCAAATTCCCGCGGGCTACCGTATCCGCTCGGGGCCCCGATGAGGCGCTCCCGAGATCCGGCCTGCCCGCGCACGCTATTGATCGGCGGCCCGGCTGTGCGCCGCTCCCCACCAAGTCCATTTAGGCGCCTTTTATACTTGCGCCGCTTCGCGGCGCGGCGTGATGGTCGGCATGGTTATCGATTTTTCGCGCCGCGAGGTGGCGCCGCATCGCTTCTATACTCCGCCGCCGCAAAACACCACACTTGACGGAATTTTGGGTTGCGGTATTCTGCGAATCGCGCCGCCAAGGGGAAGGGCGCGGCGCGGCGCGATCAGCCGCGGCAGACTCGGTGTAGGGTGGGAGATTTCACCTTTTCGACCAAACTTCTTCTATTGGGAAGGAAAAGGGGGTATTTAGGGTGCTGATCACGAATCTGACATCGTTTTTTGAAGTTACAGGCGATTACCAGGTTTGGATGATTAGGGAGTTTTATGCGAAATCGGTGACCATGACCTTAGCCCGTACCTTCTGTAGCCTAGGAAGAAAATGGAGATCTGTAGACATTCACGAAGCTTCATATACCACGCTAAAGATACGTTTAGTGCACAGTGACCCTAGAATGGTCAAACAAGAAAGAATTTTGAGTGATTCTTGACGATGAGTACCTTCCAGCAGTTTTACATTTGGACCCGCACGTATCGCAAAATAAGGAGAGGTTTAGTGCCGTTTGTATTGTAGGGGATTCGACCGACTCCAAGCTTAAGAGAGGATTCGTCGCTCACCGAAGAAATCCCACGACAAACATTGACAAGATGCAATGCTCTGATCAACCAGACGAATCCTTTCTGTTTTGCTCCCTCAACGACTCATGGACCGCTTCCGGAGCACGGGCCGTAGTGCGCAGAAACTCGTGGCCGGGCGTCGCTGACGCTTCCCTTTCTAACTGCAATCGCGCAGCGGCGCGTCAAATTCGGGGCGCGGCGCGGCCAGTCGCGCCGCGAGCAGAATTGACGCGCCGCTCAGCGGCAGGAGTATAAAAGGCGCCTTAGACTTCCATCGTCTCGTCGAGCGGCGCGGCTCTAGGGCGTCGCGCTGGTAAGCCCACTTATGTCATCATTCCGGGGATCCTCTGAGCGGAGCCCCCACGTCGCACTGCAGCCGGCTGCAATACAAGGAGCACGGCGAGCCTGGACGGAGCTCGCCTAACCTCGGATACCACTAAAGGTGTCTAGCCGGAGCGGTCCCATCAACCCTAAATTCCATATTCTCTAGCATCTATCTCCGGTATTATACTGATGTGGCTGTGTGATGTTGATATATGGAATGAACCGTGGTTATATCTGTCAACTGTACTGTCTACGCCGAGGAAGGTGGTGAGTCTCCTAATAATGTCTTCATGGTATTGTTATTGGTATTGCTGTATATTTGTTGTTATCATGTTGGGGCGCTGTAGCTATTGGGTTGTATGGGGTTTCACGTAGTTATGAAGCAATGTAGGGGGTCATGTGTGCTCAATACAGTCCGAGTTCAATACAGCAAGCCGTAGGTTGGTGCGTGGTGTGGGCGTGCGTCAATCCAGGCGCTGCCCAGCGAGAGGGGTTAGAAGTCACCACACGAGGCCCCCGTCTGCCAGGGAAGGGGTGTGGCCTATCCACACCATGGGTTTCCCCTAGTGTCCCGCTTGGGTCTTGGGTCTCATGGTACCTCGTAGCACCACGGGGTGAATGGGGGACCACGCTCAACAGGGGCATGCACACTCGCCAGCGGGGCCACCGATTCGCAACAGGTTAGCTTTTCCAATGATGTGTTTCTATAACTACGTCTACGCTTTGTAGAATCAGATGCGACCTCCTCGCCCTGCATTGATGACATTTCGAGTATCTTCTGCAGCAATATGGCCGATTCTGAAATCGTAAAGCAAAATGACGCTAATTTTCCCCCCTGCCCTTCTTCGTAAGCAGTCCGGCCCCTCCAGACGAGTGTGGTGTCAACGTAACAGCTGGCACCGCCTTGACTTTGTTACAATGCGCCCTTAAATAAGCAAATAAAAATAAAAACGTATGAGACATGAGCCGCACTCCATGCATTTCAAGTCGTGCTAAAGCTCTACCTTTGCTTGGAACAGAAGGGAATAGCTATTAACTAGATTTATTGGCAAGTTCGAACTAGGTAAAGTGTAGACACCATGTCATTCATTACCATGTCAGGTCGAGAAACTGATTACTAAATTCACCCGCGGCTGTAAGTCGCATTACTCAGACAGCGGCAATGCAAGCCGATAATCTTCGCGTACAAAATCCTTTAGAAAACAGGTTTTTTTCGTGAGACTCGTAGGACGGGTTTCCAAATTACAAAAGTGGGCGGTAAGCAGCTTACAAACTGCTCTCAGTGTTATGCATGTAACAGCGGATACAGAAATTCAGATAAGCGATGGTTTAATCATTGGAGAGGGAAACGCCAATTTCGCAATCGAAAGATGTCCTACATATTTAATAAAAATGATTGGTTCGGGAGAAACGTACCCATGAACAGTACAGTACCTCATTTGTACTAGGGTTTGTATGCAGTTTGTGGTGGATTTCTCGATCGAATACAATAAGGAAAATAGCTTTCTGATAACATCAATAGAAGGACTGACACCCATCTGTGGCTTAAGAGGCAGAACATGCATAGCTACGCTTACAGTAGTGAAATAATAAACATTGGAAAAAGTTTTTATTTCTTTTAGAAGAATAAGATTTGGCAAACAATTTCAACAAGCAACAATTTAGAGATCAGAATAGCGGCTCCAACCTTGCATCTTTTTGTCGCCCTTCAGCAACGCCACAAACTGCATGTATGTAAGTCCTAATACAAATGAGATACTGTTGGTGTTTACATTTGTCCGTACCAATCACCTCCATTAAATATTCCATCTGCGAATGCGAGATTAGCGCTCCCTCCTCAATGGCTAACCCCAAGTCTGTCTGCTCATCTCTAAATTGTATCTGTCGACATAACACAAAGAAATGTCTGTGAGCCGCTTATCGCCCACTTTTATATTTTGGAAGCCCATTCTACAAGTGGGAGTCTGACGGACAAAATCGTTGTGTTCTGCCACTGAAATTTGTGTGAGGATTATCGGCTTGCATTGCCGCTGTCTGAGTGATGTGCCTAATAGTCGCAGTGACCAGTTTAATTCAGTAACCAGTTTCTCCACCTGACATGGTTATGAGTGACATGGTGTCTATAATTTACCCAGCTCGAACCTATCAATAAACATAAGGTCTCGGCTGCCACTGACAAGCGATTTAGTCGAGGCGATATTACAGTGAAGACATTATATTAAGGTGTCTCACACGGAATGCCGCTTCACACTGAAAAGTTGAATTCATAAAAAGCAATTAGAACCAAACTTAATTCGTAATATATCCCCATCAACCTTTCTCTAACGTACACGCAAAGATTGGATCCAGTCTTCAAAGAGGTGAGCTGGTCGTGATCGAGGAAATTGGTCACCCAAATCCGGATTTCGTCGTGGTCAGGAAACATTTTCCCAACCAAGGCGTGCTGAAGCGAGTAGAGTATGGGGTGGGCGGATGGGGCAATATAAGAGCTGGACAGCGGACGGGTAAAAACGTTCCAACCAAGCTTCTGGATTTTCTACTAAACGACTTTTATGATACGAGGCCTCGCATGGGCATGCAGCAAGTTGGTAGAGGACGTTTCAACTCGAAATGGATTTACATTTGGAGCAGGATCTGGAGTATGTAGGATTTGGAGCAGACAAGCTCTACTGCAAGCTCCCAAGTCGATCTTGTCGGATCGGTTTCAACGGCAGCTCGCTCGCGTTCTCTTTTGAAAACGAAATCTTCGCCAAATGCAGGTACCAATGAAATATGCGATTCCGCAGCGATTTCTTCAATTTGAAGTCATAGAGCAGGCACGCGCGCATAATCATTTTGTGGTCCATTGTAGTCTGACGGCTATATAACTTTATAAAGCCATGAAGGTATGAAGTGGAAAAATTAGGAAATGTGGAAGATGAAACGCCGCGAAAAGCTAACACTAAGTGAGCTCTCAACCGATCAGAGTAGCTTGAAAAAAGGGCCACAATGTATGCGACATTCCGTATAGGACAACCTAAAAGATGTAAAAGACTCTCAAAATATGATACAAAGACCAGAATAATAGAACACTTACTCAGAGTAGTTGATTGTTCAGTGGAATAGGTGGAAGCAAAATGCAAGTGATAGTGCATAATTTAGCTCAAGTGTGAGTGTGCAAGAAGCCAAAATATGTTCACTTTTCATACTTTGTGATCTGACGCCTCGACAAAATGGCTTGTCAGCGGCAACCGAGACCTTACATTAGTTGACAGGTTCAAGCCGATAAAGTGAAGACACCATGTTACTCATTACCATGTCCGGTCGAGAAACTGCTTACTGAATTGAACGGGTCACTGCGACTATAAGGCACATCACTCAGACAGCGAGAATGCAAGCCGATAATCTTCCCACGAAATTCAGTAGAAAAACACTACGTCTTTCTCCGCAACGCTCCCAGTTGTAGAACGGGCTTCTAGAATACGAAAGTAGGCGATAAGCAGCTTACAGGCTGTTCTATGTGTTATGTCGACAGATACAGACATACAGAAAGACTTGGGCTTAATCATTGAGGATCGAATCAGAGACATCTGCTTATCTCGCATTAGCACATGTCTCTGATTTTTCTTCTTTTATTGTGGAGAAAACCAGCATCTTTTCGAAGGGATGTGTTGTTTTTTGTGTTATGAAGCAAGAATCGTGCACAAGAAGGTAGAAGATCTCGTGATTTTTTGACTAGGAACTTCATAGTCTCCGGGTGCCGTTTAAAAACCATTACCTAGCCCTCACCCTCCTCTCATTCTTGGTGTTTGCTAATCTATCACTAATTATGCGAAGTAATTACATCTGATGATGCCGATGAGAATTCAAAGACATATTAAAATTATCGTATTTGGTTGAATGTAGGGTTATTAGAGGAAACTCCTGTCACACACACAACGTCAAACAAATCTGAACAAGAACTAAAAAGTCTGGTGGTTTAAGGTTCACCATCATTTCCTGCAAGTCCATAACACATCGTTATTTTTAGGGATTCCTGAGGAAGTTTGTTTAAGAGAAATCTCAAAGCGTACAAGAGGCTGGTAAAAATGTATTCCGACAAGCGAAGTAGTCTGACTGCTTAACTACACACGTTGCGGGTTCGAGACCCACCTGGCGCTAGAGTTTTGATCACAACAAAACATCGTTATATTCTAAGTGTGTTGGAGGATCTTTTGTTTAGCCTGGAAGAAACTAATTTCGATTTAGAGAATGTTCAGCTTGATTCCAAAGGCGTCAAGCGTTTTAGAACAGTGTAGATTTGATTTAAGAGGTGTCAAATTGATTCGGAAAGCGTCATTTTAACGTAAAGATCGGATATTTTTACCCATATCTTTTTTAAGGCTACTTGCGCTTTATATACACAGTTTTACCAAACTAAGCGAGGTCAATTCAGTTAACGAACAGATCGCTGTACAATTTCGACGCACATTTCAAACTAGGACGACAGAGGAATATTTTAAAACGCGAACGAGGAAGAATATCATGAAGTGGCTGATTTAGTTACTTTCTAATGAATCTCATTGCTGCTGGACTAAAATTAGTTGTTTCTGCTAACGGCTGCTGCATCACTGGAACGAGTGTGATCACATCATAGTTTCGCAATCCCAGGTAACGAGGCGTATGGTTCTCGAGCAATACCCATCCATGACAGTAAAACCAATATGCTCGATGATCAACTCCGGTGTACAACTGCGTCAGCCGCATCATTTCCCGAAATGGAGTTTGTGTGTTCATAGACATCCAAAAAAGAATCTCGTATCCATCAATGACCACCAAAAGAACTTTATCTGGAGAAGGAATTGCTGGAACGGGAAGGAGTGGGGAATAGAGGGATCACTCAAACATGTCACGTTTTATGTCGAACCACATTAACAACAACGATACGAAAAAATGATATCTTAAAGGCAGAGTTATGCTGCTGCAGTTCATAAGGTTGTACTGATGCACAACACTTTCATGTAAGGTCTACCATTACGCAAAGCGCCAAGTTCTATCTCGGCAATTGTAATTCCTAAGGTCTTCAGTTCAGAATGCCTCTTGAATAGTGTGCATGAACAATACGGGGAAGACTACGACGTTGGCTGGATACGTGGCACCAAGACCTAAAGATACCTGGTGTGCATCCTGATCAAGCCTTCGATCGGGAGAATTGGCATCACCACACCAGAAGAGTGGGTGGACCGCGCCGCCAAGCGGGACTCCCGCTGATAAAAATGATGATGAATAAGACGGGGAAGAAGCGGTTGTTTGTGCGCGAAAATTGTTCCGATATCTGTACTTGGGCGCGTACTTACAGTACTTGAGCGCGTGTAGCGCAGTCGGAGGAGGCGCGACTGTCGCGTGCAACCGAGGCCAGGTTCCTGGTTCGGATTTCCCGCCCAGGCCAACCAAGCCTTCCATCCCTCCGAGGTCGGTGAATTGGTACCAGACTTGTCTGGGAAGGAAGAGCGCTGACTTGTTCATCGGCTGGCCACCGCAAGTCACTGTATTGCCAAATACGCATTCATGTCGCCTCCACGACATTCCGTAGAAGTAGAATGCGCTGGCGCATCCCAGAAGGGATTGAGTAACGCCGTCCTCTATCCTTTATCCTCTATCTGTACTTCATGTAGAGGCAAATTGGCTAAAATAATAACGCGATTGGTGGTCCTAGACAAGAGTTTGTACCTACCCATGTAGCAAAATAAATCGGTTCACTGGTGTGACCAGGTTCTACTTTAACTTCAGTTATTTATTTATTATCCTTAACGATTCCGACGTCACCATGCACGGTGCGAGAAGTGGCCCTGCAGATAAGAATTGCAATACTGTCTTCTCTGACAGTGTTCTTAATCCGAAATCAAAATTTTCATTTCAGATAGTTGCCTGGCGACGATTTGGCGAACGGCAGCTGACAACCAAACAACCAGCTTATCCTTTTCTCGCTTTCTTTGATTGCCAGATTCTGGCCTCCAATGGGCGCACCTCCTACTTAGTTCCGACTCCACTGTAAGTGTGTATATAAGCAGCATCTCACGATCACTTCTACAGTCGAACAATTGCTGAATGAGATACTCCGCCTTCGCGCTGCTTTTAGCCGTCTCTTCGATTTCCCTCTCTGTGATGATCAATGCGAAGCCTATGTGAGTACATTTATGTAGAGGACGCGTTCTCCAACTATTGCTGATTTTTTCCACGAAAACCGAAATCGAACTTTCTCTGAATCAAAGACCTGCTAGATGCCTTCCCCATGCTATGTACGCAGCTGTTCATTCACTTCATCAATTCAAGTTCTTATTCGAGGGTAATAGCCCAGTATCTATGTTCTTAGGGAACACCTTTTACTTTGAAGGAGCAAGATATGAGTTCCTCTCATTATTTCTTTTTATCCATTTGAACCCACACTATCCTGCATTTTGAGCTGTGAGTGCTCGATGAGCAGGATAGTGCGGGATAGTTTGATAGCATTAAAATGTCAGCTCCTAGGAGACGAAGGAATATCTTTTTACTATGAATGGATTAGTAAGCGCTTTGCTAATTTAGCCGGTCGGATTTGCCCGAACTGGTAAGAAGTTACCTAATTTCTATTTGCGAGTTAAACGAACTCAATAAGCTGTTATACTACTGCTGATGTAATACATACTAAAGGAATTATGAATATCGTTATCCCTTCGGGAACAAATAAGTTAGTATTAGGTGACCACATAAGACGAAATCGCCAGCCTTTCCTTGTTGATGAAGAAATCGAAAAGGAATGGTCCCAGAATGAAAAAGACATGCTACACGCCGTTTACAGTAAACGCTGCTCTTCATTCATATCACCATTACGAGTTCCTTTGCAAGGGAAAGACTAGTTTGAAATGAAGAGAATAACAGGTAATGAAAGTGATTGTAAATATGTGCAAACCGTGAGATTAGAAATCTAAATTGTCACTACTCCCATAAACCATTTTGTTTGCATAGGGCTGAAATTGGACTTTGCCTCAATTAAATTAACGAATGCCTTTGTTGAATCGAAAACAGAAGAATAATCTGATTTTATGATTTCAGCTCGATAGACTACCAAATCGTCATCCGCGGTGACCGCAACTGCTTCTTCTCAACGATTGGCTGTCTCTTCCTCTCAGGGAAGGACAAGTTCCGGCTTCGGCAGCACAGAAAACGAGCCCATGCTGTTTGACAGTGATGTACAACAATGACTGATGCCAAAATGTTCTGTGCCTTCCTCACCCATGGATGCCACGACTGACAATGCTCAAAACTTGCCATTTTTCAGTGGAAATTGGAAGCAATTGTGGTGTACATATGTGTTTACCCAATAAACATCGTTCACTATTGTTTTTTGCTGTTTTCGGCGAGTGTCACCAATCAACCATTGGCCTCCGAACCTCTACCTATAAAGGAAATGAAGCAGTTTGAACACTGGCCTCAAAACAAGAACGCTGGCTTAAGACGAAAAGGGTAAAGGACACACTAAAACACTTAAACACTTGAACTCCTTTAGGATGCGCCACGCTTTCTACTTCCACGTGATGTCGCGTAGGCGATCTGAATGCGAACTTGGCCGTACAAAGACTTGCGATCACCAGCCGATGAACAAGTCAGCGCCTTTTCCTTCCCAAAGATGTCTGGTACCAATTTACCCACTCCGGAAGAATGAAAGGCTCGGTCAAATTAGGGAGAAATCCGAGCCGAAGACGTGGAATCGGGTGCACGCGAGAGACGGCACATCGTCCATCTGCGCTACACGCGCCCAATTGAACCCGGAAACTTATCCGAAATCCTGTCATCGCGTACCTTACCGGAAATGCCTACTGCCAATTGCAAACCATTTTTCATCGAGGAATGAGACTTCATTATTTGATTTGCTTCAGAAAGCTGTGTAGGACGGATGGTAGCGCAGGCTTAGGTTGCGTTGACTATCCTTTGCATCCTGTTCGAGGTCTTTGGCTTGGGTTCCCATCACAAGGTAACTAAGCCATTCATTCCGTTAGCGTCTCAGAATTATTTGTATAGATCAGGCACGCATTCAAACTGCGTTCATGATATTTCGTAGATCAGGAATTTCCCAGAGGAAAGTGGACAGCGTTGTTTGAACAGCAGTAATGAGTGTTTGCCCCTAACGAATGACCTCTCACCTTTGCTCCGCACTGCGAGCTCTGAAAATGACAAGGAGCGATGTGCTGCTCCCTATACTGATGTGTATCATAAAATGACAGTAAAACTCATTTGCTGCAGGTCTCACTAACACCGAGTGGGAGCTGAATCGCTACACTCATGGTCAGACGGTGGAGCATCGTGTGAGTGCGTCTTATCCATTCGAGTTTTCTCGCATTGTGTTTCCGGTTTTATGTCGGTAACGCTAGCATGGGCAAGACGCTTGATCGGGCAAGTTGCAAAGATACCGCCTCGAACAGTTCTTAGGGCTCTGAAGACGACGAGACAGTCGAATATCAGTCCAGAAATAAAAGTTCCACCTAACAACCTTGTGGCATAAAAGTATAATACTATAAACGTTGTCAACACCATTGCCAATGCTTCAAGATGAGAGAACCTGAAGATTATTGGACAGCATTGATGTTCTCGTCAACACTCACTTGGCCATGAACATCGATTCGTACGAGTCTCTGCCAAGCCGAATCGGACGTCTGCGACTGAAGCGATGTGGCTCCGTGCCAGCTTTGACTGTCTTCGTCTCGTATGCCCCAACATCTGACTACGACGACGAAGAGGTCGAAGCCTTCTACGTGGAGCTGGAAAAGTTCTATAAGGAAAATCACACCTTCTACAAGGTGATCGTCAGCGACTTCAACGCCAAGATCGGATCACGAAGGTCGCCGAAAGAACTTCACATCGGAACCCACGGTTTGGAGTGGAACGAGCAAGGTGAAAGGCTGACTGAGTTTATCATGTCGACCAAGACCATCCATGGAAACTCACAGTTCCAGAAGCTCCCTTCCTACGAAGGAGCTGGGAATCCCCCACTGGCCAGTTCCACAACGAGATCGACCACCGAGATCATCTTCAACCGCAAGCATTGCCTGACCGACGTCTCCGTTGTCCTCAAGTTCTACACGGGATCGGACCACCGCCTCCTTCGCGCAAGGTTTCGCTTTTCGCGTCAAGGAGAGAAGGCCGCGAAGTTCAAGAAGAGGAATCCCAGAACGACCATCAACTGGGACCTTTACACCTCTCTTGCCGGCCTTTGGGAAGATGCCGTCATGGACAACGTCGACGAGGAATACGACCGCTTCGTGCACCATCTCCACGATAGTGCTAAGGGAGCCGAGAGCTTGAAGACCACCAAGAGACGTCTGTCTCCGGAAACACTCGAGCTGATACGTCAGCGTTGAGCAGCTCGAACGGTAGGGAACTACCAACTGAAATCCGAGCTTGCGAAGCTATGCAGAGCAACGATGAAGTAGGATCTTAAGGAGAGAAGGGCGGAAGTGTTGGGCAAATCTAAAAAGGCAGGCTTGAGCATCCGCAATGCCCGCCGAAACTTCGCCAACTCCAAGACCAAGATGACCGCTCTTCCGCGTCTCGACGGAACTGTCACCTCTTCCAGAAGAACATGGAGAAGGTCATCTATTCTTCTCCTGTCTCTTCGGAAACCACATCCGTCTGCCCTCACGTCATCTTCCGCGGAGTGGGTGAGTCGTTCCCTCCGTTCTCCCTTCCGAGATCCGACACGCCATCTTGTCGGTGAAGAAACGTACAGCACCCGATCCCGCCAGAATCAGAAGGATCCGACACAGAGGAGGAACAGCAGAACCGTATTGTTGTACACGAAGATAAACATTCACGACATTGGCAACTACCGCCCGATCTGCCTACTGTCTGTCTTCGACAGTTCTGTAAGCTCCCAAGCCGCTTGTTTCCTCGTGCCCAGCTCCGGCGCTGGGTTGTTGGCCATGTTGACTTTGCGGATTAGATGCACGTATCCTCTCGAAGACAATCGCTTCTTTGAGCATGAATGCCCCATCTAAAACTCGCTCATTTTCGTGAGCATTGTCAGCAGCAGTCTAAGGTTCCAACAAACACAATTAAAGTCTGCCAGCATTAGCTCCGCCAGGCATAATGGTTGGAATCCCAAGAGAGAAGGGATGATTTTATTCAATTTTCCGTTCTGGCTATAAAACTTAAAGCTAACAGTGCTACAAAGAGTAAGAAAGAAGCTGAATGAGCAAAGACTATCTGCTTTTTAAGCAAGAAGGCTATTCCGTGGGACATTTTATATTATCTGTGGCGATGTGGCTGTTACGTTGGCATCGTGTTCTGGCTGTGCAGTGGCAACCGAAATTACAATTCTGTTCCCATGCTGCATTTCCATCTGGCTTGTGATCGTCTTCTGTTCCCGCTTAGTGTCAGTGCGGATCTACGCACACATCAGCATGTGCTACGGCTTACAGTAGTTAATGACATGCAGGAGCAGATTATGTTTCTTGCCGTGTGTTGGTCGCCGGCGCTGTTTTGAAAACACGGCTCCTCCTTCTTTAATCGCCACGGTGGTATATAAACAACACACATCTAGAAGTACTCTACTGAATTGCAGTGCTGGATGCGATATACCTTCTTCTCGCTTCTGTTAACAGCTTCGCTGGTGCTCCTCCTTCCTGTGATGATTCGCGCCAAATTTAAGTGAGTATTGTGAAGTTCGCTGAACGTTGACGTTAATATAAGAAAAGAAATATACTTTCTATGTGTAATTCAGTTAACTGTAGGTCATGCCTTCGCCACAAGAAAGGGAACCATGGGTGAACGGATATCCTTGGTGGAGAGTCACTGAAGGTTACAATATTTTGACTACGCGTCAAGGAATTGACTAGATCAAGTGCGACCGTCGTGATTCAGAAGACATATCAAAGACTTTCTTCAACATTCGTGAGAATTCAGAAGACGTGCCGAAATCGTCATCCAGCGTGCGTAGTGATTCAAAAGACGCGCCGAAGACCACGTCCAATGGTTGTTGGAATTCAGAAGACGTGGCGAAGTCGTCTATCAACGCGCGTAATGATTCAGAAGACGTGCCGAACACGTTGTTCAACGTGCGTATAAGAGGGACTAGTAGGAGGGACCAGTATGGGAAACAAAAGGGGGACTAGTACAGGATAGACAATTAACGGAGTCCAGTAAAGAGGGACCAGCAAGGAGGGGTCAGTAGTGGGGAGACCAGTAACGAAACCATGAAAATGGTACTCATAATGGAGCATTAAGAGATGACCAGTATTTGCTCCCACTATCAGCATCGTCGAAAGTGAGTCGAGATACAGAAGATGTGTCAAATACGTCATGTCCCGTGTGTCGTGGTGCACAAGACATGTTATTGAAGGTATGACAGCTTCGTGACACATGCGTCAAGACTTTGCTATGTTCCAAAGGTGTTATCCAACATGCGTCTGGGCACAGAAGATGCGATGAGATTTCAGAACGTTTTTAAAGGATTTGTGCAAAGAACGAGCGTGTGCTTAACTTTGACTCCGTTTTTCTTGCTACACATCATTAAGGTGGTGTTGGCAGTGGGGGAGGGGGAGGAGGTGTAAAAGGGAGAGAGAATAGCATTATTCTTACCCGGGAAGGCAGTCTCCTAAACACTCTATGCCCCAACGCTGGAGAATCCCATTACTATCGTAGTAGGTCTACCAACATCAAATTTTGACAGCGTAAGGTCTTGACTCTGGAAGATCCCGAACTGCCGCAAAGTAGTTGATTGTAGAGGTTTTCGTTTAAAATTGCTGAAGAAAACATTACCCAACTGTATTTATGTATTGATTTATTGATTTTTGTTGATCACGCCATAAAAAAAGAGTAAAAATACAAGCAAAAAATGGAGTGCAACCGACCACATGCTAAATTTTATAGCAAGCAGCTAGGAGTCAAACATCTACCGAGAATCTACATCTATAAATAACTAATAGGTATCTTTAATCAAAGTTAGATCCGTTGGAACGCGTAACTCCTTCCCATTTGTCAGCTAGCTTGTCCATCCTACAGCTGTTGGAGGTGCATTTTGACCTGATCCACAATAATAAATCGTCTTTCAACAAAGAAGTGCTGCAGCGAGCTAGAAAGGTGGTATTCGCACAGCCTGGGCTGTAATGTGAATGAGTTAGACCCTCCCAGCCAAGGTCTTCGGTTTTTTGAAGCGTCCGATTCCCGACGTGTAATCTGGCCTTATCTGAAAGATATAATAACTCCCCTTCAAAAATTCTGTCTGTGCCGATTCTGGCGGAGTTCATCCTTGCGATCAAGTTGAGAAGAGTAGATTTCAGCATCAATGCTGGAATCGCACTTGATGAGCTCCCAGAAGATCACATCTTCTTCACACCACCAAACGAGAGCACGTCGCGAACCGGGGTTTTTCAAAAAATTGAAGACCTTGACTGGGAGAGTCTCAAACATACAGCCAATACTGTGCGCCGAGTGACTGCCTCCTTTTTAGTTCGGTGCAGCGCTTCTTGATTGGAAGACGAAGCCATGTTTTCCAAACTTTCAAAGGCCTACATATGTTTGACAATGATATAATTTTGAGTGCTGAAGTAGTTTTTTAAAGACAAAATAAATACTTTTTGTCTAATGCAAGTATCCTGCAAACAAACGTAAAATAATCTCTTAAAAGTTTTTCGAAATTCGAACGGAAATTACTTTGAAGCAGTAGCGTTGAAACTGCAGAAAAGAGTTTGTAAAACACGTTTTGTTAGTTGGCTACAAGCGATTTTCGACTTATGAAACGCAAACAAGTCGTCAGTACGTCAGAGAGCTAGGGACTTCCAATGCTTGTTTACTTCATGTGACCCAGACCTCTGAAAACCTATTCCTTCATTAAGCGGTGACGAGGCGCCCTGTGTGAAGGCCATGTGAGACAGCAGGTTATCTGTGACAACAAAAACCATCGGGAATAGCAAGTGTCATGTACACAAGCAGCTAGACGAAGCTCCGCATTCTAAAATACTTCTTTTATTTCTTTGTCTTTTAATTACGTAGATCAAATTTAGCCTTTTTCAAGAAAAACGATGTCGGTGGAAGTCATGATTTCAGCTCCCTCGACCAAGGAAAGGTTATTCGTGCTGATCGCAACTGCTTTTTCTCACCGATCGGCTGCGTCTTCTTCTCAGGGAAGGATATATTCCGACTTCGGCAGCACCGAAAGCGAACTGCTGCTGCACGCCTGTGAGGTGACGATGATTGCTGTCGTGTGTTGTGCCTTTCATATTTATGGTTGAATAAACCTCATCGAACATCAGGAAAATTTCTTGGAACTATGTTGTGCACTTGTTGTTGTAACGATACTCTGTTGCGATCAAAACTCTAGCCTCAGGCGGGGCTCGAACCGCGCATCTACTCGCTCGTATATCGACAAGAGTTGGCCGCTGATGTCAGCATAGAACCACTTGAACTGAAGGCCTTGATAGAAATGATTGATGCCAATTCTTTCAAGCCTCAAGTGGCTGGCAGCTGTTACAGTGACGTTTTGTTGCGATCATAACTCTAGCGCCCGGCGGGACTCGAACACGCACCTTCTGCTGACAGGGAGGTCTACGTGTACGTGTTATAGATTGTTCATCTTTAATAACTCTTCATAAAAGGAATAAAGGATAAGGATAAAGGACGGCATTACTCAATCGCGCTTGGGATGCGCCACGCATTCTACCCCTACATACGGAATGTCATGGGAGCGACAGGAATGCGTATTTGGCCATACAATAGCTTGGGACGGCCAGCCAATGAACAAATCAGCGTTTTATCCTCCCCAGTCGAATCTGATGCCACTTCACCGTTCCCAGAGTGATGGAAAGCTGATTTGGCCTAGGCTGGACATCCGAACCAGGAACCTGGTATCGGATGCGACAACCGGCGCCTTCGACTCCGTTACACGCGCCCTAAAAGTGAATGCTCTACAAGTGTTTCATCCGATACGACATCCTGGGAGTCAGATTCATCAATGACTTACATAACTTTAACAAAGAACTCACAGCGAAGACTCAGATAACACGGCTTGTCGCTCACCATATCGCTTGATAAGCCGCGCTATCAGGGATTTCGGCTGTAATTTTCTCTGTTAAATCGTTGGTGGATCCGGCCCCTGGTGTGTTTCCGAGGTGTTCCGTGGTGATGCTGTGATAGGAGCTGCCTGGAGAAATGCATATTTGGTGGAATATAAGGAGGAATACGAGAATGTTGAAAACATATCTGTCATGTTGCATGAGTTGCGGTGGCCATCCGGTAGACAGGCCGATAGTCAACTGGAATCATTTATTTATTTATTTATTTATTTATTGCACTCAAGGGTGCGCATAACATTGTGCACGTCATAAAGTAAAACAAAAGACAGATCTAGTTCTGAACAAAACAAAAAAAAACGCAACGGAAAAACAACAAAAAGTAAGCAGCTCCATAACAAGATACCAAAGTAAAGAGCACCTGAAGAACTCACAAAAGTAGAAAGGTGTAATACTAAGATGTACTTTGAATACCTACGCTATAAAGCAGTAAAAATAGTGATGTTGTTTCTCTTTGCAGTGCCTTCAATTAAACTTGACAACTGTGAAATATACAGTACAATAAGAAGGTGTGGTTAAGTAGTACTGCTGATAGGATTAAAGGAATCCCTATAGAATTGATATCCTCTGGGTTGTACTTACTCACCTAAAGGAGTAATGGGTGAGGCGAGATATGTATTGTTACTGATGTTCAAGCAGAAACCAGCATCAGACTGCTGTAATGCCGTATCTGACTCATAATTATGCCACAAAATATGCTGTGTTGAGACATCCATATAGTTGGCGGGCAAGTGATGCAACAGGAGTTACCCCACCAAACATCTCTTCAACCTTACAAAATTCAATGTCACATTTTTGGAAGCCTGAACAAATGAGAGAATCCGAGTATCGCACCTCACCACAGTCCACTGAAGGACCAAAGGAAGCCGCACAAGGTAAGCAGGGTACGGGACAGAACCTACCCAAGGTTAGAATGCGAGACTGAGGTAGGACTTGAGTTCGCGCGTTATATACAGGCATTCCCCTTTTCGGTTGACCTTGGGACCCATGGAGTAGATCCAGAACGCCTCAAGGGCTTTGCGCGCCGACGTTTGAACCTCGCGTCCCAGAATCCTCACTACAACTCCAAAATCCTCCCCTCCATGAGAATTGATCCTGTGGTAGCCTAGGGCAGTGGATGCCCTAAGCTTCTCCTTGCCATCCAGATGCCCCTTTATCCTCATGTGCAGAGGACGGCCAGTTTCGCCGATGTACTCCTCGCCACAAGCTTGACAGGAGATCAGGTAGACAACACCCGATACGGTGCAGTCACCTTCCTTTCCCCCTAGGCAAACCAAACAATTAATGGTCCCACAAGTGAGGTCATATAGTCGATTGCGGACCATGCTCTTGTTCAGGCTTCCAAAAATTTGACATTGAATTTTGTAAGGTTGAAGAGATGTTTGGTGGGGTAACTCCTAACTGACTTGACCCTTTCAGGCTCTGAAGAAGGCGATCCAGCCGAAACGTTAGCCGCCAATAAAGTCGTTTACCAACCTCGTGAAGAGCTCAGCAACTCCACAGACAGACTCTACCATGCCGAGGTTCAAAGAGAGTCGAACATGGCTCAAGGTTCATCTGCTCCTCCTTCTGCGTTTGTCTCCCCTCCTAGCGGGGTCCGCAATTCTGGTGCACGATGCCACTTTTCCCGATCCAGCGCTTGATCAGGGTAAGCATCAAACCTTCAAGCCCATTTGCAACGTATCAAACCTGCGCTGCTTCGTACGCTCTCTATGCCGCTATCCAGACACTCCGAAGCTAAGCCCTATTTTACGGACGCTGTCTTCTTTTGGTCAAGGACTCAATCAAGAAGGCAAAGACAAGAAATCCTTTGTGAGCGCTGTTTAACCGTAGATACCAGTTAAATAGAACACACTGGAGAATAGTAATGATATTTAGAAAATAAATGTGCCGTGAACGGCCGCGAATTCTCTGACAGCTTTCTTTCAATAGTGCTACATACCTAGAAGACGTGAAAAATCTTCATAGCTATATGAGAAACGCTCGCCAGAAAACTAGGTGCCAATCTTCCAGAAACCAGGTGATTTAAGGTGATTTAATTCGGCAGAAACACTCCGAAATTTATACTACACAGGCTACATTGTACATAGTATACTATACAGATTATACTGCACAGACCTCTTGAATACAAAACACCTTTTCATCAATGATCTTGATAGAGTTATTACGCTCCGAGCACGCCCGCGCGTGTAATTTGCAAGCGGTCGCCCCTCAATTGAAAGGTTCGATTCTATATACCTCCAAATCTAGCTGGACATCCTTAGAGAAGTTTTTAAGTAGGGCTTCATGATAGATCTTCCCAAACGCTCACTCTACCAGTTGTCGAACCCACTCGATTGTTAGATTCATCTCTATACGCATTGCACACGGCGCACACTTAGGTCTCGCCGAGACAGATTGAAGCGATTCCCGAGTAGGGCGGCTGGAAATTTCTGATAAAATTTTCCAAACGGTTCGAAATAGTCTCGAAGGCTTTACGTTTTCCAGTAAAGGAAGATAGAAGCGGAGTGAACATGCTTTCTCCCACTCGATTGATAGGTTCGGTCCTATATAGTACATTGTGCACGGCGCACTCTCAGAGCATTCCAGGGATGACAGAGCACTGACAACGTACGACATGCTTGGGATACTCCGAAAACATGCACGTCCTGGGAAATAAGGTGCTTAAGAGCCTGCTCCAGTCATTTTTTAGGCCACCCACGGGAAAACTGTAGAGGTCTGATAAAGTTTTATATACGCTTATGTAGAACTCGAGAAGGCGAATCAAACGGTGGCAGCAGTTTCTCAAACAACTTAGAATTAAAGGAGTTATGAGCGTGCGACGGTTCGCAACAGATTTTTCCGTCGCAAACCGTCTTTTTGACCGCGCGACGCGGGCGGTATTGTATACTATACAGGTTATACCGCACAGACCTCTTGAATACAAAACACCTTTCCATCAGACGTGCTGGGGACCTGTTAGCCGAGATTGAGTTCCACTTCCCAACCAATATTGCGACAGAATCTGGAAGAAGGGAATCGCTGACCTCCTATTGGGCAGCATATAGTGTTGACTAGCGATGGTGATTATGCAGATAGCTTAATTCTTTTATATGCTAAGTGGTAAAGTAAAGAAGAAAGACTAAGAACTCTTCAGGACTTTCTTAGCACTCTGAGAGTTTACTTGTGTTCGAATTCAAACACATAATTGTGTAAAACAATAGAAATTGGGCAGAAGACACTTTTCAAAGATGATTCAATCTTCAAAAACGTTTAGTCAGCCCAATAGACGGTCTGCTATGTTTTGGAGTGTAACCGAGTAAATTTGTAATCCTCGCTTGTTTTGTGCAGCTGCTCACGGTTTTCTCTCTCTTCCTCTCTCCTTCGATGTTGCTCATTTTTCGGAGGTGATCAGACAGCAATTCTTGCGTGGGCAAAGATTTTGAGGAGAATGACACATTCGATAATTAATCCTGGAGTTGGAGGGGGTGAGCAGTGCAGCAGTGGCATGGTATGGAAGCTCATCCCCGATTATCCACGACGAACCGTCCCTGCGTGAAGGATAATGCTTTCGATTTTTTCGATGGTCTTTGCCAATGTTAGAGATCTGATAGGGATTGAGAGACTCCTCGAATTCAGAAGTTGTCAACGGGCTTTGCACATGCGAACGTCGACGGAACTGGACCGTGACTGGTCCAGTGTAGGCAACGGGAGTGTTTGCACTCCAGTGATAAATATTTTCAATGGCCTTATCAATGAATGTGTCGAATTGGGCTTGTCACCACATCGCACTTCGATAGCGATTGTACGTTCCGACTGCGGGAATCGATAGCGGCGTCTGCGTAATGGTGAGTAAGACTCTTCACTTCTTCTGAAGCGTTTATTCTGGCTTTCAAAAGACAATTTGGCGAAACGGTCAGCAGATTACATACTGAGGATAGCTGCATTTCTTCCTACAGTAGAGCCTGAATTCTCTCAGACGCATTAAAATGCAGATCGATTGGGTATTGGGTGAACTATAACGAATTGCTCAATCCCTTTTGAGATGCTCTACGCATTGTAGGTCGTTACCTAATTTCTGTCGTTTTTTTGACCTCTAACTTCAAATGTGAATATCTTGGCCCAAACATAACTTTATTAGTCGAAATGAGAACCGTTACAATCTACACGTCTTTGCCAACGAGATGCTAGTTTATTTGTTTTAGTAGCTTAGAAATCCTAAGATCTAGAAGCGATGAATTCTTCGAGAGCATATTCTGCATCATGTCGGTTTCTGAAGTATTAGGTTGTCCCATAAGTCCCCGCCGTTTTTTTCAACGATTCACTGCAGATTTCGCCGGCGGTCTCTTGCATAGCGCTGCATAGCTTTCGAAAGAGAATGATTTGCTCTATCAGAGCTTGTATTGCACTTCTTTTTTCATCATGAATTTGTCAATTTTTAGGTCGTTGAAGTGAAAAGTGAAAAAGTGAAAAAGTAGCCATTTGCGCACTTGTTCTCTCCGCTTAGGTTTGAAATTTTTTGCGCAGTTTTTTATAGCAGTTGGAAGACAATGATTTGTTCTACAAGAATATATGTTGGTCCTACTTTCTCACTTGCCCTTTATTGATTTTTAGGCCATCAAATTGGGAATTCCGACTTTCCCATCCGAATTTTTACCAAAACTCCGGTTCTGTGGTTGAACTTTTTTGCTTGGTGTTATATGTCGTTTGGAAGAGGATGTCTTGCTCAGTAAGAATTTGTGTCGCGTTCATTGGCTAACGCTGATTTCTGTCGAATATCAACAACTGAAGAAGGAGAAGGAGTTGTTGGTGAAAACGATTTTTCTCCTTTCGGCATTTTGTTGATATTCAATAGGAATCAATAAACGCGACACATATTCTTATAGAGCAAGACATTTTCTTTCGAATGACATACAACACCGAGCAAAAAAGTCCAACCACAGAGCAGGAGCTGTCGGCAAAATAATCATCCTCCTTCGGACGTTCCAATTTGATGACCTAAAAATCAATAGAGCACAAATGAACAAGTAGCACAAAGACAAAATCTTGTAGTACAGAACATTGTCTTCCAAATGCTATAAAAAAACTGCTCAAAAAATTACAAAGCTAAGCGTAGAGAACAAGTGCGCAAATGGCTACTTTTTCACTTTTTCATTTTTCACTTCAACGACCTAAAAATTGACAAAATTCATGATGAAAAAAGAAATGCAATATATATTAGATAGAGCAAATCATTCTCTTTCGAAAGCTGTGCAGCTCTATGCAAGAGACCGCCGGCGAAATCTGCAGTGAATCGTTGAAGAAAACGGCGATGACTTATGGGACAACCTAATATTTTCCGAGAAGGAAGCCGTCAGGATGTTTGCAAGAATAGCAGCCTGTAGACGTCGGGCAAATACGGTGGATGGTCGAGTGTTTCGTATCTCAAAGAATGCAGCTTCTGTCTGGTGATCATCGATACGTGCAGAATAGCGTTGTCGCGCAAAAGTATCGATCCCCTTCTGTAGATCAGCGCTGGGTATATTTGGTGGAGCTTCTTGTGCACCTCGTCCAGCTGCTGACAGCAGTTTTCCGCCATGATTGTTTCACCAGGTTTGAGAACGCTATAGTGGATTAAACCGGTGGCACACCACCAAACGTTCACCATCACCTTTTCCTGGTGCACACTCGGCGCTGGACAGTGTTTAGGTGCTTCGTCAATATCCAACCATTGAGCACTTCGTCGTCGATTGTCGTAGGCAATTCATTTTTGTCACAAGTCACAATTCGCTCCAGAAACGGTCGTTTTTTGCGTAGAAGGAGCGCTGACAATATTTGCAAACGGCGGGCTTGAGGGACGAATCTTCTCTCGAAGAATTCATGGCTTCTAGATCTCAGGAGTTCTTTTCTACTGGAATAAGTAAACTAGTACCTTGTTGGCAGAAAAGTGTAAATTGTAATGGTTTTTATAATAATGTTGTGTTTGAGCTGAGATACTTACATTTGAAGTTAGAGGTCAAAAAACGACAGAACTTAGATAACGACCTATACTATTAAGGGATGTCGCGGAGGCCAATTTTATGCGTATTTGGCTAGACAATGACCTGTGGATGAACAAGTCAGCGCTTTATCCTTCTCAGAGAAGTCTGGAACCAACTCACCGAGTCCGGAAGGACGGAAGGCTTGGTTGGCCTGGGCTGGATATTCGAACCAAGAACCTGGTATCGGGTGCACGCGACATCCGGCTCCTCTTCCGACTGCGTTCCAAGCTCCAAGCTTCTGCTATACCTTTTGGGTAGGAATTCATCAGCTAACTTTTATGCAAAAGTGCTCGTGCCTTGTAGCGCTTCTCAGTAACTGCTGTTTTTGTTTAAACCCTATCAATATTCAAAATTGATAAACCTAACACCTAGTATTCGTCAAATGTTTTCCTTGAAGAAGCAAGACAATCGCATAGTGCACAAATTCATGGCTCGCACTCTGACATTACATACCATCGATCACCCGATGGTCAGCAACTTGCTGCTACCTGGGATAGACAAAAACCGGACATATCCATCACCTGTTCTCCTTAGGTCATTGTATAGTCTAGGCATGCACTTAATTTGCTTCGATGAAATTTCGTATGGCTAGACGTGACGCGGCAGGCACAAGCCAGTTAGAAACCAATGGCTTCTCAATAGTCAACATTACAGGGTGCATAAAAGGTAATGACACAGTAAATGGAAATAGCAACGCGCCGTAAGATTTGACACATTCACTTCCAAAATATGGAAAATTATAGTGGCGTCCAAAAGTTTGTGAACGCTGCATTTTCCGTAATAACTTGCCTTAAAAATGTCCGAACAGAGTGAAATTTGGAGATGTGGTAGCAAATCATGTCGCAGTAATGATCCGTTAATCTACATCTAGGCTAGTTGTGCGCAACCATCAAAGGTGAGTTGCTAAAGCATCGAGTGTATTTGTCAACATATTTTCTTACGAAGCCAGTATAGTAGCGTTTTGAGATACTGTGCTTTCTAGCAAACTATTTGTTATGGTGAGAGGAAAGAATACCTCTGCTGAAGTAGAGAAGCCATTTTTTTACTCGTCCAGAAGAAAATCTATTATCGGCAGGTAGAACTACTTTTTGGATGCTGAATTTCGACAACTGCTGCTATAGTCAAGAAAATAAAGCAGTCTGGAACTGCTGAAGACGCTCATAAGTCAGGCAGGTCAAGGATTACACTTCAAGAGACGATCTGCCATCCAGAAGATGTCGAGGCGTAACCCGTCGCTGACCGCCGTTGCTATGCAGGAGTCCGTAGCCGGTCACCGCGGCTAAGATGAGAGCATGAGCACGGTAAAGCGTCGACTAAGTGTTACGGTCTGGGGACGCTTCAGTGCAGACGGAACAGGCCCTATTTACTAATATCAAGGAGTTATGGGCTTCAAACGCTACCAGAAGATTTTAACAACGTTATGCTTTCACATGCCAACAAAAAACTTTCCAAACTCCGTGAATTTCCCAACAGGACGACAACCGAAGTATTTTCGAAGGCGGTCAAGGAGTGGTTCAATGAAAATTGAATTCTTCTCATATCTTGGTCTTCTCAGTCACCGGATCTGGACCGAATCGACACTTTTGGGAAAACCTTGAAGAAGCTTAGCAGGTCTCACATTAAGAAAGAAGGCCGAAATGTTTAAACAGTTAAGGTAGAAATGGGAAGATGTCGCACCGACATGATCAACAATTTTAATTAAATAAAATAGTACACTATTCAGTGGTGCTAGAGCACTGTTTGGTTATGAGTGATAGCCTTAATTTAAAAAAAAACCTAGTCCAGTTCTTATTTGCAGAAGATCAATAAGGATCACAATGGACCATCAGAGGCGGTGATGTACCGGGCGGCATTAGGCATCAAGGGGGTCGCGTGAGCTCACCACATTGGGTTCATAAAGTTTTCCATTTTAGAACAAATTTTTAGCCGTAATTGTGCTAGAGCCATTTAACGGCTCCTATGTAGTTTGGCCGCTTGTGTACATGTGTTACAATCTCCTACCAAACCAAGAAGACCACCGGTGGGTGGTGACGGATCACTACCGCAAACCCCTCATTTTGTGGTCCGTACTCCTGAAGGCGAGGCTTCTATCGTTCACTGGATTTGGCAAAAATCACATTTCCCATCAACAACTGACCCAACTGAGACTTTCGCACCTGATAGTTTTCGAATCGCTTTATTGTTGTCGCTTTCTCTAAGCTATCTTGCGGAATATTCTTAGCTCAGCTGAAGTCTCAACTTTGAGTTCTCATGAACGAAGCCGAGACCAAGTCGGAGCCCATGAAATCGGACGATTTCCAAAAATCTGGCGGCTCAGATGAGGAAAATTTAACATAGGAGTAGATCGAAACTACCAGCTATGAGAAGGTGCACCACTCAGATCATATCACAGGCAGAAGACGAGTAATTTACTTAAAAGTGCTTATTCTGACCAGCTAAGTAGATATTTCCTCTGGGTGAAGGGAGGCCGCCGCCGTCGAGACTATATAGGTCACCGAATCAATTTTTTGAGAACCACTGAATGCTGCCTACATCATTGGATCAGTCGACCAGAATAGATTCGAATGGTGGCAATTATTTTCTGATCAAAGCAGTTTGAAGGGAGTTAGTGGAAAGCGGCGGAAACAGCGGAATTTTCGGTCTATTCCGCCCAAAAACCAAAAAAAGGAGCGGTATTGTATGTAGATTTCGTCCCGTGCTTTGAACAGAGTAGTCATCAGCGACTGGTTCCTATTAGGGGAGCCAAAAGTAATGAGACACCCCATGCCGTGTCCATATATGTCGTGGCTGGAGTCTGGTTTCGTGCTTGTCGTATTTGTATGTTTGTATGCTACTTACTGAAGCCCATCTGAGAAGTTACCACTTCTCAGATGGGCTTCAGTAAGTTCTCAGATGGGCTTCCCACTTCTCAGATGGGCTTCCCTTTCCAGAAGCATGCGAAAACCCCAGCCTGTCTCATGCCGAAATCCCAGTCTGACGAGTCCACCTGTGTCGAGCAAATCTCCCCCAATTCCCAACCCCGAGCAGCCTGGGATCAATATTCACGCAAGATGAGAAGTACGTCTTCTACCTTAACCCTGCAAAGCAGCGAGTCTGGGTGAGGCCTGGTGACCTGATACCGATCTTCGTTCAGCGAGATGTTCACGGCGAGAAGCATCTTTGGAGCTTTTGGGTCTGCGCTTATGGATTGGTTTACCGGAGGCTGTTTCCTAAGGGCACGTCGATGAACTCCAAGGCCATGGTGAACGAAATAGAGGAGATGGGCTGGCGACTCGCTCTTATTCATTCGCAGCGCTTTAAGAAGGTTCTCCTCTTCGACAACGCCGCACCTCGTCGGGAACAGGTAACCACGGATACGCTTGGCCAGCTAGGCTACGTTCACATGCCTCACCCACCATATTCGCTGGACATCTCTCCATGCGAGTACCACTACTACTTGAGCCTACAGGACTTCCTAGTCGGAAGGGACACAAGAACCCAAGCAGTCCTTGACAACCATATCGAGCAGTTGATCAACACCAGGCCCAAGCAGTACTGGAAGGATGGGATCAGGAAGTTGGTTGAGCGATGGCAGCAAGGTCCTTGCCCTTAATGGCAAATACATTCCTCAGCATCGTTGAGTTGTAATTGAGTTATAGAGAGATAAAAATCTTTTTTCATTTTGTCTCATTACTTTTGCCCCCCCCCTAATACTACTGGAAGTAGCCCAAGCCTTATTCTCTAAAATCGCCCAAGAGGAGTAATCCAGTGGATTCATGTTTAAGTTGTGCTGGTCTAAGCAACTGTCCACACCTGCTCGTCTTCTTCCGTCTGCTATCTTCGGACGAGATTGACAGTTTTGGAATTGAAAGCTATCGTGCTTGAACATCTTGTAAATCTCATCTGTTATGACAGAGCCATGATTGACTTTGAGCTATTGACCTCTTTCCTCACCGTCCGTTTCCAACAGCGCCTAATTGCGCCTAATTCTCTGGTTAATGAGGTATTCATTTCCTTTGGTAACAGCCAAGAAAGGGCCACCATAACGTCGACGGTATCATGTTTCTTCAGTTTTTTTAGCTTGTTTCTTAAACACAATACAGGCAACTAAAATAGCACACATAAACCTTGAAACGAAGGAAGATAATGCTGAAGCTGAAACAAAAAGAAGGCGCGTCACAACTTTTTATGCACCCTGTAGATATCTAAATGGTTCTGAACCACAACAAAAGAACTCTATTAATTTGCTACACGATGCAGCAAACAACTGGAACAAATGCAATATCCAGTCGCCAACCTAACCTGTTATTAAACATAAGCCAACAACTGAGCTGAAGACTCAGCTATGAGCTGAAGAGCGTGGAAAGAAAAATTTGTGAGAAAAAATTTAAAAAAATAAAAAATTACAAAAAAATTGTAATTTGTAAACATGCAAGCGATGGCTACTCATGGCAGCTGCGTGTCTTACACCATTTTCCTGAATGTCTCTCCTCGCACCCTAGGCTGTAGAAAGTGTAGAAAGATGTAGAAAGAGAGAAGGGTGTAGAAAGATTGAAAATCAGCAAAAATGCTTCTTCGATGGGCACAACCGCATCGCAGGGGTTTGCGGATCTGATCCATGAGTTCGCCTCTTTCATTTGGGGCTCTCTGTGGTGGTTCTAGGAGGGGTCGAAAATGCTAGGGTAGATAAAGCGCTTGGTGAAGTGGAGCGCAAACTTGAATCCCTTTCTGTCATCCCTTTCAGTCCTCTGAAGGCGATGGGAGGTCGAAACGTCAGGCCACAGTGATGAAGATCCACTTAAACACTTTGAGTGGCACAAAATACTGAGAAACATAACATGCTTTGCCCCGGTTTTGAGAAGAGAGAACTTGGGCATTGAAGGGATATTTATCACGAGTGCAAGAAGCCGTTTTTAAGAATACAACTATAACTAATATTAGTTATATCCTGTTTCACCTCTAATCCTAGACAGGATATGTACACTTACTTAATAAAAAAGCCGAAGAAGACACTCCTGTAGAATCTTTCCCATGCCTTATACCTCTATGGAATGTCGCGGAAGAAATTTAAATGTGTATTTGGCTTGATTTGCAATAGGCAGACGATATACAACTTAGTATTTTATCCTTTTCATGCCAACATCGTTCCAATTTAAAAAAAAAACGGTTTGGTTGGCCCCTAACCAAAATCCTGAAATGTAGGTTGCACTCGACAGCCAGCGCCTCCTCCGACTGCACTACCACGTAGCCGACTAAAACACTCAAACTGCTTGAAATGTCTTACAATTAGAAGCAAGATGGCGCATCCTATACAAAGAATGTAGAGTGGTGAATTTCACACCAACGTTCTCTCACTCCTAGGATCACTCTAGTAG
The DNA here is from genome assembly GCA_947359475.1 of Heligmosomoides polygyrus bakeri. Classification (NCBI taxonomy): domain Eukaryota; kingdom Metazoa; phylum Nematoda; class Chromadorea; order Rhabditida; family Heligmosomidae; genus Heligmosomoides; species Heligmosomoides polygyrus. The sequence goes on along the minus strand of OX375865.1, from coordinate 19,371,044 downwards.
TCATTCCTAAAGCTACAACGTCCAAAAAGCTAGACTGCAAATAAGCGACGCTTTCCGAATCCCCAAAATTAATCCGTGCTTTTCTGCTAACGAAGTTAGGAATCGCCGATCATTTGCAACTCATCGTCCCTATGTATATGTATGCATTTCAGATTATGTATCCACTCCAAAACTTGCCCATATCTCGTTTCGCATTTATTTCTGCAGGCCCGCTCTAATTCCACCAGATTCCTCGTAGTGGAAAATAGATAACCACTCGCTTTCAGGAATTTTTTCATCTCACATGAGACCCGACTTTTTTGGAGAAAACTGGTTGAAAATTAGCGTTTCAAAAGCATGCATCCACTTGTGAAAACAAACTTTTTACCAAACTCAAAAGTCTATCGGACCACCATTACTTCTTATAACATCATGCATCGTATAATTCATGCCATTGTCAAGGTTCTGGATGATTTTGCCTTCGTTGGTGTCCCTTGTTATCAAGATTACCACCACGTCATTGAACTGTCGGTTATTCGTGTAGACTCGTCGAACCACGATCCCTCACATGTTCTCCATTGAGCTACTGTCAGGAGAACAGGCCGGCCAGTGCGTTTCTTGATTGTTGTGACGGTGGAGCCAATCTTTGATCGACTCGGGCACATGGACTGCAGCGGTGCCCTGCTGCAGAACATGTGTCTGCCGCCTTCTGCCTCTCAAGAAAGGCATACGGCTAGACTCCACTACACTTTGACACTCGAGACTGTCCATGTGATACGACGGAAGTCTAAGCTTGAGCATTTCGCTGCTGCAGAAGCCAACCACTGTCACTAATGAACCGCCTCCAAAGTTGCGACGACGATGGCTTCTTGCAGGTCTCTCCAGTAAGGTCGGTATACATCGAAGATCATCCAAATTTCTTTCGCCTTTACCAACGGGGAAAAATCTATTCTGCATGGCCCTGATGGATACCGACATTACTGGACAGACCTGCAAGAAGTACCCGTCGTCGCAACTTAGGAGGCGGTTCATTAGTGATAGTGGCCGGCTTCTGCAGCAGCGGAATGCTGAAGCTTACTCCTGTAGGTTCACGCACACAACACCATCCTAAAATTCTACTCCTACTTCTAGGTCTGGGCCGGGGCATAGATAAGGAACTCGGACCAAACGTAGACTTCAATAGACATTGGAAGGCCAGTGTAGTATCTAGCCACATTATGTAGCATAAACATGTGACGAAGCTTGTACAACCAAATGGTTAAAGCCTACAACTTGTTCCTAGAGAGATGATTACGGTCTGTATCGTTGTGCATTTCAGAGGAAAACCGATTCTGTTGGTCTGGAGCGGCCTATACTGAATGGTAACGATGTCATTCGCACGTGAGTTTCAAGCTGCTAGTTATTCCCTTGAGTCGTTCGTCAAAGAACATCTGCTCGGGGGTCAATTTTAAAAGACAGCCAAGTTAACGTCTATTAGGAAAGACTAAGACATCCAACTAAAAAATTCTCAGAAAGAAATCTTAGGAAACCATAAAAGTGAATTTTGTCGGTGCTCGCGCATTCGTTGCTATCAAAAGTGCTTGACATTTCTACCATAACTCATTACTAACGATAAGATTTAATTCTAATTTTAAATGTGACTTTTCCGTGACTAGGAATGGTAGAGGTTTTAGAGGCTTCAAGTGTATCCAGCTTCTACTGCCCTAATAAAGGCGACCGCAACATCATCTTCAGTCCAAGTCTTAGAAGATAGCGTTTTCGTAAGGTTTTGCGTTGTGCATCACCTCGAGAAAGCCTTGAGACTTCAGCCCTGAAACGAATGCACGTCGAGTGCTTGTGAAGTATTAAGTTCCACAAACAAACAACATGATGAGCAGCTCATCTATCCACGTGACATGGCTAAGAAGGTCTTAAAACCTGCATGACGCTTGCAGAAGCGACGACAACAACAAAACAACACCAAAATTTCGTGAACACCAATGAAATAAACCATGGTGGGGCAAACATTTAGAAAGGCTGTGAGTAATAATTCCTTCATTATATGACGTAACACATTGACGACTATATGAGCCACCGGTGACTTATAACTTTTCGTGCTATTTTTTGTATTGCTGTTGTCGGGGTTTTTTAGATGTTTTTTCTTTTTGCTGTCCTCTAATCAGCTGTGATAGGTGAATATCCACAAGGAATAAGCATGAAAAATTTCGATGCTTTCATTAGATACAGTATTACGCATGTCCTTCGGTCAATTGCCGAAAAAGCCGCTTTGGAGCGTTCCAAAGCGGCTTTTTTAAACAACTTTTCCAAAAATCAAGTACATAGTAGTACAGTAGCCATATACTTGAGCTCAGCAACTTGAGCTCTACCTTTTGACATATAAATCTCATTAGAGTTGAACTATGCATATAGGCCCGACACAACCGAGTGGGCGAGACAACCTGAGCGAGCGAGTGACAGATTGTAGAGTGACCGTTTGAGGATTTTTATTGGAAATTCCCACCCGCCCTTCTCAAGAATTGCACTAAGACTGTCCAGCTTGCGTTTGGAGTGCGCCGTGAATAATGAATTTAGAATCGAACCTGTCAATCGAGTGGGAGTCGTAGCCTGTAGAGTGATCGTTGGGGGAGTTTTATCGAAATCCCCAGCCGCCCTTCTCAGGAATTACTGTGCTCTGCCCGAGGCGTTACTCAATTCAATCCCTTTTGGGATGCGCCACGCATTTTAATTCTACGGGATGTCGTGGAGACGATCTGAATGCGTATTTGGCCATACCTGCGGTGGCCAGCCGATGAACAAGTCAGCGCTCTATCCTTCCCAGACAAGTCCGGTACCACTTCCCACACCCCGGAGGGATGGAAGGCTTGGTTAGCCTGGGCGGGAAATCCGAACCAGGAACCTGGTATCGGGTGCACCGACAGTCCTCCTCCGACTGCGCTATACGCACCCTGAGAGCGCCTTACAACGTTATAACGTTGATTAACACACTGAAGAAGTCTTTGGCAGAAAGCTGTTTGGGACGAGAGCGAAGAGCGCTCGGGTTCTACGGGCACGGGGTATGAGTCACCGTTGGTGCATAATGTTCCTCGCGGACACCTTCTCTGTTTCGCGTGATTTTTCTTTTTTCACATAGATTCGTTAGTGATGTTGTTCGTTATTGTTACTGTTACGTCTTCTATCCAATCATTATTTCTTCTTCTCTGGCTTGGCTTAGGTAGAGGATTCGAGGAACGCGGCAAGGAAAGGCAAAATAGTGGACATCAGGTGCAACAAACGGGAAGAACCTTTTGTGGTTATTGTTTTGGTGCAAAACAAAAAAAAAATGATTAAGGTGTTACCACATTGACGACAATATGAGCCACCGGTGGTTTATTCCTTTTCGCGCTATTTTTTAAACTCCTGCCGTCGGTTTTTGTAGATGTTTTCTTTGTTCCCTAATTACTTGTGATAGGAGAATGTCCAACAGGAATTAGCAAGAAAATTGTCTTTGCTTTCACTAGATATATCGAATTGAAAAATTTTACTAGGAAGGAGACCAATCTTACAATAAAATCAATTCAAGTCAGTATTTTTCACCCAAACTTTGCCTAAGGGGTTATTTAGGGTGCTGATCACAAATCTGACTTTTTTTTTAAATTTGGGGCGTTTACGGTAGGTTGCGGTAGATACGATTGAGTAGGGCCGTCGGGGTAATGGCTACCGATTTCGTCCAAATTTCGCTTATGGGGGTTATACGGTGTGCTGATCACGAATCCGACATCCGTTTTTGGTATTACAGTGGACTAAGGTAGGCTATGGTAGGTACGGGTGACTGAGGCTGTCGGCGATTACCCGTACCTACGTAACCTACCGTACTCCACTGTAATACTAAAAACGCAGATTGGTGATCAGCACCCCAAATAACCCCCTAGGCGACGGTTGGGCGAAAACAGTGATCATGACCTCGGCAGCCTTAGTCACCCGTACCTACCGCAACCTGTCGTAATCAGCCGAAATTTCATAAACGGATGTCAGATTCATGATAAGCACCATAAATAACCTTTCCAGTCAATCCGACATAGGAAAAAACGCATAAGACAAAGAAGTGGTCCGCTAGGGACATTATGAGCCACCGGTGGCTCATAGGGCGCACGCGTAGAAACGCGCGCGTGTCCCAGGCGGCTTTATGCCGCAGAACCCGATTGTCGTCAATGTGCTAATAAAAAGATTGGTAGACTGACTCGAATAGAGTTGATTCTTCTTCTTCTTCAGCGTTTGTCCCGCTTAGTTGCGGGGTCCGCTTTCCTGGAATGTTGGCGCCATTTCTCCCGATCAAATGCCTGATCAGGGTGCAACCCAGCCATCTTCAAGTCCTGATGCAGCGTATCAAGCCACCGCTGTTTTGGCCGCCCTCGTGGCCGCCTACCGAGCACATCAAGGTTAAGACCAGTCTTTCGGACAGTGTCACCTTTTGCGCGAAGGACGTGGCCGTACCATCGCAGACGAGCTTCGCGCATCTTCTCAAATATCGGGGTGACACCGAACCTCTGCCGTATGGAGTCGTTGGGTACTCGATCCAAACGCGTAACTCCGGCCGTCCACCGCAGCATCTTCGTTTCCATTACGCTGAGGCGCCTTTCAATTTCTTTGGTAACGGGCCAGCACTCAGCTCCGTAAATAGCTACAGGCCGGACGACTGCTCTGTAGATCTTCGACTTGAGGCGCTCTGGTATCTTCTTGTCGCAGAGCACTCCCGTCAGAGAGAGCCATTTGGATCACGCTGCACTCACGCGTGAGTTGGCTTCAACGAGTAAACCGCCATCGGACGCGATTGCTGATCCCAAGTACTTGAATACCGAAGTACGTGGCAGCTCAATGCCATTTACCTTAATGGAGCTGGACTCGTCTTCATCAGTCGTCATATACTCGCTCTTCTTGACATTCAGTTTGAGTCCAAATCTCTCCAAGCGATCGCACCAAGCTTGTACCTGCCGCTGGAGTTCAATCTTGTCTTCGCTAGCAAGCATTACATCATCAGCATAAAGCAACGTCCAAGGGACTGGCTGCTGAAGATCACGCGATATGGCATCCATAACGACGACGAAGAGTAGTGGGGAGAGCGCAGACCCTTGATGTACTCCGATAGAGATTTGAAACTCCATCGACGTGCCTGCTGCAGCTTGCACTCGACTCTTTGGACAAGAGTACAGTATTCGTACCCACTCTATGAGCTCTTCGGGGACTCCATGTTTCCGTAAAGCATACCATATCACTTCACGCGGAACGCGATCAAAGGCCTTCTCCAAATCCAGGAAGGCAAGATGCACCGGCTTCTGTTTCTCGCGGTGTTTTTCTATCAGAAGACGAACGGCGTGTATGGCATCGACTGTGCCAAAACCGGCTACGAAGCCGCACTGGTTGGTAGAGAGCTGGACGGTATCACGAATGCGCCCGTTGACAATCCGCTCGAAGATCTTCATGCTATGCGAAAGCAATCGGATTGGACGGTAGTTTGTGCAGTCTGCTGGACTGCCCTTCTTTTTCCAAATCGGAATCGTCGTGCTTCTCTGCCAGATATCGGGCACTTTCTTCTCCGCAATAACCTGGTTGAAGAACGTCGCCAGCCACTTCGTTGGGTACCAGGATTTCGACTTCCATAAGTCGGCCGCCAAATCATCGGGGCCCGTTGCCTTGCCCGGCTTCATCTTATTCAAAGCCGCTTCTACCTCCTCTACGGTGATTTTCTGAACGGGACCGGACACAGGAGGAGAAGATGGAATGCTTGGATGAGCAAACTCTACTGTCGAGACTTCCTCGAGGTAGGTGCGCCATCGGTTCAAAACCATCTTGCGGTCCATAAGTAGATGACCGCTCTCATCGTTGATGCCAAAGAACTTCTCAACATCCTCAGTCTGGCGATGGCGTACCTTCGCGAGTCGATAAAGAAATCGCTCGCCATCGCGCGACTCAAGCTTCCCGTTGACATCATCGTAATGAGTGGCTCTTGCAACGGCTACCGCCTTCTTAGCGGCTTTCTTGGCTTCCTGATACAGACGCCATTTATCGGCTGTCTTATCGCCGAGGAATGCGTGGTACAATCTCTTCTTCTCTCGGACTTTTTCCTTAACTTCGTTAGTCCACAGCCATGTCTGCTTATCGACCTTACGCCGTCCCGGTTTCGTAGTGCCGAGTTCGGAACGCGCAGCATTGAGAATCGCGTCGGTTGCTATTTGCCATGTCTCGTCGACGGTCGTGACCGTCGGCAACCGAATGCGCGAAGTAACAGCTGCTTCATTCTCTTTCAGTCGCCACCACTTAATTCTTGACGGACCGCTCCGTTCGACCTGCTTAAACATCGGTGGTGTGATCCTCATAGTGCAGATCAGTGGGCGGTGTTGTGTGGCGACCGTTTCATACGGCACGACCTTCGCGTCCGTGACAAGCCCTTGGTCACGATTTCGCACAAGGACAAAGTCGATCTGCGTTTTAGAATTCCCGCTGTAGAATGAGATAAGGTGGGATTCACGTTTTCGGAATCTGGTGTTCACGATGGTGAGGTCGTGCGACTCCGCGTACTCGAGGATACGCTCACCATCGGCGTTACGTGAACCAAAACCGAAACCACCATGACAGCTGTACCCGTCTTTCGCAGCCCCAACGTGCCCGTCAAGGTCACCTGCGACAATGATTACGTCTTGTGACGGCACTTCTGCTGTCTTCTCATCCAGCAGGCTCCAAAATTCATCCTTGGCTCGCTCAGAGCATCCAGTCTGTGGAGCATATGCAGAGAAAAGATGATACCGCCGCCGTTCTGCAGCGATTACGACCTTCATCAAGCGGTCATTGAAACGTTCCACGCTTGCAATCGCGTCTCGGAACCGTTCTGAGACGATTATGCCGACACCGCTGGTGGTCCTGGGACTGCCACACAGAACGGCTTTGTAGCCTCGGCCTATGTCCCTTGACTTGCTACAGGACCACCTCGTCTCCTGCACCGCACACAAGTCAATCTTTCTTCGCTCCAGTGCCTCTGCCAACTCAAAGGAGCGGCCCGACAACGTACCCACATTCAGCGTTGCCACGCGGGTCTTGCTTGCGTTGCGGGACTTTTGGACTAGCTCAGTTTCCCCCCGATGCCGTCCTCGCATCAGGGACCCTCGCATACTTTTCACACTCGCCGGGCTTTGCGAGTGCGCGTCGGCTCCCGCGGACGCCGTAGCATTATCTCGTGAAACATTCAGCACCATCAACCATATGATGTGACATGGGCTGTTCGTAGGCCGGCCTGTCACTAGGGTCTGTCGCCTGCATACTCGAATAGAGTTGATTCGCTGCCTGATATTAGGTTGTCTCACACGGAATGTCGCATACATTGTGGCCTTCTCTCCACAGTTATTCGCATTCATTGTGAGATCACTTAGGGTTGGTTTTTTACGGCGTTTCATCTTCTACATTTCCTATTTTTCCACTTCATTCCTTTATCGGTTTCTAAAATTATACCCTTCAGACTAAAAATGGCAGAAAATGATTGTGCTCGCGTGCCTGCTATATGACTTCAAATTGAAGAAATCCGCTGCGGAATCGCATTGCTCGTTGTCGCGTCTTCCCGCAGTGATCCACCGAAATCGAAAAAAAATGCGTCACACAAGCCTCACCCGCATTTTTGCAGCGCTGTAACTTAGCTCATTCATCAGCTACACCATTGTGCTTTAGATCACTTCAAGAAACTTGTGCTGCCTACAATGTCGTCGAGTTGCAGTCTAGAAGATTCGAACTTGATAGAGTTTTTGCGCCTCGAACTCGCCTGCGCATGCATTTGCGAGCGATCACCCCCACCCGATTGATAGGCTTGATTTTATATGCATTGTTCACAACGTACTCTAAAATCTCTCCGGAACAGATTACAGCAATTTCTGAGAAGGGCGACTGGGAATATCCGACTCCGAACTCCCTAAACGTTCACTCTACAAGCAACCACGCCCAGTCGATTGATAGGTTCGATTCTGTATGTATTGTTCACGGCGCACTCCAAAAGCAAGCTCTGCAGTTCTAGAGCAATTCTTGATTAGAATGGCTGGAAATTTCCTATAAAACTCTCCAAGCGCTAACAGTCGCTCGCTCGCTCTACAGGTTGTGTCGCCCATTTGATTGTGACGGGCCTATATGCATTGTTCAACTCTACTAAGATTTATATGTCGAACGATAGAGCTCAAGCTAATGAGCTCAAATATATGCTTATTGACATGTACATAATTTTTGGAAAGGTGATTTAAAAAAGCCGCTTTAGAACGCTTCATAACGGCATTTTCGGCAATTGACCAAAGGCATGCGTGGTACTTTATTCCGATCTAAAAAATAGGATGTAGATCAATTTTACAATCAATACGCGGTTCGAGTCAGTCTTTTTTACGATCATATCTATTTGGAAGCAATCAAGATCTACAATTAGATCAATTCAAGGATGTTTAATTGACAATCATCTTCTATCTATTAGAGTGACCCACACGGGATGTCGCTTCCGACCGAAAAGCTAAATTTATACAAAGGAATTAAAACCAAACTTAATTTGGTAATATATTCTTCACAATTATCAAAAACCTTTTCACAATGTACACGCAAAGATTGGATCCCGTTCTTAGAGAAATGAGCTGGCCGCGAATTGAGGAAGTTGGTCACCCAAATCCGGATTTCGTCGTAGTCAAGGAACAGTTTCCCTTTCAAGGCGTGCGAGCGGAGTGTGGGGTACTCGGATGGGGCAATGTCAGGGCTGCACATCGGGTGAGGCAAAAGGCCCAACCAAGTTTCTCAATTTTCTGCTGAACGACTTTTCGATATGAAGCCTCGCATGAGCATGCAGCAAGTTGGTGGAGGAAGCGTCATATTAACTTGGATTTAGATCTGGAGCAGGATTTAGAGCAGACAAGCTCTACTGCATGCTCCCGAGTCGATATTGTCGGATCAGCTTCAAGGGCAGTCCGCGAAAGGTCGTATTCTAGGACAGGCGCTTGTCTTCCTGCTTTTAGTCTTCAAGGCTTTGTCGACAGTGGCGAAACGTTGAAACCACCGCTCGCATTGTATTTTGAAAACGATATCATCGCCAAATGCAGCTACCAACGAGCGATGCGATTCCGCAGCGGATTTCTTCAATTTGAAGTCATATAGCAGGCACGAGAGCACAATCATTTTCTGCCATTTGTAGTCTGAAGGCTATAATTTTAGAAACCGATAAAGAAATGAAGTGGAAAAATAGGAAAATGTAGAAGATGAAACGCCGTAAAAAACCAACCCTAAGTGATCTCACAATGGATGCGAATAACTGTGGAGAGAAGGCCACAATGTATGCGACATTCCGTGTGAAACAACCTAATATTAGGCACCGAATCAACTCTATTCGAGACAGTCTACCAATCTTTTTATTAACACATTGACGACAATCGGGTTCTGCGACATAAAGCCGCCTGGGACACGCGCGCGTTTCTACGCGTGCGCCCTATGAGCCACCGGTGGCTCATAATGTCCCTAGCGGACCACTTTTTTGTCTTTTGCGTTTTTTCCTATGTCGGTTTGACTGGAAGGGTTATTTATGGTGCTTATCATGAATCTGACATCCGTTTATGAAATTTCGGCTGATTACGACAGGTTGCGGTAGGTACGGGTGACTAAGGCTGCCGAGGTCATGATCACTGTTTTCCCCCAATCTTCGCCTAGGGGGTTATTTGGGGTGCTGATCACGAATCTGACATCCGTTTTTGGTATTACAGTGGAGTACGGTAGGTTATGTAGATACGGGTAATCGCCGACAGCCAGTCACCCGTACCTACCGTAGCCTACCTTAGTCCACCGTAATACCAAAAACGGATGTGGGATTCGTGATCAGCACCCCGTAAAACCCCCATAGGCGAAATTTGGGCGAAATCGATAGCCATGACCCCAACAGCCCTATATCTACCGTAACCTACCGTAGTCGCCCCAATTTAAAAAAAATGTCAGATGTGCGATCAGCACCCCTAAATAACCCCTTAGGCAAAGTTTGGGTGAAAATACTGACTTGAATTGATTTTATTGTAAGATTGGTCTCCTTCCTAGTAAAATTGGTACTATTGTACTTTTGGTACCCCACTTAATCTTGTTCAAAATAGGTCTACTGGGGGTAATCTGCCATGAGAGGAACGAATATCAAAGTCGTTTTTTGCGGAAGTGCCTTATAAGTCCGTAATATTAAGCTCGAATTGCCCAAGGCCTTCCGAAATAGCGCGCGCTTGTA